>OZ023238.1:3236035-3718763 GCA_964006365.1 Trididemnum miniatum
AGAAAAAGGTTAATCACGACGATGCGAGAACTTCTTACTAACTCCTGTGGAGTGCCAGTAATCAAAAGATTGATAACTTCTGCTATAGATCAAGAAGTATTTCGATTTTTTTCGAAAAACTCCGAGTTGTTTCAAATCGAATCAAACCTTTAATATATTCCCGATATTACGCCGAAGGGTATAACGAGTGGCGGGATCTATCTTCGTGGTTTAGCGCTTGGACAACACAGCTCCGAAGAAAACAACACAGAAGTGGCGAGCCGATAACGGCACTGAGCCCGATTTGACCTGCCCGGGAATCGAACTCCAGGCCTTCCGCACCAATGGCGATGTGCTTGACAACCGAGTTAAAGCAAAAATTCTTGCAATAACTATACAATTGTGTATTTCTCCGTTCTGAAGCGGTATCGGGCAATCGCTAGCTAAGTTTGAGGAGAGCTAAGTACGTTGAAAAAATTCAAACTTTTATCAAATTTCCAGATCATTTTACAAGTTGAAAGTGAATTCTGCCGCAAAAACTTTTCAGGTTTTTTTAAACGCTGAGCTTTGCACTTTTTGCATCGTCAGAAAGAAACGTCACATCATTGAACCCTGTTATTTTGTTACTTCAAATTATGCTTCCTGCACAGGTAAAGTTGTCTGCCGATGTTTGCTTTCGATCAACCATAAATGTCCACCAATTGCTCGCCCTTGTAAAACACTGCAATCGCTTTTTTGTTTCTTGATTTTTTTCTTTCCTTTTTATCTTGGCTTGTAATCTCCCACCTTCTAGGAAAAACTTCGTTGAAGATCAATGAAGGTTGTTTAAAAAATGAAATCTGAAGCCGCATCGTCTGCTACGTTTATTTGCTTAGAGAGTTGGACAAATACAGAAGCACTAATTTGAAATGTGAAACAAGATTTGTAGCGAAATCTTAACCTCGACCTTAATATTCTGTAAACACATTATCATACCAGCACTACCTATGCAAATATGAGACTTTTAACCTGTTACGTGACTGGGGGTGACACTCATCAATTATATTTTATGGTCCATTTATTTCACGTAGAACCTAAATTGATTGCGTTACAAACATGATACCAGGGGTAGGTGTGGTTGTCCCAATTAAGCACAAACTGCTGAAGCAATAAATTGTGAAGACACAGCACAACTGCTATTTATTAATGCGCTGTTAACTATTGTGAACAACATTTCGTTTGTTTTGGTTGGGTACATTGCATTTTTAACTTGTTTTTATTCCCATTTTATTTAAACATCTAAAAGACAAAATTGATATGCAAACAAAAAATGAAGTTTTAATGAGAAATAACTTTCTAACGTGATTTTTGAGTAGTTCGCAAGACTGGTCAGTTGACCTAGTGGTTAGAGACATCGCCAGGGCCGGCGAAACTGCCCCTCGAAGCCTCCGGCTGGGGGGCCCAGGCCTGGTCAGGGGCCACGCCCTGAACACCGCGGTGTTTTTTACTTGAAAATGAACGTGTTACGACAAAACATTAATTTGTTTGTGTGCGTGTGTGGAGAAAGGTGCTGATGGGGGGTGGGGGGAGGGGAGAGGAGTTAAGGAATGTTGGACTCCAATTGTGCCGCTCTTGTTTGAAATGCAAGCTACTGACATGTAGGCAAATTGCTTGTATGTAAACGATTTTTTGATCTGTTGAATGAACGAAAGCATAACATTCTTCTGTCAAAAATACACATTTCATGAAATATAAGTTATAGCTGCAATATTAGGCTAACTTCCTATTTCATGCGCCTTACTTTGAATGAGGTCGTACATGGTAGGTGTGTAGAAGATTGTAGGATTACCATGGTTTTTATACAAAAGCATAGGGGGTGTGCGCAGGAGCGTATTTAGGAGGGCTTTTGACTCTGCCTTTTAGTAAAAAGAACATTTAAATTAATGGTGCCAAGTGACTAAAATATGCCAGACTATTTTGATGGTTTCTGTAGCTTATGGCCAGGGGCGGATACAGGGGGTAGGGTGAGGGGCGTGCATTCTACAACCAGGCATTTTCAAAAATGTTTTTGATGTGTACAATTTTTCCATAATGTCGAACCTCTTCGATAGCGATAAGCCTTGCACGCTTTAAGCACGCATAATCAAAAATGTGCGAACAAAATGCATCATGTTTGGCGAAGCATTCAGAATTAGAGTCAAAAAATTTAAACAAAATTTGCCTGAAAATTATTCAAAAAGCACTAAAATAGCCATTACAGCATGCAAATTTTCAAAATTTTTCCGGGGAAGCATGCCCCCGGACCCCCCTAGAGCCTATCTTGTTTCTCAATCAACCTTAAATTTGTTCTGCCGAAAAAAAGACGCCTAAAAAAAATGTGAAAATTATGCCCCCCCGTCTTTGAAAATTTGAAGTGAATCAAAATTGGTTCTAAGTGAATCAAAGTTGGTTCGTCAAACGGATCGCTAAAAGTTCAAATTTATGACATATTCTTACTTTAAGTAAGGCCTTCTTTAAACTTCAATTGTTCTTTTAAGAAGGCTACCGGTTATTGCCAAATGGATTGATGATTTTCTTGGATACTTTTTTCCTGCTTTTTCCCTTGTCATGTCACACTGTGCTGGGAGGTTTGTCATTAATTTTAATTTATTATCATGACGCTTGATAGTGCACAAAAAACAGCCAGTAGTTCAAGTGTTAAATCGATTTTAAATAAAAAATTTGCAGGCAGTCCGGTAAACGCTTGCTCTGTGGAATCGAGAGTACTCTTAAGAATTAGAATTTAATAAAAATGACTATTCTTCATGCACCAGTTATACGCAGGGGTTCCATACCGTCCTTATTTCAAAAATTTGTCCTTATTTTGATAATCTACATCTTGGAAAATATTTTTGTCCTTATTTTGAAATGCTTTATTTTTGGCTTGCGTTTTAATTTTGACTTCATAATCCAAGCTTTGTGTTATTGTTAGTCTTGCCTTATTTTTTGTCTTTCCGTCAAAGCTTTATTATGACGTTACAAAAGCAACATAATCTCATTTGGAACAAAAAGAAGCAAGGCACAGATAGGCATGAAGCATTGTTAGCAATTCAGGCTGTCTAGGTTAGATGGGAAGGTGTTGTATCTTTAGCTCAATAATACCCAGGCAGTTTAATCATTTTTCCAGTCGTCCTTATTTTGGGTTCCGGTAGATTTCAAACTAGGGTTCGTAGATGCCGATCAGATGGCTGAGTGGTATAGAGCGTCTGCTTCTGGATCGGTAGACTTGGGGTTCGATTCCGAGTCGGGTCAAACCAATGACTTTAAAAGTTGGTATTTACAGCTTCCCTGCTTGACGTTCAGCATTCAAGGGACAGTGAGGAGAAAGCCGGCAAGTTTACTTGTTGTGCCGTTGGAAAAGGCACTTAACGGGATCCCCCCATCTTAGTGTGGTAGACAGATGGCCGGCAACTCCTAAGCAAGCTCGTACAGCGCTTCGTCGCTTTCTCGTGATAGGAGGATAAATATGCCAATAAGCATAAAAATAATAATAATAATAATGCAAAATCGGACACAATCTCATTTTGCGCAAAGACATATCCGTCAGGTTCGTTCATCAAAAATCGCACGAATATGCATGAAATGCAAACCGCAAGCAAGCGAACTGTTGGCTATGCCCATATAAGAATATGCTACGTCATACCATAGTCTCCGCTCATGGTTATGCGCATATATATTTCTAGCTAATCTATTTTCATGCAACTAATTTCAGTTGTAAAGCAAAAAAGTTTCTGAGAGGATTCCGTGAAAACTGTTCTTTTTGCATTTTCGGAAAATGTCTCACGTACCACTTAAAAAGCTTCCGCGTACCACAAGTGGTATGCGTACCACAGGTTGAAAACCCCTGCACTACACAGATATAACGCGATCGTAACATGAGCCGAAATTTAATTTAAATCGGTTTAGGGTGCTCTTTTTGTACCTTTACCTCATCCAAATTGGAACTGGCACGAATTTCAAAGCAAAAGTTTGTCATTGGTTTTGAGTTTTGTTTTAATTCTAAAGTGAAAATGATTATCGTGATAAAGTTATATGGTTTTGCTTGTCATGGCGAAGCCCACTGCAGCTAATTAAATTTGCCTGTAAATTTGCCTAACGTAGAAGTTAGTGCTTTTTTCAATTTCAAGGCTGGCCACTTGTCAATGGCTTTTTTATTGCATAACAGACTAGCTAACTCAACCAGCTTTGGATAAAGACGATAAGATCCAAACGCAAATCAAGTTCTTGTTGCTCTGACAGTAACAAAATTTGGATCTAAATAAAGATTTTATTACGACTACAAATAATTTAGTGAGAAATTTATGTGCTTGTACTATCGTTACTTTTCAGCTCCAGCGATAATCATTGTGAAGCATCGTATCCAAGAATTCAACAACAAAGTTTAATTGAGAGTTGAATCAGTCACCACCTTTAACGATGGTCGTCGTGGAAACAACGCTCCACCCACTGCGTCACGCTTACGTCGTTATGACTATAAAAATAGGGCAACCAAAAGTCGCTTACGGACCGTCCACAAACCAAGTTTCAGAGTAATCTTTCAGAAAGCTTTCAATGTATTGTCGCAAATCGTTGTTTCCTATAAGGCAAAAGAAGCCAAAAATCAGCGTTTGTACAAAAATATTTTCACGAAGCTTTCTTCCTTTTTTTCGTGCTTCTGTGAAATTATTCATTCATTTATTTTCTTTATTTTTGACAAGATGTGCAACGGTGCAAAGCATGTGAGCGTTTTCAAAACTGGGAGGCGTGGACTAGTCTAAAGGGAGGCGCAAATGTTAGTCACAATCATTTAAAAATATAGGTTTACGCATAATTTTATAGAGGGTAGCGTCATTATTAATATTTTGTGAGGGAAGCGTAATAAGACAAAGTTTGAAAACCACTACTCTAATGCGTACGCTTATGGGCGATATTGCAAAGCTCGCAATCTTAAAACATGCTAGAATTAGGCTACAGAAAAATGTTTTTAATGAAAGACTTCAGCACGTTCACAAAATCTCAACACACCATAAAAACAGGGTTTCCCAACTGGGGATGCTTGCACCCTTTGAGGGCGCGAGGAAGCATTCCAGGGGATTCAAAACGCTTTATCGGTTTTTGTCTTGTATTGACCCTTAAATGCATGAAATATTTTACCGACGTACATGCATGAAACGGGTCTTCGAAGACCCATGGCTTTTTTCATCATTCTGATTATTTTAGCTACAAGTTTAAAGAAAGTGTTTTTTTTTAAATAAATTTCAAGCAAGATCGTTTTTTATAATATGTTTGTTTACAATAAATATCAACGTTACAGCTTCAAAGTAGGCTATATACGTTACTGACTTAAATTTACACTTATATTTTTGAAACACACAATTGGTACACATTTTATCAAATTTATTGAATGTCAGTGTCGCGAAACAGGAAATTGTATTACTTCGCTGACAGGACGATTGATAAGAATTGTATGACAAACCGTAGGAATTAATTTGTTCTTAGATCTGACCTCACGAAAAAACCAAGACCTTCTTCACCAAACGAATACAATAATCGACCCAACTTAACTCACTTAGCCACGGTACTCACCGTACTACTTTTCAATAAACACAAGCACCACTGCTCACTGCAGCAACACCATACAACAAAGGCTATACCCTTCAGCGTATAGCAATATTGCTTACTCTATGCATACACTAAATCTACACTCGAATAACAACACTCGAAATCTACGCCCATTTATACTCTGAATTTACGTTCGAGAACGTTCTACAACATTCCCAAAAAGAAACAAGAAGAGAAATCACATGACATGCAAAAACTCACACCAAACCACAGTAAACACGATTGTGACGTCACAAGCACAAATTTTGACTCAGTGAAATTGCTTCAGTAGAAAATTATGACTTCATATGCGAATAGAATCTATTCTATTTGAATAAGATAAAGTGAAACAGACTGTGGCGTTTTAAATAGATGTTTCTAAACTGTGGTGAATTTGTAGAAATAAATTCAGATTTGTTAGCAACACACCTATTTAATGATCTCTCAAAAACTTTTATAAATTAATGTGTTGCAAACAACGAAATTTTATAAAAATCATAGAAAAATCCCTCAACGCCAGAGCTGGGCAAACTGCGGGCGCATGCAGATATTTTTTTTGCTCTTTACCGATTTTCAGTGGAAAAATAGTAGGTCTGCCGACGTGCAGACTTTTATATTTTTGCTCATCAATGCTTTGTGGCGGCAATTTGGACCCACACCTTCCAAAAAGGGAAGATTGTGTGAGAAAGGTTGAATAAGGTTGAATGCGGCAATTGTTGAGTGGCAACAAGAAATCGCTTGATTTGCCATCAGTAATGAACATTGATGAAAAACGCGTTGAAGAACCTGAGCTTATAGCCGAATCGTTTAATAATTTTTTTGGCAACATAGGTCGCAGACTGGCTCAAAACATTAATGAACCAAATATAAATTTTAAATATTTTCTGCATAAATCTAGCAAAATTGCATCTTCTATTGCGTTGATACCACCTATTGCCAATGAAGTTTTCAATGAACTGAATTGTTTAAAGAATAAAAAAGCTGCTGGCTCCGACGACTTGTCACCGTTCTTCATTAAAACAGCTTCGCTTATCATTGCACCCTACTTGACCTACTTTATCGAATTCATGTTCAACCAAGGTGTTTTTTCAAATATCTTAAAAATAGCTAAAGTTATTCCAATATTTAAATCCGGGGAAAAAAGTTTAATCGAAAACTACAGACCTATTTCCCTTTTACCTGTCTTTTCTAAGGTCATAGAAAACTTAATTAAAACCAGAATTCTTAGGTTTATTAATAGGCATGATATACTATATGACCGCCAAAGTGGATTTCGAAAGAAACGCAGCACCATATATCCTCTCATTGATGTAATTACTGAATGCTATGACAATATTAACAGCGGAAACCTTTCGTGTGTAATAGCGTTAGATATAAAAAAAGCATTTGATACGGTTAATTTTGACATACTGCTTTACAAATTGAACTATTATGGTGTACGTGGTCTATGTTACAAATTCCTTAATAGTTATTTAAACAATAGAAAGCAGTATGTTTGTTTGTCTGGATACAAATCTAGCTTGGTTGACGTAGAATGCGGTGTTCCTGAGGGATCAGTCCTTGGCCCGTTACTTTTCATTCTTTATGTTAATGATATGAGAAATGCGTTACAAATTATACCAAGACTGTTTGCTGACGACACTTGTTTATTCCTGACCGCTAAAAACATAGTTGATCTTGATATAATTGGTAACTCTGAATTAAGTTCTTTGAAAAACTGGATGGATACAAATAAGATGACAGTAAATCCGACGAAATCAAAACTTATAGTCTTTAACCCCAAGCTCCGAGCCCCTCAAATGCAATTCTCTCTGCTATACGATGATACATGTATCGAAAACGATAAATCGTTAAATAATGTAGGGGTTGAACTAGATCAAGAATTGAACTTTTTACCCCATCTTACCAAAATTGAAAATAAACTATCTCAAAATGTAGGTATAATAACTAAATTGAAACATTATTTACCCAATTCCGCTCTTTTAATGCTCTACTACTAGATAGTTTGTCCTCATATTTCATACGGAATTATTCTTTGGGGCTCAACCTAAAATCGCACCTTAAAAAGCTGCAATTGCTACAAAACAAAGCTGTGCGCGCGATTTTTTCTTTAAATTGGCGCGAGCATGTGACACCGTGTTTTGATCGTCTAAGCATTCTAAAAGTAAGAGATGTAGCTAAAATGGAAATGGCGAAATTTGTCCACAAATCTGTTAACCTCTCTCTACCAAAATATTTTCAAACGTAGTTTCACAAGGTGTCATTGGCACACAAACGTTCTACTAGGTCTTCCTCTAGTGATAATTTAGCAATCCCTCTGTTTCGAACACGCCGTGCGCAAAGGTCTATCAAGTATCAGGTCTAAGGTTTGGAATTCGATACCAACTGCTATTCAACGTTTAAAACTTAAAACGTTTACGCTAGCATATCGCGAGCAAATATTGGTTGCGTATAAAAATTGAGTCACTAGATTTTACTTGTAGTTCTTTCTCTTAATTAGCCACATATTAAAAGATGTGACTATCTTATTGCTGCTGCAACGAAAATTAAATGTGAGTATCACTCTGCTCATGAAAGCAAACAGAAGGTAGCCAGAAGCAGAGGATTCATCCACGTGGTCAACTCTTCCATTACCAAGAAGATACGAAACTTCCGCAGACCACCGTCATACGGACCGAAGAAATGTCCTGTTTATCTACATCTTCCATGGTTGGGTGCTATTTCGACGAGGTTCGAAAAGCAAGTTGCTTCAGCAGTTCAACGCTGTTACTTCTCTGTGGAGCCTCGCGTCGTTTTTACGACTAGAAAACTTCTGCCCACAAGCAAAAAAGATGTGCTTCCTGCTTCTCAACAGAGCAATATCGTTTACGAATTTTCGTGCCACTGCGACAGTCGGTACGTGGGTCGCACATCTCAACGGCTGCAGGACAGAATCAAGCAACACGTTCCCAAATCTGTGAGAACTGGTCAAGTTTCTCAAGATCGCAAGGTCTTCAATCGCTCGTGCAAATTGACCAATCACGAACCTATTTGCGACTCGGCAATTGGACAACATCTGCTGACCAATCAATCTTGTGCCTTACACTACAGCGACGACAGATTCTCGATCCTTTCAAAAGGTCGCTCGGCTTTCCATCTATCTGCCTTAGAAGCCACTTACATCAAAGTTTCTCGACCAATCCTGTGCCGGCAAAAGGAGTTTGTCTACACGCTGAAAATCTCTCACTAGCGCTTCTGTTTTTGATTGGTCGACACTTTTCGTCCAATCAGAAACGACTTCTCTTTTCTCTCTCGCGCTTTTATAAGCGGTCTCAGCTCTACATTCTTTATTCTGACGATTCCCTTGACAAGTGTCAGACGAAAAGCTTCGGGAAATATGAAACCTCTGCTTCTGGCTATCTTCAAGTTCTGTACCACCAACCAACTGTTTAAACAGAAGGTAGTCGTTTGACTCGAAGACTTCACTTCTCTTCACGGCTTCCTCATATTGCAAGTAAATGAGCTTCAGTTGCATGTTGACATTAAATCTACTGTTTTTTTTCCTTTTTAAAGTTTTTTTGAGTGCTTGTAGTTGTAATATGAAAATAAACTTGTCTGTCTGTCTGTCTACCACTGGTCTAGACTATATGGAAAAATTTATTTCTGTGTCACTGAATCAGAGTAAAACTATGGACCTTGCAAGTTTCTGATGATGATACTCCTTATATCTAGCCTCATAACTAATGAAGGAGACCAATAGATTATTATACATGTTGCCATACTTGAGAATGCTTGTTTTAGTAAGCGGCCGCTGTCCCTTGTTGATATAACCGACGTGTTCGCTTGCAGTATCAAGATTCGCCTGAGACTACAACTCAGACCTTACACTAGCACCAGATACGACAAAAAGCTTGGTAGGGCTAATTTCGTTGCTTTGCAAGACGAAAGCAAAAACAAAAATTAATTTTTAAGAAAAAAAATTCGTTTCAAAAGTACCGAAAATCGGTACTGAGTAACGATATCGTAGTTACTTTTTAAAAAATGTACCGTTATTGGTACCGACGGTACTTTTTTAACAAAGTATCGGTACCGATATCGTCGTTACTTTTAAAGTACCGAGTGCCCAGCTCTGCCAATCATACTGATTGCTCTCTTCTGAATTAGAGGCCAAACTAATTCCAAACCAAGCCTTTCTAAAAACTGCCTTCTTCGATAGCCAACTCCTTCATTCCAGTGGGGAAATTTGTGAATATACTGTATAAACGAATTCAGCCCTCCTAAGTTCATCAGATTCATAAAGCATGCCAATAGCCACGTTTTTGTTTTCCTCTGAACACTGTATACATGACACATCTGCTCAGCAACATCGACTGCGCTCCTTTGGTCTGATTGTAATAAAGAATGATTTCTGGATTACCAGTTTTAGGGTGTGGAAGGGTTGCAGTGCATGAAATGGGTCTTCAAAGACCCAGTGGGTAGTCGCAAGTTTAGTGTCATAATGTATTTTCTGATTGAGCTGCAAAAACATATTGCCTGAGAAATACATGGAATTTCAATGAAATAGCTCAAGAACAGGTTTGATGCCGAAAGAAAAACCAGCTGTTGGGTCTTCATAGACCCATTTTGTGCATTTAAGGGTTAAGAGTGCTTTTATTTTCGGTTGCTCAGTATCAATTCTTCAGCGCTGTTACGCTCCAGTAATATGTAATTCGCAAACGTCTAAGTGGCGTAACACCCTTAGCCTCTTTGTAGTTGGCTACAATCAAGCTCTGAAAACAAAATGCGTCTGATTCAGCAAAAGAGTAGTGACTGGTTTAACTAACCTACACCTTGCATTAGCGAATAGCGACATTTTCAAAAAGGTTAAAATTTTCAAAAAATCAAAATGACATTTTCAAAAAGGTTAATTGATAGCTCCGCTGGGGGAGCTTACAGCGTTCTCCTAGACCCGCCGGCTGAACACTTGCTGGGTTTTTGACGCAAAGTCATTACAGGAAAATTTTTAAGGTCAATAACACGCATGAATTCACTTCAGTTCCAACCATCACGAAAATTTGGTTTGTGCGGCTGATTACAGTCGCATATTTTGTGAGGGGTGCAAGCACATATCAAATATTTTGAAGGGGCGCGGAGTATGAAAATGGCTGGAAACCGCTCTACTATAAGATAATACAAAAGAAAAGAAAAAGGGAGTTCCTTAAATGCTTAAGTGTAAACACTTATGTTCAAATATATGAAGTTACTTACGACAGTCGACCGACAATGATTAATTACCATAACCTGACTTTCACGATGAAAAATCATCCATACTCCAACTAAAAACTCAGTTTGTGATTCAGCTTTATTGCAACTTTTTAATTTGTCAAAAGTTGCCCCCCCCGCCTTCATAAATTCTAAATACGCCACTGTCTGTCAAACATACGAGTATGACCAAAAGGCAAAGAATAAAAAAAACACGTTTTTTTAGATTACAAAAAAAAAAAACGTGTTTTTTTTGCAAAAAAAAAAACGACTCGTTTTTTTGACTTACATCTCTAGGGATGACCCTTGATAGTAAGCTTACTTCGAAACCTCACATAACACAAATTGCTCGCAAGGCGACTGCTGCGTTATTACAATGCAGACAAACAGTCGGCAAAGTGTGGGAATTAAATCCAACTAACATGCGATGGATATACACTGCAATGATACGACCTGTTATCACATATGCGTGTACATCCTGGGTTGGTGGACTAAATAAAAAATATCTTGAGAAAAAACTTTCAAGAGTACAAAGACTAGCGCGTCTTATGATTTCTTCAGCACTTTCCAGCATCCCCACAGGATCTTTAGAGATGCTGCTGAACATCATGCCAATTAATGAATTCATCCTGTTAGAGGCAGTATAAGGTTCATACCGGTTATCCCGTGTGAACCTTTGGTCAGGCAAGACAATTGGTTCAACAAGAAAGACTAAAAGTCATGTAGACGGTAGACGTATGCAACGAAGCAAAGAAAAACTTGCCTTTGCTGAGTATGCCAGCAGACGTAATAACTAAAACAATGGTATTTGGAAAACAGTACAAATGCCTTGTCATGGAACGCTAGGACGCAGTGCAGTATGAGAATGCTTTAGTAGAACCAAGCATAATCAGATGCTACACTGACGGATCCACGTTAAACGAAAGAGCCGGTGCGAGTTTTTACATAGAATACGCATCAGGCTCTTACACAAATCAAAAATTTTTCCATCTGGGAAGATATGGTACCGTCTTCCAGGCAAAAGTCTTTGCTATAGCTGAAGTAGCGAAGAAACTGATCATGGTAATAATTTTTGAAGGATAGCCAAGCAGCAATTCTGGCAATCCAAAATAATATTGTGAAATCAAATACAGTATAAACGTGCATCAAAAACCTAAATATATCAGATAAAGACAATCACGTCACTATTGCCTGGAATCCGGGCCACACCGGCATCCAGGAGGTCCTACTAAACACCGCAAAGGACTGAAACACCGCACAGGAGCGACAAAGGACGACAAAGAACTTACTAAACACCGAAAAGTACGACAAAGGACTTCAAATTGATCTACTAAACACCGCAAAGAACGACAAAGGACTTGGAATCATACCGCAACAAAAAACTTTAAATTAGGGTTAGGTTAGGGTTAAATTAGGGTTAGGCTTGGGGTTATCAGGTACTTTGTCGTACTTTGCGGTGTTTAGTAAGTCCTTTGTCGCTCCTTTGCGGTGTTTCAGTCCTTTGCGGTGTTTAGTAGGACCCTCATCCAGGGTGATGGGAAGGCCGATATCTTGGCTAAATCAGGATCAGCATTAAACTGCTTGGGGCCTGAACCCTTCATTCCTCTCCCATATGCCAGTTGTCGCGCTATAATAAAGGATTGGAGTGTTAAAAGATGGAGAAAATCTTTGATTGAACGAAAGGACTGCTGGAGAACAAAAGAATGTGTGGAGTGGGCTTCGCCCCAATTAACTCAACGACTTTTGAGTCTCAAAAGACCTAGACTAAATGAACTGTTGCAAGTCCTCACAGGTCACTGTAACTTACGTAAACACAGGAAGACCATTGGATACGATGTATCATTGACATGTCCAAAATGTAACATGGAAGAAGAAACTCCAAATCACCATGTTGGAGAATGTAATTACTACCAAGACCTACGATAGAAGGTATTTGGTACAGAAAAAAACACAATAAAGTCGGTGGTCAAAAAACTAAATATAAACCTACTGGCAAAGTATTTACTGCAGGCCGGAAGACTTGCTGAATACGGCCTGTAAGGCAAGTTAAATAAATAAGAAAGCGGTGAAAGTTGTAATGGGCCTAAATAATGGCATACACAATGTGCCAGTGAGGATTGATGCTGGTCAGTCTTCTCTGGCACCACAGCCCTTTAATAATAATAATAATAACAATAATGATTTGATTTTTTGACTTTTTTTTAATAAAGCAAAAATACTTTCAAGAGATTTCAAAAAAGACATGTACATTGAAAGTTGATTCTTGTTATATTGGATTCATGGGCAAATTTCTTTCGGACTGTTGAGGCACGAGCTATCGACGCGTGATCTGACGGGAGTAGAGAGCCAGCATGAACCACACAACTTTCTGCATTATTTGCTTCACTCCTTGCCATTTCGAGAAAGATTGCAGATCCAATCGGTTGCATGATATTGCAAAAGTTTTGCGCTTATCCCGAAAAAAATCGAAGCCAATAGCAAAGAAAACATGGGCGTGTTGAAAAAATCAGATATTCATCATACTCGCGGTATTACGCCGAAGCGTGTAACGAATGGCAGGATCCATCTCCGCTGCTTAGCGCCAGAACAGCACAGCTCCGAAAAAACATCGCAATGGTGGCGAGCCGTTGGCGACACTGAGTCCTATTTGACCGGCCCGGGAATCGAATCCCAGACCTCCCGCAGCGATAGCGATGCGCTTTAACAACTGAGCTAATAAATGTCTTTCGAACTTTGTAATTTCTCTCCATGATTACAATAATGCAGAAACTTTTTGTTCTTGAAAAAAAAAGAGTTGCTTATCTTACCATATTTATGTTTTAACCTGTTCATCGCATTGCTTAGTTTCATAAATTTCTGCTCACAAGTCGACTTGGGTTAGATGAAGTCACTTCAAATAAGGTTTGATTGATCAAGACTATGCTTACTGAAAACAAACTTTCTGCGATTGCATTACGTTTCTAAGCTGATTTCGCAGATATGATTTGTGGTAAAGTGCTTGCTTCGTCTACCACACACGCAGTTCGTTCAACTTGCTGCTGTGCGGGGTGATTATTACCAGAGATGGCATGGGCCGCTAAGAGTCCCGCTAACGACCCGTTAACTGGTCTTTTTACTGCTCCGCTAACGGCTCAGTTCTATTCTTAGTTTTTTACTGGGCGGCTAAGCAATAATTTCTTTTTGAACTTAGATTAAATGTGGTGACATGTTCAAAAAATTGTTTTTATTCCGTCCGGGTTTTGTTTTGGGGATAAGTTGCCGGGTCAGTTACGGTTACTGGGGTAGAGGTTACGGGCATTGGACGATCCCGGTTGCAAAAAAGTCAGCCCGTACCATCTCTAATTATTAAGCAAAACTCCAGAACACAACAGTAAAAGGTAAAAATCTTTCTCAGCCATTGCGTGACTCTGATGCGCGGTGTTTTACTGCGCAAATGAACATGTCGAACCTGCATTAGGAAGCAAGTAAACTGCTGCTTTGTAGCTGCTTAAATTGCATCATCAATTCGCCAGGAAATAATGCTTCCAAGTATCACAAATTTCCAGCCTGGGTTTTTATATGACAAAAATTCTACCAAAGTTGAAGCCGAATCAGTGTCACTAGGAATAATCATGAAAGCAATTCAATTTCATGTTTACTTGAATAAGATTGAAAATGCTTACAACTGATATAACTAGTTAAGACATTATCACTTGAATGTTACAACTTGGAATCGGTCTTTTCCTTTTCAATAAATTTTCAAAGTACCGTCCGGTTAACTCAGATGTTAGGCACATCGCTATGAGTGCGGGAGGTCTGGGGTTCGATCCCCGGGCCGATTAAATCGAAAACAGCGTCGCCAACGGCTCGCTTCTGCTGCGATGTTTCTTCGGAGCTGTGTCGTCCAGGCGCTAAACAGCGGAAATAAATCTCGCCACTCGTTAAACACGCTTCGGCGTAATGCCTCGAGTATGATGAAGATTTGAATTTTCCTTAAATCTGCTAGGCACGTCATCACTCCATTTCTGCAATTATTTTATTTATTGACTTCATGTTTAGTGAAGGCTGCTTTCCTAACAGTAGTAAAATTGCCAGAATTACCCCCATATATATGAAAATGGTGCTCGTGATGAAACTAATAATTATCGGCCCATATCCATTTTGGCCTGCTTCTCCAAAATAGTAGAAAAGCTTATCTAGACACAAAATTTCAAGAACTTTTCAACATACACAACTCTAATAAGCTATCACAGCATCATAGGAATATCTTAGTTGTGAATGTGACTTATGCAAGTCCCACCTTATTTTCTTTACCTAACCCGTATTAACCAAAAGGGGTTAATGCTATATTGTATTTTACACTGGTTGTGCTGAGTAAGTTCATGCATCAAATGTTTGGGTTTCTTACATCCTCGCCTGGGGAAGAGTGATTCTGCCCCCCTTTTAGTTAAAACGGGTTAGGTAAAGAAAATAAGGTGGGACATGCATAAGTCACATTCACAATTAAGATATTCCTATGATGCTGTGATAGCTTATTAGGGTTGTGTATGTTAAAAAGTTCTTGAAATTTTGTATTTTATTTGAATCTTGTGCTTTGCATAATTTTGTTATCTATACACGTCTAATAGAATTCTTCAAAGGGCACGGTGTAATCTATTAGAACCAATTCGGCTTTCAACGCAAAGTTTCTGCGGTGCATGCCAAGGTGGATGTAGTCTTCACCGCATATGAATACATCAGTTGTAACCATAAACGCCTTGAATAGGCGTCCATGGTTGTAACCAATATACGGGTTTAGTGCTAATTGATCTTAAAAAAGCATTCGACACAGTTTGACGTAGAACACTATTAGCAGAGTCAAATAATTATGGCTTTCGTGGAGTGGCTTACAAATTGATTTATTCCTATCTCGAAAAGCGAATGCAATACGTTGATTTAAATCAAATTCGATCCAATCTTAAAAATATAACATTATGGGTCCCCCAGGGCTCTTCTTTAAGCCCCTTTCTTTCTCTCATCCAGACTATATTAACGTTCTAACTAATGCTTTAGAAAGTAAACCACGATTATTTGCTGACGATGCCTGCCTAATTACTTCGGTCGATACTCTTTCGGTATTAGGCCTACATAAAAATATGAACGCTGAACTGGAAAGGCTTCAAGTCTGGTGTTCTGTCAACGAACTAACCACAAATCTTACCAAAACCTGCATACTCATTGCTCCACCTAAGTTAAAAAGGAATATAAACTTGCACTCAGAACACAGGATAAGCAACCACTTCCCAATTGAAACAGTTAGCAGTGTGAAACATCTAGGCGTGTATTTAGATGATGAACTAAATTTTAAGGAACATATCAAGTTATCTGAAAACAAAGTTGCTCGGTTGATAGGCATCACGTGCAAGCTAAAACAAATGTTTCCAGAAAAAAATCTTTCTTCAACTGTACTATGCTCTTATCCATCCGATCCTAGCGCATGGAATAATTATTTGAGGGACTACTTATCCCTCTTACCTTAAAAAAACTAAAAGCATTTCAAAATAAAGCAATACGAATCATCTCCAAATGTAACTACCGAGATAATACTACGCTTTAGGGTGTTGCAGGCAGTGTGATGGGCACGATAAACCTTTCTGTACTAAGCGATAACAATAGTCGATAACTTCGACACAGCCTTGGGCGATACCGATAATAATCGATAAATCTTAATTTTTTAAAGCAATATCGGTAATCGATAAATTATCGCCGATAAATTTTTTCGATAAATGTTGCGGTAGATTTTCAATGTGTTTGACGAAGTTTTTTTTGCAAGTCACATTGCAAAACTGTGTTTCTAGATTTTTCAAGAAAAGAGGGCCGTTCACGGACTCTGCCGTGGCATTAAATAAAACAATAACAGATGTTTTTAAATTGCAACAACACTTTAGGAACACAGTGTGTTTTTTCCATAGCGCCAACTCACCAACTTTGAATACTGTTTGCATAAGGCCAAAATACACTGTTTGCATAAGGCCAAAAACACTATTTGCACTAGGCCAATTTGAGTGCCAAAATACACAATCAATCTATGTCTTCGACCAGTAATATATCATGTAGCGTGAACTCCTTCTTCTTCCTACCTATAGTGCCCATGGAAGTTTATCGGGAAATCCATAATCTTAATTCAAAAAAAGCAGAAGGTCCCGGAAGGTATCCCTGTTCAATTCTACAAAAACGCTAAAGAATGCATCTCTGTCTTTCTTTGTGAATTGTTTAATGCCTGCGTACAAATTGGATTTTTTCCTAGCGCCCTCAAATTGGCAAAAGTTATCCCAATTTATAAAGGTGAAGATCATTGCTCTCCCAATAATTATAGACCGATATCCTTGCTATCACCAATCAGCAAAATATTTGAAATTTTAATACTTAGCTCAGTTGCTAAGCGCACGCTACCGGTGCGGGAGGTCTGGGCTTCGATTCCCGGGCCGGTCAAATCGGCACAGTGTCGCCAACGACTCGCCACCGTTGCGGCGTTTCTTCGGAGCTGTGTAGCCCAGGCGCTACGCCGCGGAGATGGGCCCCGCAACTCGTTACACGCTTCGGCGTAATACGGCGAGTATAATGAAGATTTGATTTTTGATTTGATATCTAAACGATTAAACAAGTTTTTGGAAGAGCAAAAGATTTCAGCTGACGAACAATTGGGCTTTCGCAAATTACCTTCTACAACTCATATTATAACTGATATTTTCTCTCAAATCAGTAATAATATAGACTGCAGCAGATAAACTTGCGTATTGTTGCTAGATCTAAAAAAGGCATTCGATACCGTAGATCATAAGCTACTATAATATAAACTAGATAGGTATGGTATCAGGGGTAATGTCTTTGATCTATTTCAAAGTTATTTAACCCGAAGATTTCAATATGTATACGTGAATGACTCTACTTCTAACAAACTAAAAGTGAAGCGTGGTGTCCCTCAAGGTTCTATTTTAGGACCTACTCTTTTTTTGCTGTATGTCAACGATCTACCTAAAATATCTGAATTCAAGGTTGGATTGTTTGCCGACGATACTGTCTTGATAATGAGTGACAGGGATTTACAAAACCTGAACAAAACTGCTAATGCAGAAGTTAAAAAAATTGAAAATTGGCTGTTCTCAAACAAACTAACACTAAACCATGACAAAACCAACTTCATGCTGTTTACTCCTCGAAAAAAATTTTTACACAACTTTGCTCTAAATATGCACAACAAGAGTGCTAATAAAACAAGTGTAGCTAAATACTCGGGTATTCATGTCAATGATAATTTAAAATGGAATGACCACATAAAGCATCTTTGCAAGAAGGTATCTCACATCTGCGAACTGTTTTGCTATCTTTGTCATTATGTTCGCCAAAATATCCTACTCATGTTACACAATAGTTTTGTACGCTCCCATTTACTGTATGGTATATTAACGTGGGGTTCCACAAACAACACTGTTCTTCACCCCTTGCAAGTTCTACAAAATAAAATCGTTAGAATTATTTCCAACGTTAAAACAAATGAGCGCATTACTAACAATTCCCTATACAAGCAATTAAAAATACTAAAAATTAAAGATATGTATTAGCTAGAAGTTTCCAAATTTATGCACCAACATCAGCACAACAAGTTACCAAATTTGTGTAATTTTTACTTCACCCCAACAGCGTCAATTCACAATTACAACACTAGAAGCACAAGCCACAGCAACCTCTATTTGAGTTCAATTAACAATAACGCAGCAAAGAACGCAATACAATTTAATGGCGTTCAAATTTGGAACAGTTTGTCACCAGAATGGAAGAATTTCCCTTTTTACAAATTCAAGCGATTAATGAAAGATCACTTAATTTCGAAGTACTAGCACTGAAACGAATAGGACTTAATTATTTTATCCCTGGTCACCGGTCTGGTTTATTAAAATTTTTCTTATTCGATTACCATACCTACTGAACAAAACACTGAAGCCTATTACTTGTGCCGTAGGATTATTATCATCATTATTGTTATTTATTATTATTATTGTTAGTAAGCTTAGGTTTTCATTGCCGTTCGTTTTGTTTTTTGTTTTGTTTTACTTTTTTATTTTAATTTACGAGAGTCAGACAAATGCGATTGAATAACAATGGGTGGCCATGACTCGGTGGGCTTTTGCTCTTTTATGGTCTCCTAGCGTGCCTTTGTATCAACTTTTGCGCTATATTCATTTTTTTGGCATTGTTGAAATTTTGTACTGACTTGATACTGGTACGTCAATAAATGAATGAATAAGGAATCGTATATCGCGATAATTTATCGGCGATAACGAAATATATTACAAAAGCGATATTGGTAATCGATAAATCAAAACTATTTGAGCGATAACGATAATCGGTAAGAAATTATCGCCGATAACTATCGCCGATAAATTATCTCGATAAATGCCCATCTCTGGTTGCAGCTGCCGGACAAAAAATTTCTGGTGGTTTACATAGATGCTCAAAATTTTGGTGTTGTACATGCACCCAACCACTATTCCTGTGAAGTTTCAGCCAATTTCGATGAACTTTCATGTGGCAAGATAGATTTGAATTTTCTGTTTTTCTCCAACCTATGCATAGTGTAGAATTTGCCGCATTTTCACCTTAGTTGCTTGTGTCAGCGTGAATAAAGCACTAAGTTATTACAACAAATATATCTATTTGGAATTTAACTAAAAGTCGATTATTAGTTAGTTTTGGCAAAAAAAAATGTTCGTATTATGATCATTTAAATTTCAAAATGTACGCAAAACTTACGGTATTATGCAAATCACGTGGCCAACAACTAGTTGTTTACACTTGAGGTCTTTTGCATTGGTTTGGCCTAGCACTCTTGCGATTTTCAACTACAGTACTTGTAGTATGGTTTGAAATCTTACTTCATCCCTGGACGTTCCAATAAAATTATTAAATTTCATAGCTTTACTTTTCTATTAAATTTCATAACTAATGGATTTAATGACCACTTTTCAAACATTGCTGTTGACCTGGTAAACCAACTCCCAAAATCTCCTTAACATTTCGAAGAATACCTAACCGCGGCCAACCCTTCTTCAATTTTCTTATACCCTACATCACCTTTTGAAGTCAAGCAACATATTAATGAAACATCCCCAAAGTTTAGCGCAGGTTGGGATGAAATGCCTTCTGCCGCCTTAAAATATCTACCCGATTGTATCATTAACGTCCTAAGCTATATCTTTTACCTATCCCTTTGTCAGGGTAAATTTATCTCCTCTTTAAGCATGCTAAATTAATACCTGTGTGCAAAAAAGGTGACTCGAAAATCCTGACCAACAACAGGCCTATCAGCCTGCTACCTAGTTTTTCAAAGATTTTACAAAAAATAGTTTATAAACATTTGTATTCCTTTTTCAGTCGCTTCAATTTATTTTCAAATTCCCAAATCGGCTTCAGAAAGGTTATTCTACCTCCCACGCTAATTGCTTGCTTATTGACAGGGTTACAGCAGCATTTGAGAAAAAACGTACGACTCTGGGCATCTTCCTAGACCTTTCAAAAGCATTTCATACGATTGACCATAAAATTCTATTGCATAAACTTAGGCACTATGGCGTCAGAGGTACAGCTTTGGACTGGTTTGAAAGTTACCTAACTGGACGTACCCAACAAGTATGTTTTAATGACCGTGCTTCTAACAATATCAATGCAATTAATTTTTCCGTTCCTCAGGGTTCTATTCTTGGCCCCCCATTGTTCATTATATACGTAAATGATTTCCCCAACTGTTTAAAAAGTGGAAACAGTTTATCCTTGGCTGACGATTCGAGCATTCTGATAGGTGGTAATAATGCTAAATCAATCTTTGAAAAAGGCAATCAAGACTTACATAATGTTGATAACTGGTTAATTGCCAATAAGCTCTCACTCAACGCTAGTAAAACCAAGTGTGTGTACTTTAGGACTGTAAACTCAAATCCTCCTCCATGTGGCTTAAACATAGTGATTAGAAACAAACCAATAGAAAGAGTATCGTCAATCCGAGTCCTGGGAACAATTATCAATTAAACACTGCATAGTATCAAACGTTTGGCAGGGGATTTTTGTAGGGGATAATAATTATCAATGAAAACTTGTCGTGGAAAGATCACATGCTATCTTTAAAAAACAAATTAAGAGCTACATTGGGCGCCGTAATTAGAGTGAAGCCTTTCCTCAATAAAAACGCTTTATTAGTAATTTATCATTCGTTAATGCTGAGCCACATCAGATACTGCATTACTAATTCGCTCCATGGCAATTTAGCTATAGTTAATCAATTGCAAAATATCTGCAATAAATTCATTCGCTTGTCCTTCAGTCTAGCTAGTGAAGACGATATTTTACCATTTATGAGACGGCATAATTTATTAACGATAAAAGATATATTCAAACACGATGTAGCAGTAATTATGTATAAACATCATCAAGGTGCTCTTCCATCTGCGTTTGACGATATGTTTCGGTCCAGAATATCTTCAATTAAAACTCGTAGCAACAGTCAGTCAGTTCCCGCTTTTTGCCGTAGTACGGCAAGCCAACAACCCATACGATATGTCGGGCCGAAAGTATGGAGTGAAATTCCAATCGCCATTAGAAAATCCCGGACAATCTGTGCGTTTAAAAAGAAATTGAAACAGTACTTCATAAATGGCTATTAGACTGTCCAGTGTCCATGGATGTATCTCTGCACCCCTCCATTTCATTTCGTAACATATTGTAATAGTGACCGGCCGTTAGCTCAGGTGCTAAGCGCACGCTACCGGTGCGGGAGGTCTGGGCTTCGATTCCCGGGCCGGTCAAATCTACGCAGTGTCGCCAACGACTCGCCACCGTTGCGACGTTTCTTCGAAGCTGTGTTGCGTAGGCGCTAAGCCGCGGAGATGGGCCCCGCAACTCGTTACACGCTTCGGCTTAATACCGCGAGTATAATGAAGATTCGATTTGATTTTGATTTGTAATAGTGTGTTAAGCCAACAACCTGTCTCTGGATATAATATTGCCATTGTTATTATTATTACAGTATTTATATTTTATTATTCTTTTTTTCTTGTTTCAAACAGAGTTTGCTTCGTTTTGCTTTTTTGTACTTTCAGGTGATCAACTGACCTCCATGCAATTTCGGACAGACTTCTACATTGTGCATCCTGTTTCCAAACACCATCTTACGCCTTTGGACATCGGACATGCGTTTTTTTTTTTTTTTTTAGGCTTAAAATTATGTGAGATGGCCAGACTTGGAGGTAACCGGCCGATGCCAAATTTAGCTTGCTTTAACATTGCTATACTTATATTTCTGCTCTGTCGGTCGGTCCTACTGTAAAGTTTTTGCCTTGTTGAGACATCACAGACTTCTGGAAACGGCTCAGCTCCCTGGTTCTCAAACATCTAATTGCTTCGTGGCACGGGATGTTTTTAAATCGGTGGTCTGCCTGGACAGGATTTGTTTTGGTAGGTTTCTTTGCCTGTTGGGCCTTTTAGGCTTCTCTATTATCGGCAGCGCTCGGGGTAATTAAAGCGGATCTTACGTCGGCAGCGTGGCGTAGTGGTTCGGAGCGTCGTTTTTACGACGACCACGATCGCAAGGTTGATGGTTCAACTCCCAACCTAGTCTCGTTGTTGCGTCCTTGGATAAGATGCTTCACGATGATTATTTCTGCTTGGTGGAATCTGGCAAGCAGCAAATTAAAGAAGTCAGAAGAAAATTCAAGCGGAAAACTTGGAAACAAAGGCAACTCCTAAGCGAGTCTGGATTCGTCCTACGCATAGCGCCTCCGTCGCTTTCTCGTGATAGGAGGATAAAGATGAAGAAATCAATCAATCAAAAAAAACGTGTTTTACTCTTGCTTCTGTTCTCCGTTAGCTTATCAGTTCTATAAGCGCTGTTACGACTTGTATTAACCTTGAAAGACCACTCACTGTTAGGTTTTCCTACCATTGCACCATAGCATGGCAGTGTAGAATCTGTGACTCTCTTTGCTGTCTTTTTTATCTGACCGTCGTTTATTTTTTTCTGTGCTGTATGTGCGTGTGTGCTGTTTTTCTTTATTTGATAAATCTCTATTGTCGGGTGCTGCAACCATGCTTCTCATGTTACTTTTCTTGATCTTCCATTCTCCCCTTGCTTGTTACAACGTTTATCGTTTTGTTGCTTCTTCCCTTTTCTCGTGCTGTCCAATTATACTGCATATTATTTTTGTATATTATTCTTATGTTGACGGTACGGAAATAAAAGACACTAACTAACTAACTCTTTCAGCTATTACACAGGCTTTTCAAGAAAATCGTGAATAGGTAGATATTTTGAAAAAGTTCCTAGAATCATTTCCAGTCTATTCATCCCAGGTTGTATTTTAACCCTTTCGCTGCCGTAATTCAGGAGATAGTTGATTTAGTCATGACCTACGACGTACGTCAAGAATCAAGTTGATCTGTATGCCACGTTTTTTATTTGTTTGTGAAAAATGACGTTCCTAGAACGTCTGAAAGCATGCTGTTTACTTTGAGACATCGCTGAAGCTGGCATGTTAAGAACTTTGGCTCAGAAAAGAGATGGTTTCCATTCGTGATTGCTAAGTTGCAGGTCAAAGTTCGATTGCGAACATCAACGTTTTTAGAGGTTACTAGGTAAGCAACCCAGTGCACTAAATCTATCAAAAGCCTCAAGCCTGGTGTCTCCAATAAAAACTTTATGGGAATGGAGTTTTAGTTATCCGGAGTTTCTTCAATGTCCGTATTGGCACGTGGCATTGGCCTTTGGGAGCTAACTTGGCGCATGTAAGTCGAGATGGATAGTACAGGAGTTGGTGGACTAAACCTCTTGCAGTATATGATAAGGCTGGAAAAATTGTGTTCAAAATGCAAAAAGGAAAAGAAAAGAAGTGCAAAAAGGAAAAGAAGTGACTAAGAACAGAACAGTTCATTTTTCTACACCACAAGCGATTGATTTTAAAATATATTGTTTAGTGATAACTTTGCATCTAGAAATCAATTGTAGCACAGATTGGGGAAGTGAAAAGCTAGTTTTGGCTACCTGTAGTCAACCGCCCCAAACGATTTGAATTGAGATACGTAAATGCTGCACTTTAAACACAACACACATAAACAAAACCAAAACAACAAAATCACACACAAAAAAATACAAAGCAAGAAGCAATAACGAACGTACGGTACATATTAGGACATAGCACCTAACTTTTGGGGGAGGATAATTCTAAATTTGAATAGTATATACTCCTACAGGAAAGCAGGCGAAAAGTACAATCTGCAAAATATAAAAAAGGAAAAAAGTACTATCTGCAAAAAGATTGTTCAATAGGTTGTAAAAAGTTCATATATCCAAGTAATTATTAAGAAGATCACTTACTAAATGTTTTATGAATTTGTTTAAGGGCAGCTTTTTAATTACTTCTGGAATTTTGTTCCAGTGTTTCGCTCCAATTACTTGTATTGATTTTAAGCCCCTAGTAGTATTGCATCTAGGCAAGAATAAATCTTGATTACTCGCTGATCTCGTATTATGATTATGCTGCTGTCTTATTGGTCGAAAATATGCTTTGTACGCAGTAGGTAGTTTATTGTCATGACTAAGGTAAGTTACTGTAAATGCTGTGACAATTCAGATTTGTTAGGCTGTAAGTAGTGCTGTGGTGCTAATCCTCTAGTTTAGCCTAGTTTTGTACCGTAGCTAGGATGCTGCAAAGATTAGGCCGTAAGTAGTGCTGTGGTACAAACAGACTAACCCTGTAATTTAGGCTAGTTTTGTTGCTGAGATGCTGCAAAGGTTGGGCTGTAAGTACTGCTTTGGTACTAACCCTCTACTTTTGTAGGCCTACCAGTAACTGCTAAGGCACCCAGTACCAGGATCAGCGGTTGACAGCGAACATACTTACACCATTTTGTGCAAACATCAATAACTACTGTACCGTTGCATGTGTCTGGTTTATATCGATATGTTTAGGTGATTCCACTGACCTACAGCTATGTTCAAGCTAGCTACCAAACTCAAATAGGCCCCAGGCCAAAAAGTTTCAAACGTTTTTTATATGGCTGCTAACTTTTTATTGGTAGTTGGAGGGTTGTTATTTCACTGAAGGAATAATGAAAAATGAAACTGCCCTCAATGAAGAAACGTCGGAAGAGCATGTGTTGAGGCTTACAGGCCGACACTTTTTAGAAGAAATACCACCCACCGAGAAGCAGCAAAGACCTCAAAAAAGATGTCGGGTCTTTTACAAAAAAAGGCCTGAGGAAAGATGTGCGCCTCCAATGGAGTGGATGCGCTTCTAGACCAGGACTGCAGCTGGTAGAGTGCTTCAAGGCTTATCATGCAAAGCTTCGATGCTGGGAGGCATAGCTATCTTGATCAAAGCTTTATTTCTTTTTTTATTAGCTTATTAGCTTTATTTTTTTTTTTTTGTATTTCTTGATTGTGTATATTCTTCTTTTTCTTTTATCCAGTTTCAATCCGGTTTTATCCTCGTTACCGAAGGTGGCGGGATACACCTCATCCCCTCCGCGATCGCTCTCACACCTTCCCTCCATCTCGTTCGATCTGTAGCCTTTCTCGATCTTTAACTCGACTTTCTTCACACTCTCTTCCATCTGGCTCCTCCATGTCATTTTTGGCCGTCCTCGCTTTCGCTCCCCATTCAGTTCCATCATCATTGCCTTTAGTACAGTAGTCGGCAAACACCGGGCCGCGGCACGGTGCCGGTGTGCGAGGGATTCGGTACCGGGCCGCGTACTTTTCCAGATTACATGCTTTAAAACATTTTAGTTACTTTAGAGTTTAAGATCCAATTGCTTTCAGACGTTTTGCTAGATTTGATTGCTTGATTTCTACACTTTGGGTGCGTTGAAACCTAATTCGATGACTAAAAGTGCTTTTTAATATCGGCTCTGAATGGTGTTTTTATTCAAGCGTTATTGCATATTATGACACAACGTGACAAAAGGGTAATAAATCTAACTATATCTTGTTATGTGCGGGATGTAACTAGCAGTAATTGTTGTTGCTTTGTTGTGTTAGTTAGCTGTGATAGGTTGAAGAGGAAAATAAGTATGAAAATAACGTCAGAAATATTAGAGCAAATTAAAGTCAGAATTAAAATAAATTATTTCTACTGAAACTTATAACCTAAAATACTACAGTTTTAAAATTTTAACATAGATATTTTTAGTCTGATAATAAATGAGCAAAAAACAAACAACTTTGCTGAGATTTTTCGGAAATAGGTCAGCACCATCTAAAGGGTCTGGCGTCGATGACGACGGTGAAAGCTAAAATCTTTTTATAGAGCATTGACCTCGCGAAAACGACAATCTAACCAAAGACGACAGTCTTGCAAATATTTGCATTTAATGGTCTTCGGTGCTTTAAAAATTTTCATAAGGTTTTCAAAATTGGTTCAGTGATAGTTCCACGATTCAAAGTAGAGTTTACTCTATTAGATTTGTTACTTTGCTATAGTTATTTTCATATTTCTTTTTGCTGTGGAACAAAACTTGTAGAGATGTAGGCCTATTCTGACAGTTTTCTACTATCAGCACCTTAAAGTTTAAAAAGAAAACTAGCATACTAAGTGCAAAACCAGCCTCAAAATCACACCATGAAATGTAATTCAATGCTACTAAGATACAAAACCGTCACAGCACAAAATTACGGATTTGACGCGAATTAATATGTCAAAAAACAAATAAATTTAATAAACGCTACGCACTGATAGTAATTAGTTTTTTTGTTTTGTCTCAAATAAGTTTTGTGTTACCAGTGGTATTGTTTGTCAGACTTTCCCATCCTTAGTTTGATACCAATGATATCCATAACACACGTTGAAAACACCAACGACAAAAATTTCTCCCACAGAACACAAACGAGCATCAAAGAAGCCAAGATTCAATTAGCAGACTATTACGTACAATATAGGCCGACACACTTACACTGCAAAAAAATCTTTGCAATTAATTCAAGAGTTAATTATGATAAGTCATCTGAAATGCAAATCAGGATTTTTTCTTGTTTGGAAGTAGTGTATCTTGCCACTTGTGATTTATATACTTTTTAACTATTAATAAAATGAATCTTTCCATATACAGGCCCATAATAAGTGCATAACCAGTCAGATAAACAGTAAAAAGACAGGTGAAATTTAAGAAAAATAGGGGCTTGTTTGAATTAAGTCGTAGTTCGGGGATTAGGGTTTGGGGTTCAGCTCTAATCCCTACTAATAACTCACTAGCGCCACGAGCGGTCCTTGTGCTGGTGATATATCCGTCTGACATAAGATTTGGCTTAATTCAAACAAGCTCCGAAAAATACTCTCTGATGCATAACAATCTGCATGAATGATTTCGTACTGAAACCGTAGAAAGAGTAACCTTACCGATGTACCAGCATGGCTGCGATAAGTAACGCAAAACACAGAACAGTACCAGTAGATTTGGTAAAAACATTACCAACTTTTTCACTTGTTTTTTAAATTACAGTACACACTACATGCATGTGGTTGAATGAGGGTTATTAGCCTACAGTGTTATCCACAAATTCAAGTTTTTTTAAAGGCATTTTAGAGACCTGGCATGGATCCCCAAATATATACAATCTACATAAACCGGGTACTGGTGTTGTATATGCCCAAAATTAGGAAAAATTGTAGAGAAAAATAGTTTTTTTAATGCAACTAAAATCTTCCTAAAAACCTGCCAAACCTACACGTGCCTGAGCAAACTATAGCATCCATGATCCAGTTACCACTGCATGTTTCTGCAACCATCAACCAAGTTTAGCCTAATCTTATCACAAGAGTATCAACTGTCTGAATCGTAAGCAGATGAGCATTTACACTATTTACTGCCTGGCAGTGGTCTAAATGTCTACACATACTGGTACCAGTAGCCTACCATTACTGAGTAGCCTACAGTCAGGCTACTGACACCGGTATCTGTCTGCCAAGTCTAAAATAGAAAGCCTACCCAGTCTACTGGTCCAATTCTGCAAACATTGTAACTAACCAAGCCTTCTTTTCTTGCCTGGCCTCGCGTCCTGGGCACACACGGCACTACACGCATACACACATAGTGACATCACAATCGTTTTAGCACCTGGGTGACCAGGCCAGTACGACGCAATACGCAATTAAACTGCATTTAGTAATTATTGTAGTCACCAGTGGTGTAAAAAGTATTTTGAAACAGTACTTAAGTAAGAGTATTGTTACTGACGGCAAAACTACTCGAAGTAAAGTAGAAAGTATTGACTGAAAAAAGCACTTAAGTAAAAGTAAAAAAGTAGTCATTTAAAAACTACTCAAGTAAAAGTACTCGTATAGCGTTTTCAAACGTTAAAGTGTCAACTACACACTTGCCGATGCGGTGCTGATGGACTTGCTTTGAAGGTGGCAAAATGGTGAACCAAAAGAAATTATTACCGCTCAGATGGCCAATTAGATAGAGCGTCTGCTTCTGGAACGGTAAAATCGGGGTTCAATTCAGAGTTGGTTTAAACCAATGACTTAAGAATTGGTATTTATAGCTTCCCTGCATGACGTTTAGTATCAAAGGCGACAGCGTATATCTTATCGCATGGAGTGAAGTTTCCATGGCGATCACGAGACCGAGTGTTATGGAGTTGAATAATGGAGAATTGGAGTGTAAATACAGATTTTAGGCGCAACGAGGGATTTCAAGGCGAGACTGCATTTCAAATGCCACAATAGTAAACTACTTCTACTTTTCTAAAATAAAAACTACCAAGTAGAGTTACTTTACACTAAAAGTACTTAAGTAAACGTAAAAGTAGCCAAAAAAAAATTACTCAAAAAAGTACTCGTTACCGAAAAAAACTACTCAAGTAATCTACTCAAGTAAAAGTATTTCGTTACTTTACACCACTGGTAGTCGCTGACCGCGTCACAATATCATTAAAATTGCAATTAAATTTTGAATTTGCTAAATGGCTTCAGCTAAATAGA
Source organism: Trididemnum miniatum (assembly GCA_964006365.1). Taxonomy (NCBI): domain Eukaryota; kingdom Metazoa; phylum Chordata; class Ascidiacea; order Aplousobranchia; family Didemnidae; genus Trididemnum; species Trididemnum miniatum. The sequence continues at coordinate 3,264,817 of OZ023238.1, forward strand.
GAAAGATAGGTGATGAATGCAAAATGCTCAACAAGCAACGGGAAAACTCTTATTTCTTTGTCGAAATTAGTGAAAAACCTGTCTGTCTTATTTGTGGCAAACATGTAGCAGCAGTGAAAAAATTTAAATCTGCAGCGCCATTATGAGTCCTGCCACGGTAATCTTAAAAAGTTGGCAGGGCAGGCTCGACAGGATAAGATTGACGTTCTTAAGAGGGGTTTGAATCAGTGGCGTACGGTGACCTTTTTGACTGGGCGTTCACTTTTTAGAAATACCTATCATATCCTGAGGAGCTTCGCCTCCCAGATCCCCCGTTTGTCGCTGCAATGCTGACTGCCTCATTGCCTATCACTAGTGAAGATTCATAATATGAGGATACAACTGCAAATTGTGGGGCAACTAGTAACCACATTTGATTTTTATGCTATTAATATGGGTGAAAGCAAGCGTATATTAAACAGTAAACACAAATCGTTTTATACTAAGGGATCGTTTTTCAAAAAATAAATGAAAAGCTCGTCATTCAATGGTTGAAGTAGTGCAATATCAAACAATACACAACACATAAGTATATCAATAATAAAATAAATAAATAAATAACTGAGGTTATTTTCAAATTATATTGAACTGAAAATTCAACAGTGATTGAGGGAGACTGCGAAGTGAGCTTGCGCTCTTCGAGTCAGCAGCCAGCCGTTATATACGTCAATGCGATCGGCTCCAGCCGAGAATCGAACTCGTCGTGCAGGATCTGTCACCTGAGCGCGGTACCACTAGGCCATGTCGCTGACAAAGGCCAGGAAAGGTCGAGCATGCAGCCAAAACAGTCTCCGGAACAACCAAGTGCTTTAACAAACTGCTTCATTAGTCCAAGTTTGATATGCAATGTTTTTCCGATCAACCAGACGGTTGTTTATATTTTTTCTCCAAGTTTCATAGTATTTCTTGATGGCGATTGTTTTCTTACCCAGTGCACTTCGTGTGCTCCACAGTCCAGTAGCATAAAAAAGCAGGGATATTTATACTGTGACCTCATTGTTTTCTCAATAGATAATTCACCATTTTCAAATCTACACAAATTAATCTCTGGTGATCGCAGTATTTCAATCTTTCAAGCACAACCTTGACATTTGAGAAGTTCTCCTTTAAAACAACAGAGTGTTCTATAGGTATGGATCCATATTTGTTCCTGGTGTGGAGTAAAACACACTTTAGACTTTTTTTCGAGCTATCGATGAAAGTCTGCAATCGATTGAAAGATATGCAGGCAAGCTCATAGAAAGAAGAAGCCCTGCACCATTTGTGCAGTAAATAAGCTGGCCATCAGAATGGAAATACTCCTTCAATGTATCCTCTCAGTTGCAATAAAATGAAACGTTTGTTACGGTTTTGAGATGTTTCTCCTGTCGTCTGGAAGCCAGCAGTTCAGCAGATTGCTTAGTAAGATACCAACGTCTTTGCTTCCTATCCTGTAACTATCAAGTGTCGAGAAACTCTACTTGTCTGCACTGACTGTGCTGTTCACCTTGGTTATGTAGCTCTTGTGAAAGAGGGGAGTACTCTCCTCGGAAACTTGTAACACTTATATATGTAAACACTGCATAGTGGGGAAGATTTTGTTGGACTTGTATACCGGGCATCGTAGTCTAGGCTAGCTAGGCTAACTCAAGTTCTGCGCTGCTTGTTCTTCCGGTACGGTAAAAAAACGGAGACAGAAAAAATCTACTCTCCAATTTTTATTTTTGACGTTTCGCTTGGCAATGAACGCCAAGCTTCATCAGAAAATACAGTGACCTGGGAAGGAAATCAACCCAGGTCGAGAACAGTAGAACGTAGTAGCACTGATTTAACTGAACTGATTAAAAAGTTACGAAGTGTAAAATTGTATCAACCCGATTAACTATTGCGTCACAAAAAGGCGAAATGCGTGAATAATCATCAAATTGTTATGTGTTATACGTAAAAACCAGTATGTAAACTACAGTGATTAAATTGCATTAAAATTATTTAGCCAATGAACGATAAACATTTGGGAGACTGTCGCCATCAGACCTGTTCATAACCTTAGGATGGGCATTGATGAACCAAGCTTCCGAGATGAGTCGTTTAGAATAATTGTTCTCCACTTTCAAGATGTCCGATTTCTCCCAATCAATTGTATGGTTAAAGTCCATCGCATGTTCGCAAAGTGCAGAAAGTTCCGGTCTCAGCTGGCTTGTGGCTCGCCTATGATCGGCCAGTCGTGACTTAAGGCCACGTTTGGTTTGACCAATATAAACATAGTCACAGTCAGAACAAGGAATCTGGTAAACAACACAACTCTTATCTTCTGTAGTGTACGGATCTTTAGGGGAGGGCAAAATGTGGCGAATGGTTTTTACAGGTCTCATGTTCTACTGTTCTCGACCTGGGTTGATTTCCTTCCCAGGTCACTGTATTTTCTGATGAAGCTTGGCGTTCATTGCCAAGCGAAACGTCAAAAATAAAAATTGGAGAGTAGATTTTTTCTGTCTCCGTTTTTTTACCGTACCGGAAGAACAAGCAGCGCAGAACTTATATATGTAGATAGGTTTTTACAACGAAAGGATGTTTTAGTTTTCAAAACAAAAGCATCAGTCTTGCTTGTTTTATGACACTAAAACAAATAATACGGCTCTTTGTTTACATTTCGCAAACATGCTTAAAAAGTGTGCACTGAAAACAAATTTTGCGCAAGATATAAGGCGTCAAACTAGTGAGTGAATGAACAATCTTTGTGTAATTTATCAATATGGATCATGCAGATTGCAAAAAAACATGATGTGATAAAGCAAATCCGACTTCAGATTCGGATTCAGCATCCCCAAATTACCCTTTATCAGTTTTCAAAGTCCATGCAAAAAAAAAAATTTTTTTTTAACCAGTGTTATAGTGACCCTTTTCGGCTCTCCACATAGTTTTTTTGTTTGGAGATCTTGCTTCTTTAAATGCAGGTAACAATAGTTTTCGCTCTTCTTGGAATAATTTCGGTAGATGTTCGGTAACATTATGTGAACGCAAGGATTGCAGCCGCCTTCTAGCATTGTGCGCCTTCAGATTTTTGAGGTTTGAAAAAATTAAGTTTTTGTCAAAAGCATTTGTAACTTTAAGAATAATTGGTCGATTGATCTTTTCCATATTCTTGTACGTTGGTTGTCGAGGGAGCCTGTGATAATCAGCCAAAGCAATTTGGGATGGGTTTGCAATGTTCAGGCCTTCTTTCATAAAATTTTGTACAATTTTGAGTGTTTCATCACGTGTTTCCCATGCAGAGTTGCTGTTTTCATCCAGACCATGAAATAGTATATTGAAGCGTACGATTCTTGCATGATAGCAGTAGTTTGTCGATCTTTTTCAGCATATTCTAGGTAATGCAATCGTTCATATATTTCTTCGAGATCTCTGTCAGATGCAGTATTATTCAAAACGCTTTCAATTTTTTTTAGCCGATCTTCTAGATGCTGTTTCACTTTGTCAAAGGCTTTACCATTCTTTTCCAAATTGTCTACTTTTAGTTCAATATCTTTTAAATCGCTGCGCTTTGCTGTTTCAGAATTTTTTCTATTTTTTTGAATCGATAGTCGAAGTTAATTTGCAATAGATCCAAGCGTTTGTTGTACTTTTTTCTCTATACTATTCAATCTAGTTGTTAAATTGTCAACTGCTATTATAAGTTTATCCAACTTATCGCCAATACTTTTAGACTTGCTGTATTTGGTAGTAGAATCGAAGCCTTTTCGAAGATTTTGCTTGATTAGCTGTAGCTTATTACACGCGCCGAGTGTCGCAGCTGCTGTCTACGTACGTCCTATTACTAGCATTGCAAAAGCAGAATGACTGGCATTGCAAAAGCAGAATGACTAGCATTGTAAAAGCAGAATGACTAGCATTGCAAAAGCAAAATGACCAGCAATGTAAAAGCAAAATGACTAGCATTGCAAAAGCTAAATATGGGTTGAGGCAAAGGAAATCTGGTCATTGCTTTTTGGCCCCCCCACTTTAGAAATGCTTCCGCAATCGCTGAATCAGGGGATCAGCTTTTGATATCGCGTCGCAAAGACTAAACTTCCAGTTTGTTCGGAACCAAGCAATGGGTATTGTGACGTTGCACGAAACAACCCTATTGATCGTAGTTTGTAGATAAATACTTGATTACAACAATAATGTTGCAGCAAAAGTTTTGTGCGAAAAAATTCAATTAGTTGTTCTTCGAAAAAAAAAAAAAATTCTGATGTACGGCATATGTTAAACACCTCAAACTGTATGTTGAGATTCAAAACAGGCGAATGTTTGCAATTAAGAAGTAACCTTAGTCGGTCATAAAACTTCGACACGTGCTTTTCCTTAAATGGCATTTAATTTAAACTGCAATTAAATCCATGATCTATTTTGAAACTTGACACATTTTAATTTTTTCCAGCTTAATGAACCCATGAAGATAAATACCAACCTCGCAAATGTATTACTGACGAGCGCATAGTACACAATGAGTTGCTCGAATAGTTGTGACAACAAATACCGTTATGAAAAGCAACTTTGCCTAGTTACGTCAAAAAAGTCACATTACATCTTCATTACACTCGCGGTAATACACCGAAGCGTGTAACGAGTGGCGGGATCCAGCTCCACGACTTAGCGCCTGGACAAAACAGCTCCGAATACATCGCAGTGGTGACGAGCCGTTGGCAACACCAATTCCGATTTGACCGGGCCGGGAATTGAATTCCAGACCCCCCGCACCGACAGCGATGGTGCTAAACAACGGAGCTAACCGACCAGTCTGTAGTTACACAGTGTGTAGTAATCGACTGGTGTGTAGTTACGCAGTGTGTAGTAATTGTTGTAAGAAACAAGTTATAGTTAGTTGCTCTCCGAAGGTTCAACGATAAAATTTCACCACTTTGTACAGAAGAAGAATTGAGGGTATGCACAGGAAAAAACAACTTGCGCATCCACCAATGTCACGATATTTGTGATAACGCTGCTACATCTCTGCATCAAGAAGGAGATCACTCAGTGTCTGAAGAGCCATTACGTACTAGAGCTCTGCCTTGATTGGACTACAAGTTATCAATGAGGTGGAAAAGTGATGCAGCAATAAAATGGGACGCTACGTGGTGGATTACCAGTGATAACAGCGGGACTTTTGGGGACTTGGCAACCTCTTTAAATCTATTCCAGAGTACTACCAAGACAACGCAAAACAATTTTGCCAATGTACCCCGGCGAAGCAAGCGTTAAACCCCAAGTGCACCATGTAGCAACACCCACTGTATGGTTCTACGTAAAAAATCGTTTGCTGTTTTTCGGGAGGAAATTGAAACTTAGTTCGCAATAGAAAATTAAACAAGATGAAAAACCGAAATTGTGTGGTCGCTATACTGTTCAACGTTCTGCCACTTAACTGCTAGTTCTTTCTGCTCGTTTCGCTCAACTCTGCACAAATGGTGTCTAGTTTCTTCTTCTGTTTGAGAAAGTGTTGTGAAGGGTCAAACTGCAAATTACATAAATTCTTCCATCTATGGTGGTACAAATGAAGAACATGATCGTCATCTTCGTTGTTTTGCCAAACATCTTCTCCGGACCCCGCGGTATCCTCTTCGGATCAAATGCTAACAACTCTGAGGCCGAGGCTCTATCGTTTCACCACCCAAGTTGCTTCTATCACAGACGTTAGCAGTGATGTTGTTAAGCCATCTTCTGCTTTGGTCATTTAATAACAACAGATCAGTACTCCTCTTGGTGCTCCTGCGTACCTGTTCCCAAGAGGAGGGGAAATCTCACTAAAAATACTTTTCTCCCAAAACTATGTTACGTCACGGCACTTGAAGGATAAAAAACTAAACGCTCGCCTGCAGTGGCAAGCCATGCTCATACGATGACGACCTACTCAATACCTTATGCTCTTGACATTTTCAAAACAAATTCTAATTACTAGGCGCAAGTTTCTGTATTGACCTTTTCAAATTGAGTACTAGTGTTACAATTTTTATACAGTTTGAGCGAAGCTTTTACGTCAGAGTCGATAGTGGCGAAGTGCCGAGAAATGACAAAAAAGATTTAGGTAAAATTGCTTTCAAGAAGAACTAACTCAAAATTGACGTTTGTTATGATAACACGTCAGTCTTACGAAAGAAAATAATGGGGTAATACTATAAGTCTGGCAAGTTGTGGATAATGACCTTTTATTATTTATTTATATGACGGAATAATCATGAGTGTCATCATTTATAATTATATCATTAAAATTTTGGTGCGATGAATGATTGTTTCGTGTTTTTTTCTTCTTTTAGCACTTCCTCCTTGTACATTAAGTGCGTAATCAGGCAAGAAGCTATGTCTGGCTCGCCGCTGCTTCGTGATATTACTTGGAAGAATCCAGTATTAAATTACAAGGTTAAACTCAGCGCTCGAGTTGTAAAAACACTTATGGGGGAATGTAGGCCTACAACTTTTCACGCACACGTAAGAAGTGATGGTTATTATACTTGTATGGGAATGGTTTACGCTAAAATGTTTTATGGGGGGATGGCAACCCCCCGCATCCCCCTTAACTCGAGTACTAGTTAAACTAGAGCTAAATACAGTATGTAAATTTTTTTCATTATTAAAACTTGAAGTTCTAATTTGCGTAAATGCGCATTGTCATCGTTGCAGAATGCTAGTATGTATTTGCAAATATTCTGTATTCAGTTGAATATTTATCCCCTTATCACCAGAAAGCGATTAAAGGGCTGTAACCAGCTCGCTTAGGAGTTGCCAGCCACCTGTCTACCGCACCAAGATGGAAGAATCCCGCTAAGTGCCTTTCCCAACGCCACAACAAGTAAACTTGCCGGCTTGTTCTTCTCGCTATTCCTTCAATGCTTAGCGCCATTAGGCAGGGAAGCTGTGAATACCAATTTTAAAGTCATTGGTTTGACCCGATTCCGTATCAAACCAGAATCTAAAGCTCCAGAGGAAGATGCTTTTACCAATCGTCCATCTGAGCATAGCAGCATGCTGCAAATGATTTCTATTGGCTGATTTCAGCCATTATGCATCAAACTTGAGGATTTGACGACCAGATAACAGTTTTATAATCGACAGAAAGCGCCGCTAAAGTCGTTTGCAAACTCGTGAACTCGAAATACCAACAGCCCTATAATCGAAAAAGACGTGAAATGTTGAAGCAGGTGATCATGCGTATTGTGTCAGGTTTATTTTGACTGGCTCATCGAAAAGTCAAGCAAATTTGTTTAGGTTTGACCTCAAAAATTTTCAAAATATTTTTAAATTTCTGGTAATATCAATTTGTAACAAAACTGCGAACTTGAATTCGGATTCAATGAACTGTTTTTTTGGAACTCGAACTGGTAATGAAAAGACTAAAATTCTTGCAACTTAAACTCGAACATCCTTGAAGTTTAAGTTGTTTTGATGTCTCTTTTTGTTTTATTTATTGGATATTGGTTGCTCGTTATATGCAGCAAAATTAAACCCAAAACGAATACAATACAATGCAATGAATACAAGGCTACGATGCAATACAATACAAGACGCTACACGGGCAAGCAACGGTGTCTTGCAACAATACGATACAATCAGATTTTTGCTTCAGCCTAAAAACTGGAATCGTGTTTTCCGATAGTCTTCTTTGCATGTTATTGGCTTAAACGGATGTACTTGCTCTTTTTTTGAAAAACTTAAAAGCTGAAACTTTACGGATTCACAAGCCTTTCATTAATTTTTCAAGTCTTTCATTATTAGCTGACTCAAATTTTTTATTATACTCACGATATTACACCAAAGCATGTAACGAGTGACGGGGCTCATCTTCGCGTCTTAGCGCCCGGGCAGCACAGCTCTGAAGAAACGTCTCAACGGTAGCGAGCCGTTGGCGTCCCTGTTTCCGATTTAACAGGCCAGGGATTCGAACTTCACACCTCTCGCACCGACAGCAACGTCTATGCAACTGAGCCGACCGGTCAGTGGTTTTCATTATTAGGACTTTTGATTATTGTGATATTAACTAAATTTGCACCAAGGTCAGCAGCGTTGCATGTTCACTCAACTATTTAATTGTGACATGATGCACCAGAATGAATGCGCAGAAATGTAGTAAAGATTATCGTTATGAATTTGTTTTGTTGCAACCGCGCCTTCTCTAAACTTTTTGTCTCTTTTCTCTTCGTACCTGCATGTCGTCATAACGTCATCGCGTTGTTGCCTCTCCCCTGTTCTTGCACCGTTTTAATCCATCTTATCGTATTCGTCATGGCATGTGAGATTGATTGATCACGACGCATTCAACTCGTTCGTATAAAACAAAAAGATCGTCACTTGAGATCATAATGTAGGAAAGCACATGACCATTTTCATTCGCAACAAAAGTGACGTCGAATATCACATCGGCGAGGCAAGGCAGTTTGCCCGGAAATACTTGATATTTTAAGGTAACATGAGTTTGTTGTGGAATGATTTGGTCGACATATCAGGCAATCACGCATCATTTGTTGTAGCTAATGACTGTTACCAATATTTTCACCATAGCACTCAAATATCAATTTCCCTTGCAATCCTTATACTAAATAAGCTTCATTTGCACCCGAGTGCATCATTATTCAACTGCTTTATCATCTTGGATCCTCGTTGTTAAGTGCATGTCACAATGAACTTGCAATGAGAAGCCAATCGAAAATGTAATGCTCTTAGACGTCTTTCACCACTCCGCTCTTCGCTAGTGCCTTGCAAGTCGGGAAATCACAGCCATAATAAACACTCGTCCTGTCAGAAACTAGCTAGGTTCAGTTCTTGTTAAGTATATTGCACAAGAATTCCCTTTTCCCTGAAACAGATAAATTGATCTGACGGAGAATGCCTCTCGGTATCACGCTTGCGTTATCAAAGTTTCAGCTTGAAATGTATAAAAATTGTGATGTTTTTGTTTTGCTCCAAGTAGCGCAAAGTTTTTCGCAAAAATATATGTGTTAGGCGTATTTTTCCAGTTTAAGTGTTTGTAGTATTCTTATACTCATGCGCTGTTAGGAATTGTTTTCTCTTTTTCTAATAAAGCACTTCTTTTTTGTTATTTACCAAATTTTATAACAGTGCGGTGCAATCATCCAGTACACTGACACGTCGAGGACCTCCTGTGCACAGGGGGGGTATGCACAGTTTTTCGTCGTGAGTGTATAATAGCTTGCATCTCAGCTCGTACTTCGCAAAAATTTATGTCACCACAATGAACACAGTGTTTCTATAACGATGATTCTAAAAATATCAAAACGGTTGGTGGGCGGATGTTATTACGTCATCTACGAAGTAAAAACGAAAGAGTGAAGTTCCGAAAAACGTCATAATTTAACCTTTATCTCTGCGCGGAAGTTATCGTTGTTAAGCGTAAAAAATTAAGAGCAACAAAGTTTGTATTTCGCAAGAAATTTGTGTTTCAAAGCGCATTCGTCACATGAGGCAGTGACGCCAGAAACGTAGCGTTGATGACATAACAGTGGACTCGGTTCCGAACTTTTATTGACTAGTACTTATTCCTCGTAAGAAACTAAACCACTTAAAGCAAACGGTTACGTGATTTAGAACTAATTGAAAGAATGTAATCATGTTTTTAAGAGATGCTTGGTCAATGATTACGTGATTCCTCACTCGGCACTGTCTCTCATGACACTGCTATCGTGGCAGAAAGACTGCACTTCTACTTGCCGCGATTCCTTAAACAATGTACAAACGTGTAACAATGCATTTACAAATTTTTCACCTGTTCCTTTTTGTCATTAATCGCAAAGTGGTGTTTTTATTCAACTTTCAAATTGCTTTACTTTTTCAAATTTGCAAACAACTTAACGAAAACTAAATGAAGTTGGCAATAGCCGCAATAACAAGTATTAAACATCATTCGAGAAGTTGTAATCACTGCCGTTTCGTAGCGTGTATGATTTTATGTTTTCACGTGTTGTTGTTGTGTTTGATTGCTGGCTTCTTGATCAATGAGATTGAGCTCAGTTTGCCCCGAATTTTACGTTCAATTAATTTGTCAAACTCAAGCCTTCATTGTCATTGTAATCAGCACGCAAGTTGTGACCGATGTAGTAGCCAAGTTCAAATCAGTTTAGGTCGTATCTGTTCTTCATTAATTCACTTTAGTGATCTTCTCAGTCAATTTAATTTCGTTCATTAATCAATCGCAGTATTAACCCTGTGTAGTGATTTTTTTATAATATTTTACTTGATTAATTCGATTTGCTTACGAAAATTTCTTTTACATAAGTGTTGAAAATCTGAGCGTTAGCAGATATTATTGTTGCAGGATTAATTAAAAATCAAAAAGGTTAATTTTTGTGCTTTGTTTTGCTTCGAATGGATCAAGCAGCAATTGCACGCGGTACGTTGTGCGAACAGTTGATGCCTTTAAAATCAAATCTTCATTGTACTCGCGGTATTACGACAATGCAGGTAGCAAGTGGTGGGATTATCTCTGTGACTAAACACCTTAACAATTCTGCTCCAAAGAAACATTGCAGCGGTGGCGAGCCATTGGCGACACTGTGTCCGATTTGACCGGTCAGGAATGGAACCCCAGACCTCTCGCACTGACAGTGATGTGCTTAACCGTTCCGTGCTGTTGATATTTTCGAGCTGCAAAACATTTGCTCAAATTTACGATAAATTCTTGCAGTCTGTTTATTGAGGAAAAGCTGTAAAATAATAAGATGGCGATTGAATCCAAGCATCACATCAAAATCTAAGCGCAAAACTGAGCTTGTTCGTAAAATGCTATAGTAATTTTGAGATAAAAATCGCAAAAACGAATGGAATGGCTGCTTGAAGGAAAGTTTGAAAGCAAAAGCGGTGCCCAAGAAGTTGCCGTACTGGCTATCGCTATCGGCACGGGAGGTCTTGAGTTTGATTCCCGGGTCGGCAAATCGGACACTGGGCCTACGGCTTTTCACCGCTGCGACGTTTCTTTGGAGCTGTATTTTTCAGGAGCAAAGCCGCGTAGATGAAGCCCGCCACATAGCCGCGTGGATGAACCTAGCCACATAGACGCGTGGATGAACCTAGCCACATAGCCGCGTGGATGAACCTAGCCACATAGCCGCGTGGATGAACCCCGCCACTCGTTACATTCTTTTTACAGCGGTGGATTCTTATGCAGCTAAATGTTTACAAATATTGTTAAAGAGCCTTCAAAACATCGAAAACAAGTTTATGTATTTAAGGTAGCTGGGCTAACTGCACTTTCTACAAGACAGTCATTCATACTTTCAAAAACGCACCGGTAATGTAAAAAATGTCGTATTTTACTCACAACCAAGGGTGGAAACTCAAACCTAAACCTGAAAACCCGGTTTTAAAGGAAATTTTGGTAACCCAAACTGAAACTGAAACCTACTGAGCTAAATTTTTGAAAACCTAAACTTAAACCAAAACCGTTTTTCTTGAAACGTCAAAATCGAAACTGAAACTAAAACCTGTTCAAAATTTTCTAAGGTTTTGGGTTTTACAAATTGTCATCACTAGGGCAACTTTTTGCAACTTTTGCAACTTTTTTTACGGCTTCGGACAGCTTCCTGAGTGGCACAAAACTTCCATATAGCGTGTAAAGATATTTTTGTCCAAATTTTATTTCGCAACTTTTTCGGTTTTTAAGCGCAACTTTTTGTCAATATTGCAAAAAAATATGAAAAATTATGAACAATTCAAGCGTAATTTTTGTTAATAATTGAAATCCCAAGTGTAGGCATTAAGCAAGCCTGCTTTACTTCTTTGTTTTATCGTATGTGGTACAGTACATAACATAGCGAGTGCGTATAAAACAGTTTTGGTTCAGGCTATATTGTCAACCTTTGTTGCGTAATAGTAGTGGGTTTGGTCAACAAGACGAAAAACTGCGGTTAACAGTAAAACGAATTGTGATTCGTACGACTTCGCATAACTTGTAGCGCCAGCCAAACTATAGTAGGCTAAACATTTTACTGCAGATGTCCAACTCCAAAATGTTTGAGATTGAGATAGGCCTTAGCGAAGGCTACTTCTAACATGAAGGTGTTAGGAAAAGTATAGTCTACTTGAAATATGTGAAGGATAAGTAAATGTTCATGCATTATTTCTATCGTGATCTAGTAGTTTAATCTCATAGTAACTAATTTTTTTAAATTCGTACCTTCCTATTAGAGTCAGGCATAAGCAGAAAAATTGAGAGTGTAAAATAAAAAATTTGTAAAAATGCCGAAAGAAGCGAAATCATTCCTTTTCAAAGTTCGAGACTTTGTTTCACGCCACCCAAAAGAGTTTATGACTTTCGCTCGTGGAGAACTGTACTGCACACTGTGCGCTACAATTGTGGCGCATGACAGAAAATCCTCTGTGGACAAACATCGTATAAGTGCAAAGCATCAAAAAGCCTTGTCATCAACAGTGCAGCAGCGGCAGCAGCCTGTAGACTCTACCAACGTAGGTTGGGGCGATTATGTTGGAAAAGTAACCTCAGCATTTCTCTCAGCCGATATCCCACTCTACAAGCTAGGCAATCCAGAAATGCAGTCGCTATTTCAATTTCTAGGTCGTAAAGCTCCGAGTCGGCATGTAGAAAGCGAGTTGACGACATGGGAAAATGCGAAGTAGATCGAGTTTGTGAAATTCTTTTGGACAACATTATTTTCATGGTGATTGGTGAATCCGAAATATCTGGCTGCAAGTATTTGAATACCTTAGTAGGTGATATCGAAGTTCCAGAAACTACTTATTTATTGCATTGCAAGATTCTTCGTACGTCTCCAAATCAGCAAACTATTGTGCATGCTGTTGATGATGCAATACGAACCCTCCAAGCAAACCGAAATAATTTTGTTCTCTTGCTTACAGATGCTGCCAGGTATATGACAGCAGCAGGCCGCCTTGTTAAAGAAATATACCCAAAGCCAGAGGTGGGCATTTTTTAAAAATTGGTTGAAGCGCAGCGCAACAAAGCGCAAAAGTTCTGTTAAGTCATGAAACGCACCGCAACTAGCGCAACCTAATTTTTAAATTGACTGAAGCGCAACGCAACTTTCGCAATCAATTATTTTTTCGCATTAAAGCGCAACGCAACTTCCGCAATCAGTAATTTTTTTGCATTAAAGCGCAACGCAACTTCCGCAATGAGGTTTATACAAAAGAAAAAGCGCAACGCAACTTTCGCAATGAAAAATTTAATAAAGCGCAACGAGTAGATGTAGATGTATAAGCAATGCAATTTTTTCTGGAGTTATTTATATAGCTGCTTTTAACAGCAGGCAGTTGGCTGCAACGCGACAACGATTTTAATGCAAGTGACTGTAACAAGGTTTTGCGTGGTCAATGAACAAGAAAATTAAATAAGAAGCGAAAAAAGATGCGTTGCTGATGGTTGCTTTCTTCACCTTCATCCTCTTATCACGAGAAAGCGAAGGAGGCGCTGCTTAGGACGAATCCAGATTCGCTTAGGAGTTGCCTTTGTTTCCGAGCTTTCCGGTTGAATTTTGCTTCTTACTTATTTAATTTGCCGCTTGCCAGATTTCACCAAGCAGAGGTAATCAACGTGAAGCATCTTATACAAGGACGCAACAACGAGACTAGGTTGGGAGTTGAACCGTTAACCTTGCGATCATGGTCGTCGTAAAAATGACGCTCCAAATTTCTGCGCCACGTTGCATTGTCGCGTGCTGTAAAAAGCACCTCATCGCGGCAAATCATAATTTGCATATGCGGCGAAGTTCTCCACAACAACAAGTTAATACGATTTATTCAACACTCAATGATCTCTTTAAGCACTTGCAATTATTTTAAAAAGCAAAAGACTTTAGTGTACCACATTTCTGATGAGCTGAAAATTTCTGCTGCAATAAATTGACCTACGGGCCTATTGTATGCATCAAGAAACAAACTGCTATTCTATTAAAAACAGTTACAAAAAACTGCTTACTCCAGCACATTGCGCTTTAATTAATCCGACAAAGCGCAACGCAGTATTTCAACTTCCGACAGTGCGCAACGCAACAAAGCGCAAGCAACCAGATTCTTTTCAGTTCGCAGCGCAATAATGCGCACACTATTATATTTTTTTCAGTTCGCAACGCAATAAAGCGCAAGAAGGATTCATTTTCCTTGAAGCGCAGCGCAACTTGCGCAATGGCTAAAAATAATTTGTTAAAGCGCTTCGCAACTTCCGCACGTGCGGAAGTTGCGCAACTAGCGCTTTGCGCTTCAAATTGCGGAATGCCCACCTCTGCCCAAAGCTGTTCTTCATCACTTGCTCAGCTCTTGCCTTCCATAATGCAGCCGAGCGAATTCGCAATCATTATGAAGATGTTAACAAGCTCATTGCTACCGTGAAAGGTTTGGTAGTTAAAAATAAAGACCGAAGAGGAAATTCTTTAGAAATCGGCAGTCTTCCTCAACCTATTGTCACCCGATGGGGCAGTTGGTTAAATGCGGCAAAGTACTATGCTGAAAATTTCCCCAAAGTTTGTGATATTATAAAAGCATTCGAAGGCACAGGGCACCTGGTAGTGAAAGCAAAAGAAGCAGTGGCAGCTGAAACTCTTCCAAACAGCCTCTAGGAAATTTATCAATGCTACATGAAGTTGGTGGAGGAAATAAAACGAGCTGAAAGTGTCAGATATACAGTTTCTCAAGCTTCTGAAAAGGCATACAAGTTAGATTTAGGATACGATCCCGTTGGAGTTCAGTTGTATTTGAACCACCGGCTTGAACTGAACAGTGATTTGAAAGCTATTGCAAATATGCCAAACACAAATGTTAGCCCAGCACTTTATGCTAAGCTATTGCAGTGCCAAGCTACTTCATGCAATGTAAAGAGGAGCTTCAGCATGCTTGGCAAGCTCTTGCATAAAGATATCCAGTTTGCCCAAGACAATGTGTGGAAGTATTTGGCTTTGTATGTTAATAAAACAAGCGCGGAGTAAATGCAAACCTTCTCGGTGTCGATTTCGCTATTCTTTTTATTCGTTTTTTGCAACTTTGCAACTTTCTTTAAAATGCAATTTTTTAATTTTTTTAGTGCAACAAAAAGTTGCCCTAGTCATCACCAACATTACCAGTACAGTTCTTTTAATGCTAAGCGTCAAATAGAGAAGTTGTGAATACTAATTTTTGAGTCTTTGGTTTGACCGGACTCCGAATTATACCCGAGTCGACAACTTCTGAAGCAATTGCTTTCCTCATTTGGCCATCTGAGCTGCTGCTTATCATCATAATGAAACAAAAACGCCAAAAAGTAGAGCATTTGAATAATTCCCATTAAAAAAAAAGCTTTCTTGGATGAAACTTAAACCGAAACTGAAACCCAGAAACCGAAGCTGTGCGGAAGCAAAACTGAAACCTATTTTTCAACAGCCGTGAAGCCAAACCAAAACTGAAACCTGACATCTGGTTTTAACACACCGAAACTGAAACTGACACTCGAACGCCAAGTAGCCAGGTTTCCACCCTTGCTCACAACCCACACATCTTTGTAACAGTTGTTCAGTACGCAGGTTGCAGGCCTACTGCTGTTAGACCAAGGCCACCTAGAGAAGAAGGCCTTTCGACTAGGTTGTGATGTCATCACGCGTAGTCATGTGCTGTCGTTTAGAATTTAGATCAACCAGCAGTGAGCAGTTTGGCATTGGGAAGTGCCGTTGGTAACTGCTGTACACTGACAGCTTTGCAGAGTGTAGAACTGTAGATATGGTACGGTAAAATACCGGTGTAAAGCATTTACAGTAGGCTACAGAGTAAACAATTAATTTTGTTACTCCAAACCTTAGTAGACTAGATACTGTTAAACTGTTAAAAGCATACCGGTAGTGGTATAAATTGTAAACACAACCTAATATTTCATGCCATATTTTACCGGTACTGTTTTAAGTTTATTTTATTGTTCATGGCATGGGTTCTACATAAAGAAGAGCAAACTGTAAATGTGTAAAATCTTACTGTAAAATGCAGTTAACATTAACAGTTAAAATAACATCTCTAGCTTAGCAAAATACTTTGGTTCAGATGTGTACCGGTATATCTGTATATGATAGCAGGTTATTCTACTGTCAGAGTGTACCGGTACTAGCACTGGTAGATTGGCAAAAGTTTATGGCTAAAATATAATTTGAGTCTAGGCTAATAGAAAGAACAACATCTAACCATTTAATTTGATCAGTAAAGGGTTGAGTTAAATGTTGGTGCAGGTGTAACCAAATATCTTTCTGCCAAATATTTGTCCAGGATATTGTCAAACATATGTTGATAAAAGTTTATATATTGCTCTACTGTCTACATTATTAAATTTGGCGTGCATGAAGAAATGCCCTATCGATGCAGTGTTCCTAACTGTAATGGCAACTACAATAGCTCAGTCAAAGTTGCAGTGTTTGGATTTCCTGAAGAGGAAACATTAAGAGCAAAATGGATTCATGTCATCAAACGTAAGAACTTCATTCCAACAAAAAGTAGCAAAGTAAGTTGTTGATGACTCTGTCTGTTTGTACCAGTAGCATAAATGTTTTACTATTTACAAATATAGTTGCTCTCTGCCAGTCTGCTTTTAAAACTGGAGTTCAGGCTCAAGGTATGAGCATAGCAATTGCTGATCATGCTTATTCCTTAGCCTATGTTAATGTTAAAACTTTGATGTAGCATTAAACAGAAGAGGGTGTTTGGTTCAACAGCCATGTAAACTACAAATGATACAGGTCACAGATACCATTGTTAGGCATTAGGTAATAGCGATCTTACACAACCAAGCAGTTGAGTAATTATGAATGAAGCACATTTCAATTATTTTAAAATAGCTTAATGAAAGATGCTTCTAGTTTTGCCGAAATTTAAGTGCCTTCACTGCAGTTTAAATGTTATAATATGTAAGGCAGAAGTTATTTCTACCGGCTCGTACAAATAACGACTTTGTTTATTATATTACTTCTTCATGCTCTCTGATCGGGGTTAGCATAAAGCGATAATAGAATAGCCACTTCGCACATGAAATATACAATTCAGATGCTATTCCTATGCATAAATATTAGGTTGTTCTTAATAATTTCTGCAACAAATTAAGCAATGCACTTTATTTTCACTTTCCGCAGTATCATATTCTTGCTCTTGTTTCAGGTATGCCAACTGCACTTTCAAGACCATGAAATATTATGGTCATCTTCAGCATTTGATGAGAAATCTGGAAAAACTTTATTTTGTCGCCTTAAAATACCAGAATTGGTCCCTAGAGTAATACCATCCATGTTTCTTAATTGTCCATCATATTTGAGCAAACCAGGTTCATCTAGACCTAGTAGAAATGAAATACTGCAATCCAAGGAAGAGCTTCAATTGCGAAAAGCTATTGAAGAAAGTAAGAAAATGCACGAAATTCAACAAAAAAATGATCAATGCTTATGTATTAATGACATATGTGAAAAGCTGAAATTGAATGAGCCATTGCATATTTTGAAGCAGACTAGTGAGATATTGATTGGCATCGTCAAAAATTTGGAAAACTCTGGACCACATTTTCAATCTGCTCTCAGTATTAATGATCAACTGGAGTTGAATTTGTACATGAATGATGTGAAAATCTCGAAACTAGGCAAGTTTTGTTTTCCTTTGCAAGTCAATTCTATTTGCCAAATTGAAGAAGTTTGTGGCATTGTTATAGATACTAATAATGCATCTCAACTTTCGGAAGAAACGTTTATTCTAACTTTGAAACTTGTTTTGTCACTTCTGTTACCCTACAAATGCGAGTCGCACAAGTTCTTCTCTGTCATCTCGTTTATCTGCGAACAAATTGACTTGATGACTAAAAGAAAGATGATGTACCGGTATTCCAACGAATTTCTTATATTTGCTTCCCTCCTTCAAAATTTAACCCCTCATGGATATCGATTTTTAAGCGGTGGAACTTTTATTCTGCCTTGCTACTCGACAATTCGCAAAGTAACCCTGAGCTCATCACTAAATCCCTCAAATAAACAGACAGAGGCTACTTTTTTGTTATATTTGAAGCAAAAATTCAAAGCACTTTCAGAGAGTGATAAAACGATTGTCCTCTTGGATGACGAAATTCACTTAAAATCATTTTATGACTATAAGGGTGGAACTGTTGTGAGAAGTTCCCATAACACCGTTGAAGCTGCCACCACAGTCTTTGTGTTTATGGTAAGCAGCGTCTTCTCAAGCTACAAACATGTTGCTCATATTTTGCCATGTAGAAAAATGTCCGCTGACCTATTGCATGGTTTTATGTTGAAGATCATAAAAGGGTTGGAAAAGCTAGGATTCCGTGTTGTAGCTGTAATCACCGATAACAATGCGATTAACCGCAAAGCTGCATCTCATTTTTCTTCACCTCCCAAACTATCTGTGGTGTATTCCCATCCGTGCAACAGTTGTCCTTTATTCTTTGTATTAGATACGGTGCGCATTTTGAAATGCATCAGAAATAATTGGATTAATTTAAAGTTGGCTAAGAGATGTTTCTCTTTCCCAACGTTTAAATTTGATGAAATTGTAACTGCTTCCGGCTTAGAAAGTTCTTCTGCCAGCTTTGACTCACTGAAACTGCTACATCAACTTGAATGTGATGATTCCATTGTCAAATTTGCCTACAAAATTTCAGGAAAAGCTTTAGAGCCCTCAAACCTTGAAACTTGTTTTGCAAGTATTTAACGACTTCGTTAGTCAAGCTCTTTTGCAGCTTGGAAAGAAACACTACATCCCTTATTATTACGACACCGCGATGTTTATCAAAATGATCTGCACATGGTGGCAAATTGTCAATGTCAAAACTCCATATAAAGGAATTCGCTTAAATAATGACTACCAATACCCCTTAACAGCCGAAAATGGTAAAGCAAAACAGTTTTTGATATATTTTTTGGACTGGTTAGAAAGATGGAAATTGCAAAACGGAGCAGCCAGAACGACCAATGCAGGACAGCTCACAAAAAAGAGACGTTTTTTGCTCTACTCCACACGACTTACGCTCTTCTGGAAATAACCAACTACTGTTTAAGTGAATTGAACTCCAGCTATGTACTATCGGGAAAATTTCAAACAGACTCATTAGAAGCTAGATTTGGCCACTACTGCCAACTATGTGGAGGAAAATATGACATTTCGTTACGCCAACTCTATGAATGTGAGAAAAAAATGCGCTTACTTTCAGTGCTGAAATTGAAAGTAAAACAGATTGATATTTCGTTAACAGATTTTTCCCTAGATTGGACCGACCTAGAAGAATGTGATGTTGCAAGTTACTATCCTGTAAACATTGAAGTTTGTGATGTGCAAGCAGCGCAAGAGCACCTGCCAGTATTAACTTACATTGCTGGCTATTGTTGCTACAGCATAAACAAAAAGTTGCAATGCGTAGAATGCAAACATCGCATCACATCTACCATTGGCAACGTTGATGACATTCAATGTAGTTTGATTAAAGGCTTAAGTAGAGGTGGTTTGTTGTATCCGTCTTCGGATATGGTTAATTTGGTGTTAGTCAGCTGTTTGGTGATTGTCCTTGTAGAAAGAACTGATTTTTTTTTCAGCATTTTCACAACGCAAGCTTGCTTGCGCTTCCATTTTGGCTGCCTTTGACAACGAAGAAGTGTCAATATCTTACACGTCGCCATGTGTGAACAATCACGAACCGTTTTCCATTTTAAAAATGACTTCATATACCTGCACTAATATATTGCTAAACAATTTATGTTTTAAAAAAATGATCAGCTTGTTACTCGAAAATTAGCCAAAAAACGAAAATTGCAAACTTTGCAGTAAAGCAAATTATGGTTATTTTGCCGTTTATTAGTTTTAAGAGTGCTTCGTGTTCGTTCAGTAGGGTCGAGTGTTGTATTTTGATTTGCCAGTGTTGAGTATTTTATTTGCTAGTGATTGTTTTTTGAGTGCTTTATTTCCTAGTACTGGTATTGAGTTTGTTTGTTTTTTTGTTTTTTTTTTCATTTAAAAGCCTACTTTTGACAATAAAATAACTTATATAAAGGTAAACTTTGTGTCAGGAAATCATTTCAAATTAAGGAAGTCAATAACCGTCAAAAAATGATAGTTACGCGACATGCGTTATGACTACGTGTGATGACGTCAGCCGTGAATCGGCGCTCAGTTGAAAGGCCTTCTTCTCTAGGTGGCCTTGGCTAGAAGCTGGTATGAAACGAAGCGACAGCGTTTCTTGCTACAACAAACGTGCGTTAATTATGACGTCATCGTTTGCACATCGATCGTTTTTTCTGCAAAAAAGAAAAAAGGCTTCGATGACGCGTAAATATTATTTGACTTTGTTGTGTTTGAATCAATTTGTAATATGAAGATTGCAGTTGAAAGAAATAAAATCGAAGCGAAAATGCAGAAGACGTTGATGAGAAAGTAAAAAAGCATGTAGCTTTGCAAGGCAAATAAACAGATTGTTTGTACAAAGTAGTTTTTTATCAAAGCCATTGTTTGGATTTTCACTTAGTTCAGCTAAATTATATTTGTAGTCTCAAATACCTAAGTCCTTTATGAGTTCACGACGGTATGAAAGAATGCAAGCAAGAAAAATTTTAAAAGAGGGCAAAATCCATCAAAAAAGTAACATTTCACTAACTTCGCAACATTTGTCCTCTTTTTACTAAAAGACAAAATCAAAGGTGGGGGGGACACAAGGCACTTCTAATTACGCGACGGTACTGCTTGCAATAAAAAAGCAAAAATATTTAAAAGTAAAATTTAAATTTGCATTTTTAGACTTGAAATACTTGCATGGAAATGTATGATTTGAAATATCGCGGTGATTAATGGCTAAATGACTGGTAAATTTGTTAAAATACGAAATACTGTAGACAGCGCTGAATTTTAAAGAGCTGTTCCAAATTTTACTGAAATTTTTGAAGATTGAAAATAACGAAAAGACAACCTTTATCTTTATCAGTAAAAGGAGTAATGAGTGGTACAAGAGGTGGTCGGACCAGGTCAGTTAGTCTGGCGTTTGCGAACCTGTCCAAGCCAGTTTCGAATCGACGGAGCCAGTCTTCTCTTCTCGGTCTCACAACCAGGTCTGTCCGAGTTGTTGTACTTGGAGTCGGTGGCGTGGGAAAGACAGGTTAGTTTACGAATTTACCAACTACATAGCTTAACTCAGTAATGTTAATGATTGTTTGCGACACCGAGCAATGCAAGCACGACATGGGCCGGTGTGCATTAACGCTTAGTGCATGAAAAAGAGTAACCGGTTATCATTTTTTTCGTCCTTCCAGCCTCATCAAGTGCGCTGCTACGAGAGCCAAAACTAGCTCTAACTAAACTAATAAAATTGAAGCTTATAAACAGTTCGCTAATCAGAAGGGCGCGGTAAGACAGAGAGCGCTCAAGGTCCAAAACTTGATTACAAAATCCAAGATTACGTGAAACGCGTAAGCACGGCGAAGCAGAAAGCGCTCGTGGATTTTCTTATTAGCTAAGACAACGAAGCATCATGCGCGTGTAAAAAAGCAAATTTAGTCAAGTGCACGAATCGTACTTAACTCAGTAATGTTAAAAATATCGTTGTTGATGCGGAAGGTCTGGAGTTTAATTTCAGAGTCGGCCAAATCGAACGCAATGTCAGCAACGGCTCGCCATCAAAAAATCGGTTTTTCGGAGCTGTGTTGTCCAGGCGCTAAGTGGCGGAGATGGATCCCGCCGCTTGTTACACGCTTCGGCGTAATATCGGAAGTATAACGAAGATTTGATTTGATTTTTCAGCATTGAAGGTCACACAGCTCTTTTTCTGCTTGTAGTGGACATAGTACCAAAATTTTACGGTTGCCGCAAATCTGTAAAGTTGAACATTGCATCTAATTGAATTATTTTATTAGCCCTTAGACTTAAAAGTGAATATTTTTGCTTTGTAAGTTTTTTTCTCCTTTATTCAGTTTCACGTTTTTCTTTTATGTAACTTTATAATCTCCCACATCGCTAATACAGTACTGACTACTGTGTGGATCAAAATCTTGCAAAAATAGCCGGGTCATAATCTCTTGCATATTCTTTGTAAAATGATCCGAGTTGTTTCGGTTTTTCATGTTTTTATATCAAGATGTCAATTAATTTCTTCAGATTGATATTTTTTTGTGTAAAAAGTCAGTAATTGCGCGGATTAGTCTACTTGATTTTTCTTCACAACAAGCAAAACGTCAAATCGTCCATAAAAGCTTGCACACATCTACATCAAGCAATTTTGGTCGTCTTTGCGTAATTTATTGAAAGTTGGACTATGCAGCACCACTGCCGGTGTGTGCATTGTTTGTTGAACTTTGGTTTTTGTTGAATAGAACATGTGTGCGAGCCGGCCGGTAAGTTCAGTCGCGAAGACATTGTTATCGGTGCGGAAGGTCTGGGGTTCGAATCCCAACTAGGTCAAATCGGACGACAGTGTCGTCACCGCTATGACGTTTCTTCGGAGCTGTATTGTCCAGGCGCTAAGCCGCGGAGATGGATCCCGCCACTCGTCACACGCTTCGGTGTAATACCGCGGGTATAATGAAGATTTGATATTTTTTAAGGACATGTGCGTTTTTAACGCAAAATAACAGTCCATAAGTAAGATCGAATTTACTTTGTTTCGCAAGTAAATGTCTTAGTTGGTCAAAAGATTAGACTTGAGTTGATCTTGGTAATAATTTCTTTTCTCAAACAGTATGACTGACAAATAAAAATTTACAAATTCACTAATGCTTTTGGAAATTCGTCAGCTTTATTGCCACTATTGTGTTATCAAGGAATCAGTTGATTTCACAATTCCTTGTAATTGAAATACTACAAGTTGCGTTGTCACTTAAAGTTGCGTCTTTCTGAACTTAAAGCATGAAAAATTAAACGGTAGAATGTCGATACATATTAAATGCCCTTTTGAAAAATTCGATTACCATCACACATTTTTCAATTTAACTACTTTGCTAAAAAAATACTTTTTCGTGTTTGATAATTTTTACGTCAATAGAATATTATTTTCGGTTAATGTTTTATTGGCAAAATTCTTGACGCGCTGCGTGTTTGTACTTTACAACTGCAAATAAAAGATTTTCCCATTCGCTAGAATTTAATTTTGATTGGCTGAGGGGTTGTCCGCCCCCTCCGACCTTTCTCTCGCTTCCTAATGCAAAAAAAATTAAATTAGCTACTCTTAGTAGCGTATTTAGAGAAAGAGGGGATTGTGCCCTCCCTTTTTTGACTTAGCCTTTTAGGAAAAAAGAACAAATGTTGCTGAGTGAAAGGAATATGCCAGATTTTTGTGATGACTTTGTAGTTTACGTCAGCTCTGTCTCCATGCGCTGCTGGCCTCGCTATGTTGCTGACAACTCTTCGGACCAGTTATCGCCACAGCATCCTCACAAGTGGCGACTGCTTTTCAGTTGCTAAGAGCAAAATATGAATTAATATCAAACAAAAGATATATTAGTTGCAAGTAGATTGTTGCTGGATGAAGTAATTAAAACGGTTAACATTTTGGCTGTAATAATTAAGGAATTTTCTTTTCAACAAATCTTCAATTTTATTGAATTTTCTGATTTTTTGACCAAAGCTGATGAAAAAGCAAAGTTCTTATGGAAACTTAAATAAAATTTCTTTCCTATGCCTCCCAGAGAGTAATTTGTTTGCGTAAATGAAAGTTTAATTTCTCCAAGAAAATTAATCAGACAAACGCATTAAAGGTCGTAAATTTAAAGAGATTATTTAGTGAAGCACTACAAACACGCGGGAAACGACCTTGTTACATCACAAAGCCAAATATTAGCGAATAAACCTGTTGAAATTAATAGCTCATAATCATGGTTGTGGTTAAGTTAAACGTTACCCATGGCTTTGTTATTAGTTTTCAAAAGACATTAAGATTTCGTTGCCACAAAAATTTTGATGCAACATTTTATTATTTATGACCTCAATTAGATTTACTGGAATAAAGAATTTAATTACAAATGTGTGTTTACGTAGCGCCAATAACGGACATTATCAGATCAGTTTACCAGAAATATCAATTTACGCTAGGCCCGAACCTGAATTACCCTAACCGTTAGGGTAACAACGTTTTATGTTTAACACTATTAATTAATTGAATTGCCCTCAAGTTTTAATGATGAAATCGACATAAGTTTCAATTTGTTCGTGACTTGGTGGCCAGATTTGCAACTTCCTTACGGTTGGAAATCATCTTGATGACATTGAGTCACTGCTGGTTCATGGCAAAGTACTACTTGAACAGTTGAGCACCACCGCCTGCTGTGTTGCATTGTGCGCAGAGAGTGGCGTGGGTGGGGGCTGGGGGGATACAGGAGCACTGCCCCTATCCTTATTGTTGATACCTGCTTTGATGTTTGCTAGAATCATTCTCATACAATATCGCAAGTAGTTTAGCTTGCCCTTAAACTTTCTACTGTACGCAGAGAGTTGGATAAAGCGGACGAAATATGTCGTATTTTATACATGAATAGCATAGAAGCCTGCGTTTGTGTAGCAAATTCTAATCCAATATTTAAATTGCTCTTAAAATGCTTTCATCTTACACACGGAACTTCGCGGCAAACTTCTAACAAGCAAACCCACATCTTAACCAGCATCAGTCCTGCATTGTGATGAGGTTCTCCGAAAATCATTCACGGCATCACTATCAAAGCATTTTGTGCTAACGCTGTCGTAATGTGCATGGTTAACTTGTTGATACAAGCATACCGTCTGCTTGCTTGCTAGTGAAAAATAGCATCAATAACTTCAAGCAAAACAAAAAACTTGCAGAATACAATCAATGTAGGACGAAAATAGCTCAAGGAGGAAAAATAAAGCAACAACAATTTTTAAAACTCGACGTTTCGACAACATAGATTCAGCTGTCATCATCAACAGTGTAAGCAAGACAGTGCAAAACTGAAAGAACTGCTTATGCTGCTGATGATGACAGCTGAATCTATGTTGTCGAAACGTCCAGTTTCAAGAATTACTGTTGCTTTATTTTTCCTCCCTAAAAAAATTCTCGGTGTTGACATTGACTCAACTGGAGAAATAACAATTATCTTTAATGAAAAAACGGAGAACTTTTAATTGCTCTTGTTGATTGTGTTTTTGTTGATGAGAAAATGAGTGTTTGAGAGCTGTAATTGAAGATGAAATTGTTGTTCAGCTCAGTTGTTAAGCACCACGCCGCTTTCGGTGCGGCAGGTTTGGGGTACGATTCTCCAAGCCGCATGTTTCGGAATGGTTCTAGAGAAAATTTTTGGTTTATTTTATTACCACCACTCTACCCCATCCCGAAATAGACTTAGAAAGTGCATAAAATCAAAACCTAGTGCAACATCGACCCCGACTCCTTGCGTCGCAGTCCAGCATACTGACCGACATACCAAGCCGCTGTTGCAGAATTCAGTGCAATTTTTCTATTGATACTCATCTCGATCGAGCCCCATCTTTTTATGTAGAACCATTCCGAAATATGCCTCCGGGCCGGTCAAATCCGAAACCGTGTCGGCAACGGCTCGCTACCGCTGCGATGTTTTTTCGGAGCTGCGTTGTCCAGCCGCTAAGCCGTGGAAATGGTCCCGCCACTCGTTATACGCTTCGGCCTAACACCACAAATATAATGAAATGAATTTCAGACAAAGTTGAAGCAATTTTAGTGAATACCAAATTAAACTCTGCAAATGCTTAAAGTTTTGTCAGAATAGCGATGTCAACAAAAACGTTGCTTTTATTGAGGAGTGGTTTGTTATTAGTGATAATATCGTGATCCATGCTTCTAGAAAAAAATACTCTACACTGTAAGCTCCTTTTTCGTTTATGGCATTAAACAAACAAATGTATAATAGCATACTTATAATACTCTTACCAACTTAATATTTTATAATGCCAATTTATGAAACTTTAAAACTTAAGCATTAGTTTCTCGTCAAAATGTGGGTTTGCCATCGGGTGTTTGCCATGTTAGACACCAACTTTTTCTGCAGTTGCCCGTAGAGTTGGCCGAGGGGTTAGTGCAGAGCCGGCGCCGGAGCAGTCGATTTACGGGGGCCAAGCATTTGTCAGAGTGGGCCAAAGTTTGAAATTAAGCACAAATACCGCTGTCTTCAATACATTAAGCTTGGTAATTGGGGGCCAAGCATGTCGATTGGGGGGGGACCAAGCATCCCCCCTTGGCGCCGGCCCTGGGTTGATGCATTGGGCTGCGAAACTGGTTTCGCAGATTCGTTGCCCAACTAGGTCATCTTCCATGACGCATATATTTCACTGATATATATAAAAAGCTAAGCTACAATTACACGATCTGAAAACAAACTTTTTCTGCAGTTTCTGTGGTTAGTGCAACTAACATCTTAAACTTCAGTTCAACATCAGTTTAATATACGGTCGAATATGCACTTTCCAGTGTTTTAAAAATGAATTGTGAAGCAGAACACGTTTCTGTGTAAGGCTAGCCGAGAACGTTCAGACAGCTTGTACGTAATTTGTCCACGAAATCGAATGTCGATGTGAATCAGTTTCAATGTGAACGAGATACATTATGCAGCCTTCGTGGACGAAAGGTAGCAGACGAAAGGTAGCATTGCGTATTAACGTGAGCACGAAGAAATTTGTGGTTGTTTCGATTGAATAAGGAAAATATCTTTTAAGAATAGCTTTGAAAAAAGCTGTTTTCGCGTTAGGCTTCAAGAAACCATCTGTCATAACTCTTTTGAGTAGCTCTTTTGAGTTATGACAGATGATTTTTTGAAGCCTAACGCGAAAACAGCTTTTTTCAAAGATGTTCTTAAGTTCTGTACCGCCGATCAAAATATTTTTTAATGGCATCATGATCACCAGAGACTTCAAGCGGCGTTATAAATCAAATACTCATGAGGCTTTCCACTATTATAAAACAGGAATATTTGGTAAGCGTTGAATGCATTTTACGCAGACAGAATATACCGATGCCAGCATGAAAATATTTATATAAATATTGTTGATGACAGTATAATAAAGATGCCATCAAAAAGTGTCTTTTTTGTGTCACTGTTAGCTTCAACTTACCTTGAACTAGCTGGTACAAGAGCATCCTTATGTGACCAAGAGACTGGAGTTTTATCACCAGCCTGGTCCATACGTTAGAGTTTAAAAACAGTATTGGCAATTTTCCGCCCTGTGCTCGGCATAAACGTTAGAGATGCGATCGGAAGGCTTAACATGCGTGTTGTTTATCTTGTATGTCCACTAACGCATTCATGATTGGTATTTGTAATGAGTCGTCACTTGAGAATGTTTTACACAATGTTAGTTCAATGTACCCGCTCCATCTCTTTGCCTTCAATCCCTTTGTATGAATTTTATAATTCGAGTTGTCGCTGGTTGCTGGTTTTTGCCAGCCAAGTAGTGCAACGTACCTTTGCAGCAAAATTTTTTGGAGCTAATACTGCGCAAATACCGTCTTGTGAACTTTCCACTCGCGTCACACTGTTGAGGCGACTTGCTGGCTCGGGATGGGTTGCAGGAGCCAAAACATTGCGAACAGCCGCCTTGTCCCTGGTTTACCCCACAGCTGAGTACTGCGCATCTGTTTCGTGTCGTAGTGCTCACACTCGGTTAATCGACAGTGTTTTAAATGACGCCTTGCGCATTATCACTGGATGTCTGCGACCCACTCCAACGGCTACTTGCCAATCCTCGCAGGCATCCAGCCAGCTGAGCTTTGCCGTCGAGGAGCGACACTCTCCCTGGTTAACCGCGCCACCCTTAACCCTGATCATGTTCTACATGAGCAGCTGGTCGGGAAACAAAATGCGCACCAGGGAAGGCTCAAATCAAGACGCCCGTTTGTACCCGCTGCACAGAAACTACTGGATAGTCTGACCGAATCAGACATTCGTGCAGCGCAATGGATGGATTATGTATGGAACATGGTGTACTTGAAAAGTGCATCAAGGCTTTATGCTTTTATTCCCAGGGCCAGTTCTAAGCCTCTTGGAATGGGTTTGCCCAGAACATCTTGGGTAAAAGTGAATCGTCTGCGAACTGGCGTAGGGCGATTCCATTCATCCATGTACAAATGGGGTGTTGCTCCTTCACCGAATTGTGAGTGTGGTGCCTCTGAGCAAACTGCAGACCACATCATTTCTACATGCCCCCTACATCGTGCACCAAAAGGAATGCAAGGTCTGTTGGCCCTGGATGATGACACCCGACGCTGGCTTAAAATCAACGCCGTCAACATCTAGACCGTCGGAAGAGGATGCTCAACCACACGACGACGACCGTCTTGTGGAAAATGCTCGATGTGCTTTTTGGGAATTAGCAATAGTCCGTTGAGCAACCATTGATCTAATTAGCCTATTTAAGCAGGCTTTACATTAGCACAGCTTTTTTAAAGTTTTGTGTTAAAGAACTGCTAACTTTCAAGTTTCCGCATAACCTTGAGAATTTTACGTTTAAAAACCTCAGAAAATGTTTAAATAATTAATCCAGCAGGTATTTTTGAGAAAGTTTGACTGTTTTAGATAATGAATTTTGCAAAAAAAGGGGCTCGGCTGTAACGCACTAAAGTGATTTTACTGTAGGTACTGTTGATGGTTTATTACATGTGTTTTTCGATTTTAATTCAGTCGTTGAGTACACGCTATCGGTGCGGGGTCTGGGGTTCTATTCCCGGGCCGGTCAAATCGTATAGTGTCGCCAGCGGCTCACCACCGCTGTGATGTCTTTTCGGAGTTGTGTGGTCCACTGTCCAGGCGTTAAGTCGCGGAGATGGATCCCGTCATTTGTTACACGCTTCGGCCTAATACCGCGAATATAATGAAGATTTGATTTTGATTTTCGACTGCTTCTGTAATCGGTGGAAATTTAACAAACAAGCAATAAGCATCTATGTTTGTTTGCTTTACATTAACATTAAACTGATGTATTGTGTAATAAAATGTTGCAGATTATAATAAATATAATCTGGCTGATGTAAGCTCGGCAGATGCTCTCAGCTATTAGTTTAAACATGCTCAACCTTAAACTGTATCAGTTAAAACAAACATAGTTATTATGTGACCTGACCTTGCCATCATAGATCGGGCAAAAATATTGCGGTATTTCTGGTCAATTTATGTACCTGTGATTTGGTGTGAAAAATGTCGAGGAACGGAAGAAAGAAAATGCTCACCGCAAGAGCTCTAAACCTAAATGAATTTGTTTAAGCAAGTGATTCTAAAATCAAATCTTCATTAAACTCGCAGTATTGGGGTGAATCGTGTAACGCAGTGGTCGGCAACCACCGGTGCCGGTCTGTGTAAAGTTTGTTACCGGTCCGCATGCGTTTTCAGATTAAAAGCTTTGAAATCGAAACATTTTTGTAACGTTAGACGCAATTTTGGGACGTTTTAAAAGAAATGCTTGATAATGCGATTCTAGTTACCAATTATCGCAATTTATTCAAAATCGTAAAATTAAGCGAATTACAAAGGCAAATCTTTCAATTTAACAGCGAACATTTGATTATGCTGTAATTTCATCGTAAATTTAGTTCAAATCAAATAGCGCTAGGCTAAATAACTAAGCTAGTCAGGAGAGAGAATAACGTTAGCAATCAGGTTGGAGAAGCCACTATAAAAAATTAAAGCAAAGTTGCGGCTGCAAGATTTAAAAAGCTTAATATTTGAGTCCGAGTAAAAGATCAAAGTTTTCAGTTCTGAATAAACACGAGCTGTTTTGTTGCTAAAACATTTGTGATTTTTCAAAGGCCAGTCCGCAAAAAACATTAGTTTCAAACCGATCCTCTGTGCGAAAAAGATTACCGACCCCTGGTGTAACCAGTAGCGGGATCGATCTCCGCGGCTTGGTGCCTGGGCATTGAGCAGCACACCTCCGAAGAAACATCGCAACAGTGACGAGCCTTTGGTGACTCTGTGTCCGATTTGACCAAGCCGAGAATCGAATCCTAGACCTTTCGCACCGATAGCGCTTTCTTACAGTTAAAAACTTTTACTGGCTGTCTAAAAGAATCGAAAGGTTCCGTAAAGAACATTCGACATACAAGCTTCACCAGTGAAATATGATAACATGACGTCTGCTTCTGCCATGAAACCAAACCATGTTCGAATAACGCGTTGTTGCTGTTTTCGTATAATTTTTTATTTGTTATTTCGCATCTGCATAATATTATGTGTTAGTAAAACGATTTTAAACAAATTGCGTAACTCCTACGTATTGTGACGTCAGTTTTACGCGTCAAACGATTTAACGTGAATCCTTTTTGGTATCGGCACCTGCTATACATGGATTGTAATATTTGCTATGCTATTTAGTATTTTTTGCTTGTTCTATTTTCACGTAAAGTTTTAAGTTGTTTTCCCTTAATTTGTCGACCGCCTTTGACAATAATTACTTTACGTTTGTTTGAAAAGCACAAGTTTCGTGTCTTTGATGATCATCTTACGCAAACACTTTACGACGACAGCTCAGATTAACTAACAAAATCAATGTTGGTCGCGTAATGTAAAGATCTGAAGTTTCAAAACAATGATAAAATATTCTTGTCGAGAAAATAAAGGAGGTTTTAATATAGGGGTGGAGATATTGAAGCTTGTTTGTCAGTTTATCCAGTTATTTTATCATAATCCGCCGCTAGTCGTAGCGGTTGAACACACCGCCACACGGGTGCTAGGTCTGGGGTTCGATTTCCAGGCCGGTCGAAATCGTACGCAGTGTCGCCGCCGCTGTGATGTTCCTTCGGAGCTGTGTTGTCCAGGAGCTAAGTCGCGGAGATGGATTTCGCCACTCGTTACACGCTTCGGCGTAATATCGCGATTATAATGAAGATTTGATATTTTTTGAAAAATTAGTTGTCGAATTGCCGTACTTGCATTATGCTGTGTTTAGTGACAAATAAAATAACTTTATAACTTACCCTCGCTTGGTGTATCGGTTAGGAGTGTCCGCTTGGTAGTCGGGAGACTGAGGTTTTATTCCCGGTCTGGTCATACTAAAGACTTTAAAAGTAGCTTCCCGCCAGGTGCTCGGCACAACCGGAAGTGCGAAGGGTTAAGTGTATGTGTGTTCTTCGTCTTGTTTATGTCCTCTAGCAGCGTTCAATCATTCATGATTGATATTTGTAATGGGCCGCCAATTGAGAATGTTTTACACAATGTGTGCTTAGCACCCGATGTCCCGTACCTTTACCTTTAGCTTGTTTCAGTTACGTCCGTCCACTTTTCCGCCTCTGATAGAATGACGCGACTGTTCTGGGCAATAGGGTCATACAAAGCTCGCAGTAGCAGCTGTTATGCTTGAACTAGCACACGTGTGATAGATCAAGTAATCACATTTAACCTCGAATTGAATGCTCAGATGAAGTGCTTTTTGATTGTGTTTACACATTTCTGCTTTTCTCTTCCTGAAAGAATAAGCTGTCGCAATTAGATCCTGTATGTGTAGAGCGCTAACCGATTTTTTTCAATTACTGAGCTGCTGGCAAAAATAAATTTTAATCCTCGTTTACAACTGGGCAGTTCGACATCTGGGCTGTTAACCTTCACATGCGAAAGTTTAATGGTTGGTCCAACGATTTAATGAAAGAATATTGAACTCGAAATGATGAAGTTGTATGCAAATGATATGAGTTGATCTTGACTGGGCACAATATCAATCTAATTTATTTTTAGTTCAAGCTAAAAGTATGCTTACCCTTTCACACAACAATTAAGATGTGAAAACTGCTGCATGAAACCTTCCGGTTAGTTCTGTTGTAACACACATCGCAATCGCTGCGGAAGGTTTATGCTTCGATTGCCGGACCGTTCAAATTGGACACAATGTCACCAGACTTACCACCGGCTCGCCACCGCTGCGATGTTTCTTTGGAGCTGTGTTCTCCAGGCGCTAAGCCGCGTAGATAGACCTCGCCTCTCGTAACACGTTTCGGCGTAATACTGCGAGTATAATGAAGATTTGATTTTTTTGCAACTGTTGAATCAACGTCTAATCAAAATTACGAAATTAACATGTAAAAAATGTTCAGTTTTTGCATCTTTGCCCAACTGCTGCTGACGCTCACAAAATGAAATCCTGTGCAAACGCAGAGAAACGAGCGGCTCACAAAATCATAAATCTTAGCATAAAGATTTAATGGAACGGAAGAAATGGAGGAAAATGTTTGAAGTTAACAGGTTCGGTTTCGGGGTTCGAAAAGATAACGTATTAGCAATAAACTTATTGCAAAAAAACTGCTACGACTTCGTCTCTGCCCCAAACCTGCTATCATGAAAGTATTTTGGAAAATCTAATGACTGCATGAAATATATCTTTCTTGACATTTTGTCCGTCATCGGTAACGTCATTTGCTTCCTTTCTCTTCGCGGTGATATTATTGTATCTTTAGTAAGTTAAACTTTACGTCTTAAACTTTAGCAAAGCGTAGATATTAATTCTCAAACATTGTAAAAGATAAGCTTGAAACGTTTTTTTTTTAATAAATCGTATAATTTATAACAGTTTTGCTTTCCACGTATTTCATTGAGGGATTTATGAGGCAAAATCGGTGTTTACTTGCGTAATTTGATATCTTTAATAGTTTAGAATTGCTAGAGCTTATAGTCAGATAACATCTCGTTGAGGTCTTCTTGCTTTTCAAAAAAACAGATTACTCCACACCAAAACACGTCGCCAACATGTATCACGATTCAACGTTTATTATTTTCTTGTTTGTTCATCATCAACACACGCATAGAACTTTATGAATACAGTGTTAACTTTACATTCCTTGGAATGTTGACATTCATAATGAAGCAGAAATAGTGAGATATTAATTAGCGAAATACGTTTTTTTCTACAATTTGCAAACAAACATTTTTTGCGCAGATTCACAAGATTCGCAATAATTGAGGATAGCTATGGTATGTTTGGGTTGTGCAAAATTGATATTCTGGCGAACAAAAATGTGTTTGGAGTTTATTTCGGAGTTTTAATTGGAAAATTTTTCTTTTCATCATACCTAGTCCTTTTAAGCACCAGTCATTTATTTCTTTTTAAATCATTCCTTAATGTTGTTGGTTTCAATATTTTGTATCAAAATTATCGATGAAAACAAATCGCAGTTGAATGTTGCAAGAAGCAGTAAAATCTTTTTGTGCATAAGACTTAGTTGTGCTTTTGTGTTTAGCTTGTTATAGCGTCAATCAAGTGATTTTTTTAGTTCTTATTATTCAATTACTGAACATGCTCCAAGGTAGAATGTGAAGTTTCGAGCAAAATCACGGAAATGTTGAACAAAAAACGAACAAAATTGATTAATTTACAATTTTAAAAAAGCGCGGTCTCTTATCTCTCTATGTTGGTATAATGTTTCCAAAAATATTCTAAAAAATCTCTTTTTTATGTGAAAATATCGCAACGCTATTCAACCCTGAGTAAACAGATGCGAAGTCAAAGGTCGTCTAATTTTTATTCTTTACAAGATTTTTGCAACAGCATTTTCAGTTGTAAAAAATTTAGGTTCTTAGAACTCAACATCTCTTTTTTTAGTGTGCAAATTTTGTGACCTGTGTTTGCTCCGCTTGCATCTCATTTTAACATAAACTGGTTGCACAAATTTTTCAAGGATAACCTGTCTCAAATATGGATTGTGTATCAAACTATGCAGTAGAAGATAGTCAACCAATGTGCACAAGCAACTCCAAAATTTTGGTTTTCGAAAAGTGTCAATGAGATCTAAAATAATATTGTTTTATTTTAAATGATCTGCAAATAGTCATCACTTGCTTAATGAGCTGGAAACTGCACATTTGCCTCCTTGAATATAGATGCAGATGTTAATGCGCTTTGCTGTCTGATGCTGTAGCTTTTCGAAGAATGTGAGAACATCTTGAAATATCACGCTTCGTTGCAAGTAACTGCCCAGAAAGCTTCATTCTTGGTTGGAAGCTTCTATGATTCTATTCTATAAGGTGTTAGACGTTGTATGTTGTATTGTTAGACGTTGTATGTTCTGTTGTATTGCGTGGGCAATCTGGGGAAGATTGTAGACATCTTTCAGTAGCTATCCCACTGTATGAAACATGTTCATTCTTCGCA
Organism: Trididemnum miniatum; assembly: GCA_964006365.1. NCBI lineage: Eukaryota > Metazoa > Chordata > Ascidiacea > Aplousobranchia > Didemnidae > Trididemnum > Trididemnum miniatum. Next base: position 3,298,882 of record OZ023238.1, read on the forward strand.
TAATATCTGCAACTAATTTGAGTTATTAAATTAGGGTGAATACACAGAATACGAAGATACTCATACTTTAAACTGCTCTTTCTCAAATAAATAATAAAATAAATAATAAATAACTGAGGGTTATTTTCAAATTATAATGAACTGGAAATTGAACAATTGGGTTCTCAAACACTGGGTGTGATTGAACGAAAAGTAAAAAAAAACTACACCGGCACCTGCTGTAGCAACTAGGCTAAATATTCTCATGAACTTGACCTAAGCATTGCCACAAATGATGTCTAGTTTTCAATGAGCTTCGCGCTGAAGTTTGAAAACCAGCTTTTTAGAGTTCAATTTCGAGCTGGGGTTTGGGCCCCAAGCAAGACTTTCTAAAATCGGATCCAATTAGCCGACATATAGCCTACTTGACCAGTCTATAGGATCAATTTTGCAACAACTTTTAAATTTCATAGAAAGCCACTAATATTGCATGCGCAGCATATCAAGGATGCGCCTAAGCGTTACTAATTCATTAGACAACGCTGATTAGGTTACTTTAAGCATTAAAACTCGTTGCTTAATTAATTTATTATTTTTTGTGTAAACATTCTTTGGCGCTTAAAATGAGGATCGTATTTTAGTGCATGTTTCAAAGATGCTCTTTTTTGAATCATTTTGATTAATTCTTTTTTGATTGCTGTATATCATCGCTGTCTTTGCATTTAATACACTATATAACTGGTTTTTGCCCTTCGTTTCACTGTGAAGTATTATGCTATAATTTTTTGTTCGGCGTTAACTCGAGGAATTTAACGTTCATTGTGAACGCCGGGTAGTCGGCTGATAAATACAAACGCTGATACAATATATTTTACTTCGTGCGTGTTCAAATATCCATATTTTGAGGTTGATCAATTCTAGTTTATGAAATTAGGTATTTGGGGAAAATCTTCTAATCAAACGTCAACACTCAACATAGGGAATAAACAAAAAACTATTGAATTGGAGAAGTAAATTTTTGGAAAAAGTGGTCAAATAAAAGAAAAAAGTAAGGTCAACAAAAGTTGAATAAGAAAATTGCTACAAATTTACTTCTCCCATTCAATAGTTTTTTGTTTATTCCCTATGTTGAGTGTTGACGTTTGATTAGAAGATTCTCCCCAAATACCTAGTTTCATAAACTAGAATTTATTATTTAATGATTTTTGTTGATCAATATTAGTGATTCCAAATAAATCGGAGATCTCTTGCTGAATCCACTCCTATTTTGAGGTTGTTAACTGTGATACGAATCGTATACGGTGCGGGAAGTCTTGGGTTCCTTTCCTGACCCGTCAAATCAGGCGCAGTGATGCCAACGGCTCGCCTCCGCTGCGACGTTTTTTCGGAGCTGTGTTACCCAGGCGCTAAGCCGCGGAAATGGACCTGCCGCTCGTTACACGCTTAGGCGTAGTATTGCGAGTGTACTGAACATTTGATTTTTTTGATGTGATTTGGTGACGTCACTTGCTGAAATAAAACTGCACAACTTTTCAAAATCTCTTCAAACAACCCAATGTTGGGGAGCAGCTCGTGAGTGATCCATTTCCAACCAAGCACATCTTAAGCTCTGTGATGACTTTCTCTGCGTGGCGTTGTCAATCACACGAAAATGCGTGCATATTTCGCTCATAGAAAATCATTTAGAAAACTGCGTTAATTAACAACTGTTTACCATAGAGCGGTGCAGCGCTGCTTCGGGCCATTAGCCCTCATCAGCCGCCATCAGGCATAAGGTACACTCATCCTTCAGCATGCTTGACCTTGATTAGCTAAACACCCCGCTTGATTTGTATGCCCCAAAAGAATTTAGCTTTTGTGGTACCTAACAACATGTTAGATAACCAATCAAGTTAAGCTGTCCCGCTCTATGGAATTAGCGCTGTCCGGCTCTATGGTAATCATGGCTGGAGTTGCTCTTGCAAAGGCTGGTGATGGAGGATGGTCTATCCTCTGACCAAACACGTGAAGTCGTTCTGACTTCCCATTCAGCAGGCTAGGTAGGACGACGTTTTGTCTTAAAAATTGTTTGTTATTATTGTGCTAGAGCGTCGTCAAATCATATCTTCTTTATTCTCGCGGTATTACGCGAAAGCGTGTAACAAGTGGCGGGGTCCATCTCCGCGGCTTAGCGCATGGGCAACACTGTTCCGAAGAAGCATCGCAGCGGTGGCGAGCCGTTGGCGACACTGCGTCCGCTTTGACCAGCCCGGTAATGGAACCCAGACCTACTGCGCGGATAGAACCTATATAGATGAGGAGTACAGAAAAGCTCTCTACTGTTAAGTCACCAGACCAACTGTTAACATCTGGGGCGGCGAAGACACAATGTGAAAATTACACTGTGTAACAAAAAAATTTTTTTGTTTGTTCCCGGGTTCTAACCAAGATTTCCTGATCACTTACGACCAAAAGGGTTGGAAAACCGCATTTTTTCTTATTAAACTTTGCTTTTGTGGTTTTGGGAGTGATTTTTTAAAATTCAGGTTTTTGGCTAAAATCGTGTGATATAGCGTTTGTATTGTTGCATATTTATCTTCCTATCACTAGAAAGCGATCAAAGCGCTATAACGAGCTCGTTTAGAAGTGGCCAACCATCTGTCTATCACACCAGAATGGGGGAATCCCACTAAGTGCCTTTCCCAACGACACCAGAAGTAAACTTGCCGGCTTGTTCTTCACATTGTCCCTTTGATGCTGAGCGTCAAGCAGGGAAGCTGTGAATGCCTATTTGAAGTCATTGGTTTGACCCGACTCGGAATCAAACCCAAGCCTACGACTGCAGAGGCAGACGCTCTTGGCACTCGGCCACCTGAGTTGTTACCATCACCAACAGGAATTTCTGGTAACCAGCTTTAAGAGAGTTTACTCTTTACAGACCATACAAAAGTTTTTCTAATATGGTTTGTTTGCACCAAACCAAATCAGAATGGTGGACATCCAGACTCGAACAATGAAACTTGCTTGATTCATGTGTTTAAGTCACTGACCACTGTAAACGTCACCAGGACTTCTCGAGTTTTTTTGCCTCAGCGGATGGACTTTGTTTTTGGCATAATGTAAATGGTCTTTTTGACTCGATTGGGATTCCTTGTATTCCAAAAGACTGGCGCCTTTTTATCATTAGTTCAAGCAGGAGTCTAAACGGCGTACTGCATCAGAATGGAAACAGATATCCCCTCTTGCCCGCTCAATGCATCTTAAAAAAAACTATGCAAATGTCAAAACTCTTCCGATTGCTCTAAAGTGTGACCAGTTCAACTGGCAAGTAATTAGAGATTTCAGAATGGTGGCATTCTTGGTGGGTCTCCAAGGTGGATTAACGAAATTTCCATGTTACTTTTGCCATTGGGATAGTCGAAACACAACTGCACACTACCATAGACGAATACGTCCCAAACGAACTGAATATTCTGTTGGGTACAGCAACATCAAATGGGACCCTTTAATTGACCTCATCAAAATATTGTTGCCTCCGCTGCACATAAATTTGGACTTTATCAAACAATTTGTTTAAGCATTAAACAAGAATTCAGACGCATTCAAGCCACTGCAAAACTTCTTTACCAAGATTTCTGCGGCAAAGGTGGAAGCTGGTATTTTTGTTGGCCCGCAGATAAGAAAGATCTTAGACGGCAACGAATTTCTTGAAGAATTGACTGCAGAAGGGCAGCTTGGAATAGCTTCGCTCCAGTGGTTCGTGGATTTTGGGGCAATCACAAAGCTTAATTAGGGAGAACCTGCAGCAAAAGGGACTGCATAGTGTTCTTCAAAGTTCATATGCTTGACGTTAATCTGGATCAGTTTATGGAAAACATGGGTGCATACTCTGAGGAACTTGGCGAACGTTTCCATCAGGATAGGCTATATTAGATTTTAAACGTCGCTACCCAGGACTGTATAATAAGCGTATAATGGGTGATTATATAATTATAGAGGCTGATCCATGAAAGTGACTTAAGAGTATGGTCGGAAATCTAGATAAATCATGCATTTCTAAGTGATTTATTTACAGTTTGCTATTACTGTATTTCCAAGTGTACTATAGCATTGCTATAAGCGGTTTGGGTTGTTAACTTTGTAAATAGGATGAAATTTTGTCCTGATTTGTTGCTTAAACAAGCATAAACTATGAATACAAGATGTAAACCTCCCCGATAGCGTAAACAATCAAGAAATAACGCGAGATTATACACGCTAGATTACACGATTTTAGCCAAAAACGCTGAATTTCGAAAAATCACTGTCATATTGACAAAAGCAAAGTTTAGGAGAAATTATGAGCGCTTTCCCTGGTTTCTAGACGTAACCAATCAGGAAATAACACTAAGAAGCCGGGAACAAAAATTGTGCCACACAGTGTTATGCAAGATGAAGCAAATTTAAATCGCATAAAAATGCAAAGTTACTAGGCCTGCTGCTCGACATCTTTTCATCATCACCTTTTGCCCTGACTAGTCCACAACTCAACAAAAAGTACAGGACCAAAAATGCTAATTATTGTTAATTAACCTTAAACCTTAGTCAGAAACTGACTTTTCTCTGTAAGTCGTCAGTCATTCGTTTTTGCAGCAATGCAAAGAAGAGAATTTAGCTTACCTTCTTATTTATTCCAAAAAAAAAAAACACAAAAATAAGAGCATTTATTCGGTGGGCCGTATTCAACGGTATTAACAAGAGTTTTACGAGGCAATATTGGATTTAGCTCAAAAACTTAAAAGGTGAAAATTAAATTTGACTTTTTTCTGGCTTCCTAGTTTTTCAATCGGAAACCTCATTTAACATCACTTTACATTAAACACTGCATAGTAGGAAACGTTTTTTTTTAGGGGATTTTGTTTACCGGGCATAGCAGGATAGGCTAACTATTTCAGAAACTTGTTCTTACGGTAATAATCAAAGACAGAGGCTAATGCAAGAACTCCAACTTTTTTATTGACGTTTCGCTCAGCAATTCACGCCGAGCTTTTTCAGAATAACAGGTGCCAGGGTGGAAAATCCAGCCCTGGCAGAGAACAGCAAAATAGTAGCACTTCTTAAACTGAACTGATTATGGTAAAGCAAAAAGTATGATAGAAATATTGTGAACTGTTGCGTCATAAGGACAATAACTACTAAATGGAATGAATTAACAAGCGTAGAGGAACGAAAACGATAAAAAACAATTTGGCAAAAGAATTGCTAAAACAATATATGATAAACTTGTGAAAGCTTATCACCATCAGACCTGTTAACGAAAACGGTAAAAAACAATTTGGCATAAGAATCGCTAAAACAATATTTGATAAACTTGTGAAAGCTTATCACCATCAGACCTGTTCATAACATTGGGTCGGGAGTTAATGAACCAAGCTTCAAAAACGAGACGTTTGGAGTAATTGCTTTCCACCTTCAAAATCTTTGCATTTATCCCATCAATATTGTGTTCAAATTCCATAGCGTGAACGCAGAGGGCAGATTGTTCTGGCTTTTGGTTGAGGGTGGTCCGTTTGTGTTCTGCCAAACGTGACTTAAGGCCTCGTTTCGTCTGTCCAATATAAACAAAGTTGCAATCCAAACAGGGGATTTCGTAGATAATACAGCCAATACCTTCGGAGGTATATGGATCTTTGGGTAATGGCAAAACATGGCGAATGGTATGCACACTTGCACAGGTCTCATGGCAACGTTGACCCCCGCCTCGTTTCCATTTAACAGTTATTGTCCTTATGACGCAACAGTTATTGTCCTTATGACGCAACAGTTCACAATATTTCTATCATACTTTTTTGCTTTACCATAATCAGTTCAGTTTAAGAAGTGCTACTATTTTGCTGTTCTCTGCCAGGGCTGGATTTTCCACCCTGGCACCTGTTATTCTGAAGAAGCTCGGCGTGAATTGCTGAGCGTCGATAAAAAAATAAAAAGTTAAATAAAAAAAAAAAAAATCGTCGATAAGCGTCGATAAAAAAATAAAAATAAAAAGAAACGTCAATAAAAAAGTTGGAGTTCTTGCATAAGCATCCGTCTTTGATTATTACCGGAATAACAAGTTTCTGAAATAGTTAGTCAAGCCTATCACTTTACATTCAAAATTTTTATATAAAAATTTTATTAGCCTCCAATATCAAATCAGATCTTCATTTGTCGCTTCGTGTAACAAGTGATGGGATCCAGCTCCGCGGCTTAGCGCCTGGACAACAGAGCTCTGAGGAAATATCGCAAATGTTCAATTTGACCGGCCCGGGAATCGAATCCAGGGCCTCGCGCTCCGATAACGAAGATATATTTTCAGAAAAACAATCTATTACATAGGCCTATTACATTTTGCAGCAATGATTGTCCGCTTCGTTACAAAACGTTTCATCGGAGACTACGATCCAACGTTAGGTGAGATGTGTGTCTACACCAGTGTGTGCAACTCGTCAGGCTGATTTATTCGTTGCAGTGTCATCGAAAACACGCTATTTTAAAGATTAAAATAAGGCCACTGTAATTCTTAAAACTGGACGTTTCGACAACATAAATTAAGCTGTCATCATCATCAGTGTAAGCTAGACAGTACAAAACTAAAAGCTTGCATTGCTGATGATGACAACTGAATCTATGTTGTCGAAACGTCTAGTTTTAAGAATACTGTAGCGCTATTTTTCCTCCTTAAGCTATTTTTGCCCCATACTTATTGTATTCTGAAAAGTTAAATAAATTCGAAGCTTATTCTAGGATCCAGTAAAGAAAACTGTTTTTTTCAGAAACAATCTACCGTCACACAGCCTCAATCAACGATCAACTAGTTCATTTTGAAATAATGGATACAGCTGGACAGGTAAGATGGGCGAATATTGTAGCGGATTGTAGAAAGTAGTCGGCATGTGCCCGTTACGCTCCGTAAAGCGGGTTTACATGAACTTCAAATTATGCAGCTCTGAACTTTATTAGTCTTTTTTACAGTTACAAGCAGCTTGACAGTATATTTAATATTTTACTTCACCTTAAATTTTAAACGTTTTTTACACTGCTTATGCACTGCTTGAAAAACGAAAATTCGATTTTTAAATGTTGAAGATTTGAAAAACTTTTTTCTCCCTTTGATACAATTTGTTTCAGCGCCACCTAACCTCTCATTTCTTCATATCGTCGATCTGCACATCACTACGTTCTCTTCATTCTAACTCAACGTGACCCTGTTCTTTCGAGTTTGCTCTCACCGAGTCAGTTATTAAAGAATCACACTTATTTTCTTGTTTATGAACCGGCCGGTCACCTCAGTTGTGAAACACATTGATATTGGTGCGGGAGGTCTGGGGTTCGATTCCCGGGCCGGTCACATCGGACACAGTGTCGCTAATGGCTCGCCACCGCTGCGATGTTTCTTCGGAGCTGCGTTGCCCCAGGCCCTAAGCAGCGGAGACGGATCCCGTCGCTCGTTACACGCTTCGGCGTAATAGCGCGAGTATAATCAAGGTTTGATAGCTCTTAAAATTCGGTCAACTGCGGTTATTGACGAGGTGATTGTGTTATCCCTAAAGTAAATCGGTTTGTTCAAGTTTAGTTCATTCTGGTCGCATATTTCTCGTTGCAGGAGGAAAATTCTGTGATGCTCGAAGACAAGTGCAAATGGGGGGAGAGTTTTATTTTTGTTTATGACGTCACCGACAAATATAGTTTTGACGAGCTGACGAGGTTAAAGTTCATCGCGAGTTACACGCACTCGAGAATGCGCGTGAGTTTCAAACCGTGCTGGATACTGATCGGAAACAAAAGCGATCTGGCCGAACACGAGCGAATGGTATCGACCGAGGAAGGAATGGCGTTAGCCCGAGACTTGGGATGCCACATGTTCCGGGAAATCTCAGTCAAAGAGTCGATGAACGACGCCAGCGAAGTGTTCGAAGATTTGTGGCGTGAGTTTTCGCGGCTTAGTCCTCGATCGCCATCTACCAGTCAACGACGCAAATATTCTTGTAAACTTCAAGACAAGATTTCAGTTTTGGACTCGGAAGCTTGCACTTGCGCGTCGGAAGTGCTCAAAGGTTCAAACCCATCAATTGTGTCGTCATTAACAAGTGCGTTGAAGCGTCAAACAAGTGTTCCCGCGTTATATCATTCCCCAGCACGTTCTAATAAAGACGCGGTGTACAGCGATTCGAACAACAACGACGAGCGTTTGGACTCCTCCAGAATTTTTCAACGAATCCCCGAGCAAGAAGAAAGCAAGAAAGATCTACTAACAACATCCCAAACTCCAAAATTTCCACGAAAGTATTCTCGAAGAAGCGGTATAGTGGGCAATGCGTTTGAAAGCAAATTCGCCTCGTTTCCTTCGCTGTCGCACGCGGAGGCGATGTGCAAAGCTGTGAGCGTTGATGACGTTTGTGGAACTCAGGATGTGAGCACCAGTGTGGCTTCAGGATTGCTCTTCGCATCTTCCTCCAGGTCCTCCTCCAGCTCATCTTTAAACGGTTCAAGTAGTCCTAGCGACGGTGGAGTCAAAATGAAGTCCCTCGAATCCCAAACCTCGCGAACTGATTCTGATTACTTAACATTACGTCAATCCGACTCTGCTAGTTCTGACGAGTTAGTTTCGATGTATCGCGATCATTGTTTGCGAAATCGATCCCGTCGCTCTGTAAACAGCTTTTCGCATTCAGCGTCTTGCCCTGTTAGTGGATACTAACACTGTGCTTTGTTTTTGTTTATTTTTGGCATTTTGATATGCTGCCGAACATGGTGATATCAGGATCTAAGAAATAAAAAAATTGGGTCAAAAATTATCAAAATAATTTCTTTATTTAACTGACTGGAACCTACCGGTAGAATAAGGTAAAATATCAACAAAATTAATGAATATTAAGAAAAGAAGGCTTGTACCAAAGTCTATCCAGTTTACCTATTATAGGCTAAGACAGTAGCTTAATTCAAGCTTATAAATCAATGTAAAAAATTTCAATGAATGAATTGAACTTGAATCTAACCCACCAAGATTTTAGGCTAAATTAAACGTATCAGATTGGAATGGGATTCGAACCCACGCCCGTACGTGTGGATTACGAGTGAGTTCCGATGCCATAATTAGATTTTTCTGATGTTTGATTAGGTCTAAGATCTTGGTGAGTTAGATTCAAATTCAATTCATTTATTGGAATTCTTATCTGCAGGATCATAAGATTATCTGACGGATTAAGAGTGGCCAGTTGCTTTCAAGGTGAGAAGAATGATTGGATTAACCTTGCTTCCAGCAGTTTACTGGATACTTTCTGACTCTTGAACTCTTAGTTGATTCTCTGGATAATCGCACAGCTGAATTTTCGATTATGTGTTGTTGCATTAATTGGCTACTCAGTGTTAAAAACTATTGTGTCTGACTGCAAGGCAAAAACTTGTGAAATGTTGGGAAAGTGATCTTCTTGGTAGAACAAATCTCTTTGGACTTGTTACCGGTTAGCTTAGTTGTTAATCACATCGCCATCAATGGGGGAGACCTGGGGTTCTATTCCCGGGCTAGTCAAATCGGACGCAGTGTCGCCAACGACTCGCCATCGATGCGATGTTTCTTCAGAGCGGCGTTGTCCAGACGCTAAGCCGCGGAGATGGATCCCGACACTCGTTACACGCTCCGGTGTAATACCACGAGTATAATAAAGATTTTGATTTACAACATTTTGTGCAGAGTTTTAAGAATTTACTGGATCTATCAATATTAGATTCTTATAGCTGTCCCCTATCTTATCATAAGATTTCGTAATTTTTGACGCGTTTTTTGTATGTTGATATTAATTTATAAAAGAAACAATGAAAAGCATTATTTTTGGGTTACTCTGAGCAACTATTATAGCATTAGTTTGAAAGATTTCATTCGCAAAATGTCAGATTAATTAAACGGCAAATCAATTCGCGATTTCGGAGAATTACAACACTATTCAAACTTCTTCTACAGCAAAAACCAATTTTAGTGTTGAGTGCCTTGGCCCACATTTTCTAAGGGGAGAAGGGGATGAAACGAATAACATCAAGAAACCCTGTGTACGAGCAAACTACGCAGTAACGGCACAAGTTGAAGAAATGCAGCTCAACTTGTTGTAGAAAGTGTAGGTCTGCAATATTTGAGCTCGAATCTCTCAAGCTCTGCAAGATCTCAAAAATAATCATTTTATGAAAAGACCGTGTTTATTGCTACAGAGCTGAAAAACAACAAACCGCGCATTCTTGAAAAGCAGCGAGTTACCCTTCTCTTAAGTCAGTATTTGTTAACTTTTTTCGAAGTTAGAACGCCTAAATGACTCAAATAAGACTTGAATGTTCCTAATATGCAATGGCTATTAATGATTAATTGATTGGCGGTACAGAACTCAAGAATACTTTAAAAAAAGCGGTTTTCGCGTTAGGCTTGAAGAAACGTTCTGCCATAACTCTTTTGAGTACCTTCGAAAAAAGCTGTTTGTCCAGGAAGCTTTTCAACACCTTTTTTTCAAAGGCACACAAAAGAGTTATGAGTTGTGACAAAGTGATTCTTGAAACCTACTGCAAAAACTGCCCTTAAGCCATTTTTAACGGACATTATGGAATAATCAGGCAGATAGGCCTATACATCCATTCCATACCACTTTTCTTATTGGGTTGACGGACCTCAAGACCCTACTGCCTTATAAGCCACAGAAGTGCATGTGATGAACCGAGACTTCAACCAAGTTGCTACAATGAGTAATGGTTCAACTAGAAGCGACACAAAAGTAAGAGGCGAATATTTGTATTTAGTTGCATATTTATCCTCCTATCACGAGAAAGCGATCAATGCGCTATACGAGCTCGCTTAGGAGTTGCCAGTCATCTGTCTACTACACCAAGATGGGGGAATCTCGCTAAGTGCCTTTCCCTACAGCAAGTAAACTTGCCGGCTTTTTCGTCACACTGTCCCTTTAATGCTGAGTGTCAAGCAGGAAGCTGTGAATACCAATTTTAAAGTCATTGGTTTGACTCGACTTGGCAGCATACCCAAGTCTACAGCTCCCTAGGCGGACGCTCTTATACCACTCGGCCATCTGAGTTGTTAATGTTAATATGTCAGGAAGATGGACGCTGAGGACGCTATTTGCGTTTTCCTTCATCCCTCGAGCACTAGATTAGGCTAATCTCTATAAAATAGGATTGCCGATACATAGGCCTATTTTCAGTTTTCATTAATTTTATACTGAAAAAGTATAAAACCATTTTTTATACAGTTATGATGGCCAAGAAACAGAGCTACCACAGGTTAGTTGTTGGAGTAGTATTCATTCACACTGTGGGAGTGCAGAGATTCCAAGTAGCTGATATGGCGGTGTGACGAATTGGTGTCTAAAAGTTTGGCCATGGGGCCAATTGAAGCCCGCAATGAGTTTTCTTACGGAGGCTGCCAGCAGTTGTTGCAAACCCACAAACACGCTTGAGTTTAATCATCTTAATCTACAGAACGTTCAGTTTCATTTCAAAGGGGATTTACAAGAAAATAAAAGTAGAGCGAGGTTGAAGGAAGTGGAGTTTAGTCGAAGAATTTGAGCGATCTGAAATTGGAGCGGAGCTGTAGAATGTACTTTTCCCCAAAACGAAATGTGCGGGAGGAACCCAAACAGGCATCACGTCCGCAGATATCCAAATTTCCGCCAAAAAATCAAATGAAGAGCAAAAAAAGGTCATAGATGTCCAAATCGCGACCCCAGGTTGAGAACCACAGGTTTATGACCTATCGTGAACTGTTGTGTTCCAAAACTTCAAATTACTCACCTGAAATCCTCATATTACCTACTAGTGGGTAATTACCCACAGGTAAAGAACCCCTGTTCTAGAGTGATTCATTTTGAACATTTGCGTTTTGAAAGATAAGAACTTTTACAGAAAGAGTGAATTTAAATTTGCCCTCTGTAGTATAGGTTAGGTAAAGAAAGTAAGGTAAGACATGCATTAATCGTATTCACCATTATACTACATGTCTGCACAGCTGTGATAGCCTCATACAGATATTTGCAAAAATTTGGTTTGAAATTTGTTTATTGAAGTAGCAAAAACGCGAGACATAGGGAAGTTTCAGGTTGGTTTGGAGGCTCTTGCTTGTTTAATTGTTGAACTGTTTTCCTTTCAATGCTGTTATGATATTCCATCTGAAGTTGTGTCTCCTTGCGCAAACAAGACGTTTCACTTGCCAAAATGATTCAGAAATAATGGCACAAAAATGCTGGTTTTAAATTTTTCCTTTGAAATACCGTAACTTACTATAAATCATTGCATTATGAACTTATTTTTGATTAGTCAGGCAACTATTTAGTTGGCGACGCAAGACAGTAACAAGCCGAACAGAACAGGCCGTGAAAAAAATGTTTTCCAATTGGGGACGTGGTCGGAAAGCCAACCTTGCATTATGGGGGCTCGAGCACAGTTTTGCATTTGATTCATCAACAGAACAGAGTTGTAAAAAGAGGAAGCAAAGCGATTTTTATCCATGTGATCATAAGCAACAATATGCGATTGAAGATGATCTTGAACGATTTGTTTTTCACCACACAGAGATCTTATCGTCAGAGTTCCAGTTTCTGAGCTGTCATTAGTGAACTTGAGATTCAAAAGATCGACTTGACAATCCGACTCGGCAGTTCTCATCAAGGAGTGGTTGGATTTATGAAGTGTGTTGAAAGGGATGTCCAAATCAGCATCAATGTGGAAAGGTTCTCCAACGTCAAAATGGGCGAAAGGCAACCCCGAAGGTCTTGGCAAACTAACAGTTGAGGTTGAACATGAAGAATCACATCCAAGCAAAATATTATCAAGAAAATTGGCACTGGAGTTCTTGCCTTCCAACTCCAATGCGTCGAAGTCTAATTGGATGCTGGTAGTAGAAAGTGATTTGCTTTCCAAATCCGGCGGGTCGTCTTCTTCACACCAAGCTGTACCACTTTCCGATTCAAAGTCTCCGTTCTTGGCGATAGTTGAATCCGATTTTCCGACATTTTTTTTGATACAAGTAATATCTTCAGCGGGGGGTGTTTTTTCTTCCACCTAAAAAGAAAGCCATATTAACTTAATCTAAAAGTTAAAGACATCGTTATTGGTGCGGAAGGTTTTAGGGTTCGATTCTGGGTCAGTCAAATTGGCAACAATATCGCCACTAATTCGACGTTTCGTCGGAGCTGTGTTACCCAGGCGCTAAGCCGCGGAGATGGACCCCATCACTCGTATCAATATGCTTTGGCGTAACACTCCCAGTATAGTGAAGATTTGATTTTGCTTGTAGTTGTTTCTTTATCAGACTTAATATCCACAAAAAATACAAGATTTTCTGACTTGGAACGAAAAGATTGATTGGGTCGTAAAAACAGAAAGACTTCTAAGTTAGACGAAAAAGTAGCAAAGTAAGTTGTTTTGACCCTAAGGAAAAAATCGCCAGCCGCGCTGTGCACAGCCAATCCAGACCAAACTCACTCCACACTGTAAGGACTCTTTGCTACTTTGCTCATCCTTAATCTCTCCACCCTTGTCAGTGCCTAAGTAATGCTGAGAAACCAAACAAAAAAACTTTTTTTGAAGTTGAATAAAGAAATAAAATAATATGTGCTGGTACTTGTTTGCTAACCTACCTTGCTTAGTTTCTTTTTATTTTTGGCAGACTTTCTATTGTGAGAGCTTTTCCTAACTGGGGGAAGAGGAGGGTATCTAGAATGAAAATATTATGTTTACGATCGTGTAATTGATTGGTAGAACAAAACTTAAGAATAGCATCGGAAAAAAATGCTTTCGCGTTAGGCTTGAAGAAACGCCGCGTCATTGTTGCGAAACCGCCTGCAAGTGCGTGACTAGTGTTGTAACGGGAAGTAAGCTATTGTCTTGCAACACAACAAATCATTTCTTAGGGGGAACTTCAAAGCCTTTAATAGATCTCCCTCAATTCCAATCAACAACTTCTTGAGATAAAAGATGACTGGATTTAATCACGTAAAAAGTTGGGAACACTAGTAAAAATTCATCGAGGTTGACTCCGAAAAATAAAACTTCCAATAAAATACAGCAGTAACAAAATCTCATCTCCCTGCAGCCTACATCAGCCCAAGCAACTTAAGATTGAACAGCAAACGAAGTGCCGGTGCAATTTGGTGTCAAATCGTTGCTGATCGCTTAACAAATCAGGTGGTATTTTTCAGTCATCTTCTGGCTTCACGAAGTTAAAAACGCAGAGAAAATCGAGTAAATTACTCTGCAGCGCAATACATTTGACGTCTTTGGTTGAAATCAACAACTTAGATAATAGATACCACATACCAGTGTCGAGTATCAAATAACAAACAAACAGTGCGAGATCGAGGTCCCCTTAAGAAGAGCGTGAAGTGATATTATACTAATTAATAGCAACGCCGTGCTGGATGACTGAAGAATGAACCAACAAAATACCACTTTTGTACAGCTCTAAAAAAGTTGTTTGTCTACAAAGCTTTTCGTGACACACTCATCGGAGGGTAGTCGCGTTAAAGCAGGATCTGGTATTACACAAAAGAGTTATGTGTGATCAGTGGCGTAGCGAGAAATCGTAAAAGGGGTGGACACACAATTTTCACGTTTTTTCAAGCGTATTTTTTTCCGCAGAACTAATTTGAAGAACAGAACAGAACTTTTTTATTAGACGCCGGCAAGACGCACAGTTCAATTTAGCTGTTATGAAACAACAACAACAAAAAAAAAGAAATACAATGACAAAAAACTTGAAGAGTATAAATAATATATAAGCAAAACTACAGTATGTTAATGATAAATAATATTCGAGCAAGAACAGAAACATGAGGAAATAAACGGTTTATATTATCACGACGCTACAAAAGAAGAATGACAGGTCTCTTCAGCATTACTAGCTGTGAATTTTATTAGTTGTCAAGTTGAAGCTGATTGAGAAACAAGAAAGAGTCTAGGGGGTCCGAGGGCATGCTCCCCCGTAAAATTTTTGAAAATCTACATGCTGTAATGGCTATTTTAGTGCTTTTTGAATAATTTTCAGGCAAGTTTTGTTTACATTTTTTGGCCCTAATTCTAATGCTTCGCTAAATAGCCTATGATGCATTTTGTTCGTACATTTTCGATTTATGCGTGCTTAAAGCGTAAGACTTATTGCTATCGAAGAGGCTCGAAATTATGGAAAATTGCAAACATCAAAAACATAATTGAAAATGGGTGATAAGGGAGTGCATACCCCTCATCCTACCCCCCCTGGATCTGCCCCTGGCCATAAGCTGCAGAAACCACCAAAAGAGTTTGACATACCGGTATTTCAGTCACTTGGGAAAATTAATTTTTTTTTTTTTACTAAAAAGCAGAGTCAAAAGGGAGGGGGGCATGTCACAATGCCCCCCCTAAATACGCTCCTGCCTAACGCCTAACGCTTATATGTCTATAGCCCTTTAAAGTTTGTTTAGAATAATAGTTTCTGCATTTTATTGTTATTTTCAACTGACCCCCGACCCTTCTGATACCGCATTGCAACACAGTTCCGCAATAACTTTCAAATAGGCCTAGATCTAAGTTACATTTATTTTTGCTCGTTTTTTATTTTTTTTGTAAGGTTGTTGGGAAGGCCATCGCCCTTTATTCCTCCCCCCCCCCCCCCCCCCTAAATACGCCACTGTGTATGAAAGAGCGTTTTTTGAAACCTTTCAATGCGAAAACAGTTTACGGTTGTGTTACGGCAAGGATGGTCTAGAGTTTGCTTCATGCAACTGAAAAGAGAAACTAAGAGAGTAAAGCAAAGCGTGGAAAGGCTGGTGCCACAAACATAATCGATGTGGGTCTATCATACACTGTGAATAAACTTGGTGAATTTCAGCAGAAAACGTGTGAACTTTAAGGAGGTAACTCTTTCAGTTTTGTACGGTAGATCTATACTGCCTTGCTTACACTGCTGATGATGACAACTCAATTTATGTTGTCGAAACGTCCAGTTTTAAGAATTGCTGTGACTTTATTTTTCTTCCATGAACTATTTTCGTCCTATATTTACTGCATCATGAACTTTGTTTTGTATATCAATAACGTTGGTTAACCTCTTTTGCTCTGCAAACTCTTCCATGTATAAGCGGTACTGAATGAAGCTCCAACTAGAAATCTAATTCAGTACACATCCATACTTCCTAATCAAGAAAGAAATTCATTTACACAGGTTTTCGTTGTGTTTTGAAAATTAATTAGAAAAGCGCTTGATGAAAAAGGTTTAAAAAATTAATCACTTTTCTCTGTTATCACGAACCTACAAACCAACAGAGTTGGTTTATTTGTTTACTTATTCTAGAAACAATGCTTCTCTAGCTTTTCTGCGGTAGATTATAATTTCTTCAGCCAAACCCCCCAATCGCTCGTGGCCTACCCTAGCTCGCCTTACATACTTGATCGCACATTTCCTCTAAAGTAATCAATACTGGAGCCATCGCTACATGCTCCATATCAAAAGACCGTTTTGTACCTGAGAGGGAGGATTTACTGCTCGCTGCCCTCAACTAAGAAGTTTCTCAGCCAAATATACACTTAATTGAACTTTTAAAAAATATAACACGCAAAAAATGTTTGTTTCTTTCTGCATCCTATCATCCTCACCTCGTTATGTACCGCAATAACAAATAATTTCAAGAATAACAAATAATTTCAAGAATGAACTTACTGGGGCTCTTCAGCATTTTTTTCTTGAGCTTTTTTCATTTCTTTTCGTTTAATTTCGATCATTCGAAGCTGAAAAGTCTTATTTCTTGTCCAAGCAGCAGATGTAGCGCCTTGTTTTCCCTCCGAGATGTTAAGAAGAGGGTCGCATGAGTCGATGACTTTTTGTCGCTTTGAAATCCTTTAATGCAGTAATTAAGTTGGTGGCAAAAACAACTTCGCTAATTGTCATGATTATCACAAAGTAACTATAACTTATTTTTTGTGATGGTATTTATTTGTTATTTTTCGAGCAGATATTTAGTTTCAGAAGAGATTTATTCAAGAATCTTTTATCAGATGAGGTATTTAGTTTCAGAAGATATTTAGTTTCAGAAGATATTTAGATCTTCAGTTTAAACTTAAAATGTTTTTAGTTCGGGTTTGATTTTTAATGCATCGCTGCATGCGTCTGTCTAATCATGAATAGAATGCTAGATAGAAGACGTTACATGTGGTATAAAAATGCGATTTTGATAAATTTCCCACTCGCAAATATGATTCGAACACTGTTTCCACCGCAAACACCTTTTTATTTTCTCCTCTCAACCTACTTAAATTTCTGACAATAATGTACACTTTTTTTGAGTTGTGATTTTACTTTTTTCATTTCGATATATCGATAGGCCTACTAATTATTTTAAGCCCATGATCTGGGCTTACACCATGCATGAATGCAAGACCCCCTCTCCCACACTCACCCCCGGAAGTTTCAAGATTTTGATATGCTGGTAATGAACCTCGTCGAGTTGAAGAAGAGCTGGAGACGAGAGGTTTTCAACCGCTTCAGCTCCGCTAATGGCGACCGCTTCTACGCTGACAGGCCAACATCAAAGATGTGATACCGGCAGGGTGGCGCAGTCGTCGTTACACATTGTTATCGTTGCAAAAGGTCTAGTGTAGCCCAGGCGCTAAGCCGCGGAGATGGATCTCACCACTCGTTACACGCTTCGGTGTAATAGCGCGAGTTTTAATGGATATTTGACTAAGACCATAGTAACTACAGGTTACGCTTTGCTACGAAAGCAAAGCTATTTTTTGAATCTCGCCCATTGATTATCATGAATATTTTCTGATCAAGACATAGACAACTCTGTGCTTGTAATTACTGTTGTTTGCTTTTCGTTGTTGGTTGTTTGGAACGATAGCTTTTGCTGACGGTAATGTTTTACCAGACAGAGTAAGTAGCCTGTCATAATTTAGATTTTCTTGCTTTCTCCTGTGAGAAGAACTAAGGCAATGGTGCTCAACCAAGTTGCACATATCAATCTTAAGGAAGTCCGCGAAAATCGTTGCAATTCACATCATGACGGTTAATAAATTTTTGTACACCAACATCAACACAACAAGTTACCAAATTTGTGTAATTTTTATTTTACCCCAACAGCGTCAATTCACAATTACAACACTAGAAGCACAAGCCACAATAACCTCTATTTGAGTTCAATAAACAGTAATGCAGGAAAGAACGCAATACAATTTAATGGCGTTCAGATTTGGAACAGTTTGTCACCAGAATGGAAGAATTTCCCTTTTTACAAATTCAAGCGATTTATGAAAGATCATTTAATTTCGAAATACTAGCACTAAAACGAATAGGACTTAATTATTTTATCTCTGGTCACCGGTTATGTTTATTTAAATTTTTCTTGTTTGATTACCATACCTACTGAACAAAACACTGTAGCCTATTACTTGTGCCGTAGGATTATTATCATCATTATTGTTATTTATTATTATTATTGTTAATAAGCTTAGGTTTTCGTTGCCGTTCGTTTTGTTTTTTGTTTTGTTTTACTTTTTTATTTTAATTTACGAGAGTCAGACAAATGTGATAGAATAACAATGGGTGGCCATGACTCGGTGAGCTTTTGCTCTTTTATGGTCTCCTAGCGTGCCTTTGTATCAACTTTTACGCTATATTCATTTTTTTGGCATTGTTGAAATTTTGTACTGACTTGATACTGGTACGTCAATAAATGAATGAATGAATGAATAAAACCCGAACAGGCCAAGAATTTTACCGAAAATGTAGTTTCTAATAAAAACGAGTAAAATCTAACTTTACAACCTGTAACCATAACAAGTTATGCAAACAAACAATTCAACAAAATTTATCATACGCTAATTCAAGCGTTTATATGTACGCTAGCATCAACTAGATTTGTTCCTTTTTGTTTCTCCAAAATTGATCGTGCACCTTGTAAGCCGGTGCGTCTAATGTGTGGATCACTTAGTGCTTTATTACCATTAATATAACGAGTTTTTTGTCTGATGATCTTTATACGATAACCCGATACTTTTCACAAACCGTTGCGTCTTATAATCCAGTGTATCTTATGCATGAAAAAACAATTAAAGCGATTTATTGACTCCTTATGGACCGTAAGATACGATGCATTAATCTCTAAAGTGCTCCAGGATTTCGTGGATAGAACCAGTGTGGTGGACAAGTTGCTTAAAAGGAACTAGTTTCAGTTACAAGTTACTTCGCAAAAAAAGTAACGTAGTTATAGTTACAAATTTAAAAAAGTAACTAGTTACAAGCTACAGTTACTTTCGTGCATGCCGCAAAACCAAAAAAACACTATCAATTCTTAACATGTAGAGCTCCACGGTGTGTATTCAAACCTAAGCCATTAATCTTTGTATTGAAACCAAAAAAAGTACGATTCTGATACGATAAATGCTACGGTAAGAACAATATGCCTTCCAGAAACGTAAGCATTTCAAAGTGATTATCACTAAGCCCACAGCGCTTCGGCTTTAAAATGTCTTTTCCAATGCCGAAAAGTCGTTTAACTGCAGGATTTGAAGGAAGAGCAGTATTGTAATGAATTAAAAGTTCCATAAGTTCTTCAATCCTCATGCATAAGAGCGTTTGCATCAACAGTTTGTGATGCGGGCCCGCAGCCATGCCCGCCCCCCTGACTGCCGGCCTGCCTCACAAACTGTGGGCGTAGGGGGGCTCTGCCCCCCGGGGAAACATTTTTGTCCCCCTGCGAAAGAAAATCAGCTGTTTATACGTGCATATATTAGTGTTCTTTGTGTAGTAAACTTGGCAAAAATTGGTAAATATTTTCTAAATGCGTGATGGAAAATAAAATTCGAAGAAACTCTTTGCATAAAACTCAAAACTGGGCTATTCATCTTTGTTTTTATCATAAACAACTCGCATCAAAAATTTATTCCACCTGTAGGCTACGTATGACCAGAGGTGTAAAGTAACGAAAGTAGCTCTACTTAAGTAGCCTACTCAATTAGAATTTGTCAGTAACGAGCACTATTTAAGTCATGCATGGACAACTTTTTGTCACTGGGGGCCAAATTGTGCATTTGGAACTTGACTGAGGGCCGGAGCCGTAATTGTGATTTTAAGTGTAATCTAGGTACACATTTTTGTGGGGTTTGGATTGTATTCATGTAATGCTATTTTACATGCAATGTGTTTTCAATTTTGTTTGCATAGGGATATCCATAAAAAATGTATACCTATATTGATATAGGCAGCATTTTCACCATATTTTATCTGTAATTTCTGTATTGACATATAATTGTAATAATGAAAATGAAAAATTTATTGAACCCAATGAATTGTCAATCTTAATATGTCAGATATGCTATAAAACTAATAGTAATGTTTAATTAAATTACTTTCTAATGGGAAATCTGGGCTTGGTGCTTTTTCACCGACTTGTCAATTTTTGGTGCTATGCTAGAGGCGGCCACTCTTAGACTATTTTCAAGATGACAATCTGTCAGTCTTGATCTAGTTTTTGACTTAGTGTGCTTCATTTTGGTGAACAGTTGCTCGCAGATATAAGTACTCCCAAATAGTGAAATTTTCTTTCGGGCTAAATCTTTCGTAATACACATTGTATAAAATAAATGAATATCGATATATTACATAGGTCTACAGCCCTAGAAAATTTATTGGCGGGCCGGATGAGAAGCCTTGGCGGGCCGGATTTGGCCCGCGGGCCGTAGGTTGTCCATGCATGATTTAAGTAGTTGTATTTTTGGGTAGTTTCTACTTTCATATGATTAACATTAACGTAATGTGACGCTACTTACTTACTTTTTCTATTAAAAGTAGTTTGTACGCTTGATAGGGCTTGTTTAATCTTTTTTGAATTGGCATGGTTGTACAAAATGCAGGCTATCCTACAAACCGTGGTGAGAAATTAGCATGGGCGCTGGGTTGACTGTCTACACTAGCAAGGACAGTACGGTACATTAGGGTGATTAATTATTTTTTATCAAAAATTTTATTTTACTCTCACACCTCGTTTGAAGTGTTTCTTTACGAAAAAAAATAGGTTTGCAAAAAAAAATTCTTCTTGGGTGCTTCGTACTTGAGTAGTTTTGAAACTTGTTTACTTTGCACTTCTACTTGCGTGATAAAATCGTTTAATACTTTCTATTCAACTTGCACTACATTTGCTTGTCAGTAGCAATACTTTTTCTTGACTACTGCTTTGAACTACTTTTTACACCTCTGCGTACTACTATCTTCAAGACCCGCAACCAAGAGGGGTGCGGAAAAAATTTTGCCCCGTTTTTTGCTTAATGACTAGTAAAAGTGTGGTACTTTAGCGTCGCCTATAGCTATCCTGTAATTCAACACGCTGTTTGTCTTTCGACTTGTTTACTGGAAAGAAACAGAAAGTAGAAACACCGCATGCGAGTAAAACATACGCGCTTATGACGTCACAGAAAAGGATTGTAGCGGCGGTTAAATGTGAATGAAGAGAGTCGCTACAGTACGATATAATTCATGTTGTTTGTATAAAACATATACTGAAATAAGCGAACCTGCAGTTCTCAGAAAAAGTCGCATCACCAACAAGCTCGCCTAGGTTCATATGGTATTTTTTCACAATCTGATACAGAAACCAATGGGAGCTGCATGAATTATTATTAATCGCCTAGGTCTGTAGGCTGTTTGTTTGCTCAGTTTGGGTGACACCACAATTACCAATAATATAATTCATTTGACGTAAAAAAATCAATTTGTTTTGCATTGCACTTGTTTGCGAGTAGGGTTGGATCATTATTTTTCAATTTTTATGAATTCAAATTCAAATTATTCATTGGCTTTGAAAAAACGAGATTTAAATTCAAATTCATTGCGTTACGAAAGCTTCAACTTCAATTTCACTTATTCTGAAAGGACCAATCCAAAATTTAAGTTTGTAGTGGCGAGTTTCACCACTTTCAAATTCGTAAAACCTAATAATTTACACTTGATTAGTTGACATTTGATACAAGAGACTATCAAATAGGCTTTAAAAAACAGATACTTTTGAATAGCATTATCGAATTGTATAGAATATAGCTACTCAGGGAATTCGTAGATCTAATTAGAGTCAAATTAATTACAGACTAATGGTGATAGTGGGTCGCGATATTGAAACTTGGCTAGAAATTCAATTTTTAATTCTGAGAACAGAAACGTCATCTATCCCAGAGAACGACGTGAGAGGATCAGTATTATATCCAACGGTTTTTGGAAACTCGCAATCTACCACTTTCAAAACAAACGAACCACCCTTAATATATAACGAAATTATATATTAAGTAACTCAGAAAATATTCCTCCCATAGCTATACAAATCACTCTGAAATCTCCGCAAACACTCACTCAAAATAATCCACAAAATACGAAAAGCAGCAACACAGACTTACTCTAAATACATTTAATACTTATCTGGATACAATGAGAAATTTACGCCCTTATTTACAGAAAAATTTACGATTCCAGAAAATTCTAGATAGTTCCACATTGTTACGTAATTATGACACAACAGTAAACGTAGTAGTAAACAACACCATAGATTGCAAAATGTTACCAGATACAAAAGCATCACAGTTTTTACTGTATCAGAAAACAGTTGGCTACCTCTCTATTGGTGTTCTTTTATCTCTTGCCTGATGGTAAAACAAATAAATTTTAATGAACTTATTTTGAAAATTGCTGAAGCAGAAGACAAATTATTCTTCTTTGGCAATTTTATTGTAATTGAAACTGCTCTAAAAACATTTTCAAAGAAATGGGGTCCTGTCAACCGGGTGTAAAATTCATTTTTTCGCAGGTTCACTAGGAAGTTACCTGTAGCAAAAATAACTTTAAACCACCTTGCAGCATCACATCACAAACTTTCGGTTTGTTTCATAAATTTTATCAAACGTTTGCACTATGTGCTGATATAAACCACTCACAAATCGCTACTTCTGCTTGATAAGTTTTAAGTCGAAAAAATCCAAATTCGTCGAATGATTAATCAAAATGAACGAATTCATTGACTTTGAAAAAACAAAATTCAAATTCAAATTTATTGATTTTGAAAAATTGAAATTGAAATTGAAATTTATTGATTCTGAAAAAACGAAATTCAGATTCAAATTCATGAAGAATTCGTGAGCGGATTCAAATTCAAAATTCCAATTCAATCCAACCCCATTTGCGAGTGACTGTAATAAGCATTGTGAAGCAAAAAGTGGATTCGGTGTGGCGTAGCAGTAATACATTCGGCTCTTGATCGTTAGGTCGAGAGTTCGATGCTATTTACCGTTGCTGCATAATTATGCTACCTCTGTTTGTTTGCATGGTCCTACGTCGGTGCTTCATTTCTATTCTCCCTTTTTTTTTTTTTTTTTTTGAAGAACTAGTGCACAATGAAGATACGTAAAAAAAAGAACTTATACGGGTAGATACTATGCTTTCCCTTTTTCCCGGATTTTCAACTTGCCGGGAAACGGGAAATTTTTTAAAATTTCCAGGGAATTTTGTTATGTTGTTTTAAGAAACTTATTTCGAGCTTTTCAGTTTTTCGACAAATTGAGAAAAAATTTTCAATCTTACAAGCATTTCGCCTCAAAAAAATTTTGCGAATTTTGAAAAAAAAATTTTAATAAACAAAAAAAATTTTGGATTTGCAGTAACGGATTTTTTATGTCGGAATGATAGATACCAGTACCACTGAAACCCTTATTAATGTAAAAAATTTCCCGGGATCCCGACATAAATTTACCGGGAAACGGGAAATTTCAAAACCCCAAATTTCCCGTCTCGACTTCGGTATAGGTTGAAATAAGCTGACCGGATTAAAAACATTTAGTGTGATAGTGGAAAACAAAAACATTATTATCAAGTTGTCGCTTAGTTCACCGGAAACTTGGGTTATAAGCCATATGACGACACAGCCTGCGATATTTCGTTTAAGCCAACTGATTATTGTCGTTAGTCTCAGGTCTTTAATTAAAGTTTGATAAAGCCAAATCAGTCTTGTGATATAAACAAAGGTGGAGGTTTTTTATAAGATAAATTACAAAAATAATTTTAAACTGAAAGATTAAAATGTCAGAAACCTGACCACAGCGCGAGGCCCCTCAAACGTGATGTTCTAAGCGGTAGCTCAATTAGCTTAACGGTAAATACGGCACAGTATGCAAACCACCATTAAGCAATCAAATATATTTTTATAAGTTCGCTCTTAATGATTTTCAAGTCGCAATCACAAGAGTAGCGTAATAATAATTCGTGCAAAAAAGCTGCATGATTGTTAGATCTTGGATGTAGGCCACTGCTATTTCTCAACTGAGATCGAACATCTAAACGTAGCTCTGAAATAGGGCAAGTTAAGGTAAAAACACACTACTTTCTTGCCTATTCAATTTGCTCAGCTCAAAAATTTCCCTGGATCCCGGGAAAGCTTCAAAATATTCAGGATCCCGATTTGGGAACGGGAAATTTAATTTTCCGGTATCCCGAGTCAATTTTCCCGGAAACGGGAAATTTACAAACAGCAATGCAAATTGTTTTGTGGTGGGTATTTATAAAAGCAGAGAGAAAGAATGAGTAAAAGATTGAAAAGTTTTAAATTTCCCGGGAAACTTTCCGTTCCGAAATCTCGAAAGGGAAACCCTAGTAAATACTAATTGTAGGAGCGCGCGCACACATACACACACGCAGCTGACGGCTGACGCATTGTGACGAGATAAAGGCCGGCTGGTATAAAACCAACGTGCTAGGCCTTATTCAGTCAGCACTTCCACATAGAAGGAATTTATCCTCACTTGAGGATTTTTTAATTTTAAACGCAAAAGAGGAAATTTAGGAGGAATTGATCAACGTGGGGAATTCAGGAGGAAATGTGAAAATGACCACTAAAGAGCTTTAAAAATTAAAAGGTTAATTTTCAATCGCAATGTAATTTTACTCCGTCTCGATTCTTCAATGGCTGGAATAAACCGGTAGCTATTATAGTTTATGCTTATCCGTAGCTTAAAAGTAAGAAGCTATCGTTATAAACGATGGACCAAAGAAGGTGGAGGTTATAAGCGTATGCTTACCACACGTCCTCCTTTTGGAAGACATATCCTTTTTTTTAACAAAAAATTATTTGTCCTCCGAAGACATTAAAAATGCCCAAAAGCCCTCCTTTTCGGCATGATGAACAGAGACAACATATCGAATCATGCTTACACGAAAATTGTGGGGAAGTTTTAGCTCAAATCACGGCCCGAGGACGTGATGACCTTTTTTTTGCTCTTCACCTGATTTTGGGTGAAAAATTGGACATCTGCGGAGGTGATCACCTTTGAAGCACCTGTCCTCCATTTGCACAGTGAAAATAATTGTGGTAACCCTCTATATAAGCGGTATCTGCCATGTTGCTGCACTCGAGGTTTTAAGCATTGTTTTAATTATTATTAGTTGATTGTTTGAATACTTTTGCGTGAGAAATTTTTGCTTGTAGCAACTCATGTTAAACTACTGCAAACTATCAATCAATCAACCAAGCTTTTTTATTCTCGAAAAAAAAAAGAAGGTACCGTCAAACACATTTACAGAAGGAGAAACTCAAGAAAAGGAGGAAACGACACAATGACAAAACGTTAAAACATGCGATATGAAGATAGTAATACACACACACAAAAAAAAAACAAGAACAACACGCATGGTCATGACACCTAAAAAAAAAAAAAAAAAAAAGAGAGGAAAAAGAGGATCACCTGCAGAATAAAGACCCGAACACACCAACTGAGGCGCCGAGATCCTCGAGACGCTGCGCAGGCCCATCACATTTCAACACCACATCAGCACAGATGCGATGTTGCAACCAGATAAAGCCGCACAACGCCACAAAGGCCCCAGCATCCCAGTCAGTGTGATCGCACCTTCACAAAAAAAGCAAAGCAAGCAAAGAATAAACAAACTAAACAAAGTTTCCGCCTTCAGCGTCAACAGTAAACGGGAGTATGAAGAAAAATAAATAAATGAAAATAATAATAATGCAAACTTGCCCCTATACGCTGTTGGCAGATATCGCCAAAAACAGAAACCTGACCAGATGCAAACAAAAATTGCATGAATTACTCGCGTTTGTAATGAGATTACATACAAAAACAGAAACCTGACTTAATGAGATTACAAAAACAGAAACCTGACCAGATGCAAACAAAAATTGCATGAATTACTCGCGTTTGTAATGAGATTACATACGGAATAAATCTAATACATTTGGCTGAGGCAGCAATCGAACTGAAAGAGAGAAATTCGCATTGTTTTCCCCTGCTTACATCACAGAACGTAGTATATCGGGAAATCTAATTTTAAAGAGCGTTTGTCAGATTTTAAATGGGCGTCAGCTTACTGTGGTGTTATCCCTTCCACATATGCAACCCCATAGTTCCAAGTTCCACCCTCAGCATCACAACCGGCCTACCCCCCGACAACACAAACACATTAAACGCAGTAGTGATCGCGACACTAAAACTCCTCTGCGACGCAGTAACCAGAAATAACACAAGTGGACAGGACGTATGTGTCATTTGCATCTGGTCAAGATCATAATGTATAACAAAACAATACAAAGCAAAAGCGTAACACAAACTATTTACACGATAAGAACAGCGAGTTTTGCTGCTCCCTGCATCACCACTACGGTAAAATAAAAAGTTTGCTTTTAGTACCACAAAATTAATCAGATTATTGAGTTTTAGAATTTAAAGATAAGATTTTAGATTACTTTCGGAGAATTCAATGAGATTTTGCCTAATACTAATTTTAATATAGTACAACACGTAGCAATGCAGTAGTTATTTTAAACTTTGTCATTACTTATCAACCAAAGTACATTTTAAATCAACTAAACATAATTAAAAACCTCTTCCCGCACGACCAAACAGCTCAGATGGCCGAGTAGTATAGAGCGTCTGTCTCTTGAGCTGTAGACTCGCGTTTGATTCCGAGTCGAGTCAAACCAATGACTTTAAAATTGGTATTCACAGCTTCCCTGCTTGACGCTCAGCATTAAAGGGACAGTGTGGAGAACAAGCAGGCAAGTTTACTTGTTGTGCCGTTGGGAAAGGCACTTAGCGGGATTCCCCCATCTTGGTGTGGTAGACAGATGGCTGGCAACTCCTAAGCGAGCTCGTATAGCGCATTGATCGCTTTCTCGTGATAGGAGGATAAATATGCAACTAATTAACTAACTGACCAGAGCGAAAGATGATGAGAGGATGATCGACACACCACAAAGAACGACCATAGAGTATGCAGGTTATAGAGACAAAAACAGCCAACCTTGAAGCTTAACAAAAGGAAATTTGTGAAAGTTAAAGCCACTCAAGAGTTAGTGGAGGTAACATAATTAGGGAATCTTGAAGAGACCGAACAGGCCTACAAAGAACCTATGCTTAGATAAATAACACGCATTAGTCAAAATTGAGTCTATGATTAGCAAAGAAAAAAAAACAGTGGAATTTATTCAGTGTTTTCTTATTATTAAAAATGTACGTGTTTGGAGGGAAAAAGGAAATCCTCAGTACATGGACGCCAACAAAAAAAAAACTGCAGATTGAAGTCATTGACGATTGCGGGAGGTGACACAGCATGTCGATAAACGGAGACATCACACAGGAAGCGTTGGCAATGAAGACTTGCCTTGGATGATGATTGAAGATTTGCTCAAGAACCTGAAAAAAAAAAAAAAACAGAAGAGCAGCAGCAAGAATGAACAGAAACTTAGTTTTAAAAATTAATTGCTAATTGGGTTACATGCGAAGTAGTTGGTAAGCTTTTTGGTAAATGTTTTAACACTTTGCTTTTTATCTTTGATGCTGACGGGCAAAGAGTTCCAAATGGATGGGCCGCGATAAAAAATTGACTGTTGATTTCATTTGGTTGAGTAACACCGAGGGATAACTTGCGATTTATTTCTAGTGTTGTATCGGTATGATTTAGCAAGGAATAAATGATTAAATGCAGAAGAATTTAAACCAGCGTTTTGCTTAAACATAAATATAGCGGTAGCTTTGACGGTCATCTGATCCAAGTGTGGTAGGTTATGTTGGACCATTGCGTACTTAACGCTATCTCTTTTACCCAAACCAAACGCGATTCTTAAAAATTTGTTACTAACTCGCTGCAATTTTTGACAGAGCGTTTTATTTCCATAACACCAGTTTTGTACGCAATATAAGAGATGACTACTAACCAAGGAATGATGGAGTTGCAGTAAAGTATCTCGATTTAATAAGGGTTTCACTTTACTTACGGCCCCCAAGCTGCATCTCAGTTTATTCAACAAGTGTTTCATGTGGGTTTTCCAGGACAGATGTTGGTCCACATAAACGCCCAAAAATTTTGTTGATGTTATTCTTTCAATTTGTTTACCTCTTGAAGACACAACTGGATTCACTTTAATCTCTTTATTTTTTGGAGGACGAAATAATATGAAATTAGTTTTCGAGACATTCAAGGTTAACTTATTGGCTATAAGCCAATCATCTACTCTGGTTAACTCCTTATTGCTTTTTTCAATTAGTTTTTTAACATTCTTGTCGCTGACATAGAGGCTCGTGTCGTCAGCATACATGATGGCTTCGCAACAATTTAGACTATTATGAAAGTCGTTTACAAAAATTAAAAATAGCAAGGGGCCTAAAATTGAACCCTGGGGCACCCCCATTAAAATTTTATTGGCATTAGTGGATACTACTCCTGAACAGACAACTTTTTGAAACCTATTGTCTAAATAACTTTCAAACCTGGCAAGGGCAGAGTCTCTTATCCCAAAATGGCTTAGCTTTTGTAGCAAGATTGAATGGTTTATTAAATCAAACGCTTTGGACAAGTTTAGAAATATCGCCAACGCCATTTCCTTTTTTTCAAACGCCTTAGATATTTTATCTATCATAGAGGTAATAGCGTTATAAGTGGAGTAGTTCTTTCGACATCCAAACTGCAAATCATAGAAGAAATTTTGATGGATTAAAAACCGAGTTAATCCTCTGTACATTATTTTTTCAAGAATCTTTGATATGCAAGAAAGTAAACATATAGGTCGGTATTATTCATGACATGAGGGTCGCTTTTTTTAAAAACTGGGAAAACTTTAGCAAGCTTAAATGCGTTAATGAATTTACCAGCGCTCAATGAAAGGTTAAAGACATGAGATAAGGCAACTAACACCATATCTGGGGAAGATTTTAGTACTTTAGAGGGAATTTCATCAAAACCAGCACTTAGTTTAGGCTTAAGTTCTCGAATTATGTCTTTAATCTCGTATGGAGACGTCGGCCACACAAACATCGAATCTTTGCAACGGGGTCCTAAGTAATTACTGAAGTGGGAGTTACAAAAACGGATGGAGCTAGTAAGATTAGCAGCAGCAGTAGCAAAATGGTATTTGAAGTTGTTGGCTATTTCGGCAGGATCATTAATTAGATTATCCTGTATTTTCAAGCTTTGCCGAGAAGGAAATTAATAGAACACCACGTGGATCTAATATCCGATTTATACTTCGCAATTTTAGTTCTGTAGTATTCTTGTTTCTTTATTCTAACACAACGAAAATAATAATTTCTGATTTTTGTGAAGGCTTTTTTTGTATGAGAGGTCTTTTGGTGCATATAAATCTTAAATAATTTTTCTTTTTTTGATAGCAAAGCCTGCAACTCAGTGTCAAACCATGGAGCAAAGCTTTTCGTCTCTTTGACACGAACAAGTGGAAAGTGTTTGTTACATTCAAAATTATACAAACACATGAACAACTTAAAACTAAGATTGGGGTCACTTTCATTTAATACTACGGTTATATCCAGAGACTCAACAGATGCATTAAATTTAGATATGTTTGTATCTGAGAAGCACCTTCTGTACTTTAAACCACGGGCTTGGGAATAACTACTTAATCTAAGAGATAATTATACCGGAAGGTGGTCTGATATCTCATAAGCAAGAATGCCTGCTTTGATACTTTGGGATGAAATAACATTAGTCCATATGTGATCCGGAAGAGTAGCATTAGTGCTAGTAATTCTGGTTGGCTTTTTGATTACAGGAAAATATGCATGTTCAAATATTAAATCTACAAATTCTGAAGTAAGATTATCTTCAGTATCTAATATATTGTAATTGAAATCACCAAATAAAAAGCAGTCACTACTCTGTTTAATTTTGGTCAACGTAGAAGTTAATAAATTTATGAAGCTAGAATGTGAATCCTGGTTTCGACTAGGAGATCGATAAATTGTTTCGCAAGTCAAAGTTTTAGCGCCAATTTGAACATCAACAAATAAAGACTCAAAAATGTTTTCAACCATTATGTTTAAATCTGATCTGATTAAGAATTTTACTTTAGTATGAACAAAGAATCCTACACCTCCTCCTCTATGTCTAGATCTAGAATTAGTGACAAACGTGTAACCAGAGAGAATAGGTTGGTAAGAAGATTGAGATTGTCGAAGCCAAGTTTCAGATACTGAGATAATGGTAGGGGAAAAATTTAAGGATGACAGCAGAGCCTCTAGCTTGGCAAAGTTTTTATAGGTATTAATAGATCTGATATTGAGACTTAGGGCTGTAAAATTGCGATTATTTAATTCAAATTGCTGAAAAGAAAAAGCACTGTAACTAGTAATATACTTAGTTTCATCGGAAGGAAAAAGAGTGGTCTCTTCATCATCATCAGAAGTACAGTCAGGGTTATCAGGTAAAAAATTAGAAAATAATGAGTTAAATAGACTCGCGTCAGGAAGTACAAAGTTATGAGATTTCACATTTGCTTGGAACTGATTTGCAAAATCATCATCAGAAATTGAGGAAAAAGGAAAGGAAAACTTGTCATGGTGAGACATGTATATAAGGATCAAAAAGTGATAAAGGGTTCTTTTTGAAAGTTTGAGAGGCTAAGAGCTATAAGGCATAGAAATTTGGATAAATTCAAATATTACCAGGCATAAGGTAAACAGCACAGGAAGTTAAAATAACCAGAAAAGCAAGAAAACAGAATTATTCTAAGCAAGTTGTGAGGTTTATGGAATGAAGAGCTACCAAGGCAATGGGCTACTCTAGATAGGACCACAGATCTTAGTAATGTCCCTGAAATCAATTATACTAAAACGGTTATCTTGATGAGAACAAAACACATTGCCGTTTAGGGTCCAAACATTTTTAAATCCAAATGCAGCTCTTGCCTCGGACAAGAGTAAAAAACGACGTTTAGTGAGGGATTCTGTGAGTGCAAGTTTTTCCGGATTTTTGACACAGCTCTTGAGATTCCTTTTCTTTTGATAAACAGCCTGACGAACAGATCGACGCAAATTTGATGATGATTGGATGTGTATTCTTCCGCCTAGATGGAAGAGTATGACAAGTATCAATGTCTTCCGATTTGATGTCAAAATCTAGTTTTAGCCTGTTATTTAACAATTTAAGCATAAACTTTTCAAAATCGGAATAACTGGCCTTTTTTAATGATTCAGTTTTACATCCATGTAAAATTAAGCAGTTCCGCCGTCCGTACTGCTCCAAATCATCCAGATGACGTTCAGCAAAATGGAGATCCTGGTCAAGTTTGTCAACCAAGCACTCCAACCTCCGAATGGCATGGCTCATCTCCTGCAGCTGTATTGCTTGAGCAGCATCATCGTCACCTGCAACAACAGACGCAGCAACAGCAGACACAGCTTTATTTTGGAGATGCTGCTTTTCATACCTTTTTTGGTCTTCCCCAATTGAATTTAATTCTTCTCTTAAAGTGGACAGGGTGGAGGCAACATCACTGGAGGTCTTCATTGTAGTTTATGGCAGAGTTTTTAACAGTTAAAAAGTTTAAAATATACAGTAAGTCAAAAATTTACACCCAAGTATTCAGTATTAGTAGCCTAAGTTAATAATTACTAGCCAAAATAGCCTAGGTGTGTTTACACAGAATACGATGAAATTTTTTGTACGTACAGTGACGTAGGTTACGAAACTGTTAGAGGTTATGACGTAAAGCTACGTCACTATCCGCGGTATTCTAGAATACAATCGTTAGGGGCTTCCCAAAACAACCGGTAGGAAGCAAAACTGTTTGGGTTTGTATTGTGTGAAAAATATCTTCGTCAACTGCTTACGTCAAAAATCTGATGAAACTTCGTACGACAGCAAATCGGACTGAAATCGCATTTAGTGTAAACAGACCTTAACACAATCTTTCCAGCAGTCTTTAGCTTATTCAAATAGATAAATCTAACATCTGAAACTTATTCAAATAGAGTACCTACTGCTACAGGTAGGCTACTCATGACACAGTAATAAGAATTTAATATAAATATTTTGGTAGTCTTTAGGTGCGTTTACACAGATTAAGATGCGATTTTTCGTACGTTAAGTGACGTAGGCTACAAAAAGTTATGAAGTTATGACTCAAAAAACTACGCCACATTGCGCGGCATTCTAGCGAACAATCTTAAGGTGCTTCGCAAAATAACCGATAAAAAACAAAATTGTCAAAGTTTGCATCGTGTGGAAGACATTTCCATCAATGAATAAAATTTCGTACGACAACAAACCGAATGAAAATCGCATGTAGTGTAAACAGACCTGTAGTTAGGAAATTTTTACTCTTGCTGTGATATTTTGATTTTAGTTCATTATTTCGTTATTTTACTTTTACAGCTTATAGGCTACAGTATCCCCGATACAGTATCGCCTTGATATTGTGGGAATTTTATCAACAAAGCGCCGGGGTTCTGGAACTGTCGAGTTGAACGGTGGGTGGAAAATTTTCTACTACGGTGTTGATGCAGCCATGTTCGCTCAAGCTGGTGCTAGCTTATTTGTGAGCCCCAACATAGCTGAGTGTGTCGTTGACTGGGTACCACTGGGAGGAAGGGTTTATCTTCTAAAGCTAAGGCTGCAGGAACGATATCTGTGTATCTTGCACCTAACATAGAATCACAGTACGAAGCCTTTCTGGGAGTAGTTGAAGTTTCACTGGGAAAAGCAACTTCATCAAAATCCGTTGTCCTTTTTGGCGATTTCAATGCACATGTGGGCATTCACAATGCAACCTGGAAAGGTGTTATTGGGCAACGTGGTGAACGTGACATTAACAAGAACGGAAGGTGTTTATTGCAGTTCTGTGCCACCTATGGACTGTGCATAATGAACACATTTTTTCAGCACAAAAGAATTCATAAGTACACCTGGTACAGAGACTCCTTGGGACAACGCTCCCTGATTGATTTTTGTATCGTTTCGACGGATTTGTTTTCTACCATGTCTGATGTTCGTGTTGAAAGAGGGTCAGAGTAGCCAACTGATCACCACCTACTTGTCTGCACTTTGAAAGCTTTGAAACCCTTGAGAACACGAAAGATTTTTCGACCACGAAAAACTTATCGAATTCAATGGGAATCATTGGCTGACAAAGAGGTATGAACTAAATTTGCAGACAACATTGCATCTAAGTTCAAAGAACTTCCGGCCTCCACTGAAGATACTGAAACTGAGTGGTGTTTGTTTCGAACAGCAGTCATTACGTCCGCTACTAACTGCTGCGGACGTAAGCGTGTTGGAGAGATGAAGAGTAGCGAGAAAAGAACTCTTTGGTGGAACCAAGAAGTTAAAGAAGCTATTAGTGCGAAAAAAGCGGCCTATAAGGCCTGGCTTGCAAATAAGTCATCAGTTGAACTTCGTTCGCAGTACTCTGAAGCACATTAGGCGGCAGCTTCAAAAGTTGAACTGTCTAAGGAAAGGGCCTGGAAGGAATTTGGAGAAAGGTTAGACGATGATTTCAAAATGGCAAACAAAGTACTCTGGCAGACCATTTGCCATTTGCTTGGAAAAAATCTCAAGCCGCTTTCTTTATCGAAGGTTCAAATGGCGTCACTTTGAAAGGTCAAGATGCGATTTTGAGTCGGTGAAGAGAATACTTTAGTGATCTTTTAAACCCAGTTGATGCTACATTGACACACATTCACGAGGAGCAGGTTGGGGAAGATGTTCAGATAACCGAAGCAGATGTGAATGCAGTTATCAAATCATTGAAAACTGGAAAAGCACCTGGTGAGGATGATATCAGACCCGAAATATCGAAAGCAATAAACATGCATGATGTTCGTTGGTTGACTCGTGTTTGTAAGGTGGCATGTAGGACTGGGCAAGCACCAAAGCAATGGCAAACCAGTGTGATAATACCTATCCACAAGAAAGGAGACAAGAGAAAATGTACCAATTATAGGGGCATATCTCTCATCAGTGTCCCGGTTAAGGTCTATGCCAAATGCCTTGAAAAGAAACGCCGTGAAATAGTTGAGCCTAAACTAACGGATGCTCAGTGTGGCTTTCGTCCTGGCCGAAGCACAATGGACGAGATCTTCGCCTTGCAGCTAATCTTCGAGAAGTCGTGGGAATATGCAAAAGAGGTCAATGCA
Organism: Trididemnum miniatum; assembly: GCA_964006365.1. Lineage (NCBI taxonomy): Eukaryota > Metazoa > Chordata > Ascidiacea > Aplousobranchia > Didemnidae > Trididemnum > Trididemnum miniatum. Next base: position 3,333,289 of record OZ023238.1, read on the forward strand.
TGTTTTGTTGATCTCGAAAAAGCATATGATCGCATTCCTAGAGACAAGCTTTGGGCGGTGCTGTTGCAGTATGGCATTGGTGGCCAGTTACTACCTGCTATTAAGTCGCTGTACATGCATTACGAGGTCTGTGTTCGTGTTAAAAGCGCACCGACAAAACCATTCAAACAGGGGCGTGCCCAGAAATTTGAAAAGGAGGGGGGTGCAATTTACTGTTTACACGTTTCCCCGGAAAATATCGGTGAAGACCAAAAAAAAGGTCTTCACGTCTTCCGACGTCCAGTTTACCCCCCAAAATCAAGTGAAGACCAAAAAAAAAACAAGGTCAACGCGTCCTCAGTTGTCCTGTTTCCACTGTTTCGCTCACTGCAGATATATATCAGCTTATATTTTAGGGGGGGGCGCGACGGCGGCCCCCCTCCTAGATACGCCCCTGTTTCAGAGCAAGTGTGGCACTACGGCAAGGCTGCTTTCTTTCACCTATTCTGTTCCTTATTTATATATATAGAATAGTTAAGAAAAGCGAGTCTTGTGGCGGAGTAAAGATCGGTGATTGCACCGTACAACGTCTGTTATTTGCAGATGATCTTGTGCTATTCGATTCCACCCAAAATGGTCTCCAGCAAGCTCTTGACAGGTTTTAAGATGCATGCTCTGAGGCCGGAACAATAATCAGTACAACACAAACAGAAACCATGTGCCTGTCCAGACAACCAAAGCAGTGCTCTCTCCAAATTGATGGAGTACCACTAAAACAGTCGGAGAAATTCAAGTACCTTGGCTTCACATTCACGAGTGATGGCAGACAAAATAGCGAATTGGATATCCGCATCGGAAAAGCAAGTGCAGTAATGCGCCAACTTCACCGATCTGTGGTACTAAAACGAAAGCTTCGCTCCAGGGCAAAGCTATCCATTTTCAGATCATGTTCCTATTCTGACTTATGGCCAAGACTGTTGGATCATGAATGAGAAAGTGTGGTCTCGAGTTCAAGCAGCCTAAATGGGATTCTTGCGAAGAATTAGTGGTTTGACCTTGTTGGACAAGGGTAAAAGTGCAGATATTCGTGAATCTCTAAACATCGAATTGCTGCTTCTCCGACTAGAAAAATCGCAACTGCGTTGGTAAGGACATTAGGATGGGTCGAAATTCAAAAAAATTTTGAAATAAAAAAGAGCCTCTCTAGATCATTGCCAAATATGGTAAAACTAACTCTAAAACCAATTTTGGCATGTTGCCAAGTGAAATGGACCAGCAACCGACACCTAGTGGTCAAAATTGAGAAAAAATCGTGAAATATCAATAACTTCTGAACTACACGTCGTAGAAAGCTGATGTTGAGGTCAAACGATGCAAAACTAATAAGTTTATATCTGTTTTAGGAGAACATTTTGTGCTATTTTGCTTAGAAAAAAAGTTACTCATCCAAAACGTAAATTTGTGGTCATTTTATTGAACAAAAATCGCTCAAGCTCAAAAGAATTTTACAAATTGCTTTTTAGAATCAAATTTTTTCACGAGAGATCGTGAATTGATTATTTGGAGTATAAGGCCATCTCTTCTTTCAAAACCAGCCACAGTAGCGGATGCTACAGTGACCAACTTAACGTCGCATTCAACAACCTGGTTGTGGCAGGGCTGCTTGAAGAACGTAAGTTTTTGTCGGAAACTTTTGAGTTCATCATTAATTTTGTTAGATGATGTAATAGAGGAGGATCAGCCTCTAAACACAGATTAGTATAGTACTAGTTGCATATTTATCCTCCTATCACGAGAAAGCGATCAAAGCGCTGTAACGGGAGGTAAGAGCGAGTCTACAGGTCTAGAGGTGGTGAGAGCGTCCGCCTCGGAGCTGGAGACTTGGGTTTGATTCCGAGTCGGGTCAAACCAATGACTTTAAAATTGGTATTCACAGCTTCCCTGCTTGACGCTCAGCATTAAAGAGACAGTGTGGAGAAGAAGCCGGCAAGTTTACTTGTTGTGCCGTTGCGAAACGCACTTGGCGAAATTACCCAATCTTGGTGTGGTAGACAGATGGCTGGCAACTCCTAAGCGAGCTTGTATAGCGCTTTGATCGCTTTCTCGTGTCAGGAGAATAACTATGCAACCAAATACAAAATACAACGAGCTCGCTTAGGAGTTAACGGTCATCTGTCTACCACACCGAGATGGGGGAATCCCGCTAAGTGCATTTCCCAATGGCACAAGTAAACTTGCCGGCTTGTTCTCCACACTGTCCCTTTAATGCTGAACGTCAAGCAGGGAAGCTGTGAATACCGATTTAAAAGTCATTGGTTTGACCAGACTCGGAATCAAACCCGAGTCTACAGGTCTAGAGGCAGACGCTCTTACCATTTGGCCATCTGAGCTGCAGATCAACTAGCTGGTGATACGAAGTTGCATTTTCGTTTACAGATCGAACCGTGAACTTCCTCATAGCTTGTTTCTTTAAAGGTGTCAGTGTGGCCAGCAGTGAGTGTTTCATGTAGAGACATAATCTTATCCACAGCAATATCTCTCACCGGTTTGTTTTTCATCGCCAAGCTTCGCAATAATTACATGCTCACGATGAGCAAAAACGGCATTATTCCGCAAAACTTTAAGGGCAATACCTCTCACTTGTTTATCAGAAAGTTGTGTGATTCCCCTAAGCGTACAAAAAAATTCTCCGACCATCCGTAATCGAATTCTTTGGTTTGACTACACAAAAAGTTTGGAAAATATACTTTAATACAAAATTCAGCGTGAAGAATTAACGTCAAATTTGGTTTATCTTGGGAAACGTAATATCTCAGAATTCGACAATCTAGAGTCAGCCATCATGAATGGCACACAGGAGCAACTTCTAGTAATTGCAAATCTGGATCTAAAGCTTCGTGAATGATTGACCAACAAATTTGGTATGCGTAATATCGGTCATTGCTAGCATCACAAAAGGCTGCATCACTAAGTACAGAAAAAGATTCGCAGGCAATTGGCTGAAAATCTTTAACATCTTAATTTAAAACAACCTCACCAATCATCTTTCCAATTTTTCCAGAGAGACTATCAGGACCGCAGTTGTTACTTCATCTAATAGTCAGAAAACATGACGCAAGGGAAGCATATTACAATCTAGTAAACATATGCTCCATTGTAATGGCCTCCCCAACCATTTTTCCAAAATGCGCATCACTCCTCCAAAATGTGCGATCATGACTGCCGTTCCGTCAGAACCAATAACTTGCAAATTCTTTTCAAGTTCGGTAAATTTAATGGCTTCATACAAACTTGATGGCTATTGATCCAGCTTTTCCATCTTGCGAAGAAACGTGGGACAAGTAGTATTCACTGCCCACCATGCAGCATTTCACTGGTTATGCTGCGATTTCTTCGTCTCATCATTTTGTTCAATAATCTTTGATAGCTTATTCCTAGACTTGGCTTACTGATAATGAATTAGATCGCTGTAAGCTGTTATATAAATACCTTATTATTAGAAGGGAGATAGGTTATCATGGCTACTTCTTATCAGCTACTGAAGTTTTGACATTTAGTTCAAAAAAAGTTGTAAATCGATCTTTGCTGAGTAAGCAGGCAGAAAGCCAAATTTAAACGTTTTTGAGCAAAATCTACTACCCTTAGTTAGATAACAGCTCGGAATGCAAGTTAGCGTATATTTTAACATGGTATAATAATCTGAATTTGACTGATGGAACAGTTGGTTCCATGGCAAACTGGAAATTGGTATTCTACGTAGCAAAGTCGTGAGCAAGGATCGATTTTCCAGAAAAAAATTTTTCTTACATAAAAGTAGATTTTCTGCTACTGTAGTTCCAAGAAAAGGCCCGTTTCGAAGTAAAATATTACATATATTGTGATTTTTAGAAATAACTTTTTTTCTAAGCAAAATAGCGCAACATGTTCTTTTAAAGTAGATATAAACTTCATGATTCTGCTTTGACACCAAAATCAGCTTTTTACGACATGTAGTTTAGAAGTTACAACATTTTGTCAATTTTTATAACATTTTGACCACGAGGTATCGGTTGCTGATACATTTCAATTGGCAACGAGCCAAAATTGGTTTTAAAGTTAGTTTTACCATATATGGCAACAATCTAGGGGGGCTCTTTTTTTTTTAAATTTTCGACCCACCCTAATGGACATGTCACACGAATGCCCCAAGAAAGAATTAACAGCCAAAAAACTGCCGTGTTCAACACCGATTGGCCGAAGGCCTAGAGACCGTCCCAAAACTCGATGGCGAGATTACGTGGAAGATCTTGATTGGTCTCGCCTTGCCATTCCTGCAGAGCATTTATCCTTTGCGGCAGAGGATCGAGATGCTTAGAGACTCCAACTCGAGCTGCTGCCCCCGCGACCTCCTAAGGAGAAGTGGGTTTATAAAATGAATAAAGATGACAGCTTATGCGAGTAGCACGGAGTTGGTTGCTTTTAGTTTTAAATGACACTGCCTATTACAGTGTGCTTTGGCTTTAAAAATAAACCTCTTTTAACTTCAAGTCTATTGGAAAAAGTAATGAGGAAATTAAGAAACAAATTATGTTTGGCAATGAGAAATTTTGAGGAATTAATGTCGTGAAGTGGAGGAAATTGAAACAAAATGAGAAAGCCCTGATTTCAGTCTTTGTCTTTCTTTTTCCTGTTTCTTGCGTTTGTAGTTACTGATCAACCGTTATCATCATAACCGGATGCTGTCCGGCAGCGATTTAAAAGTAAGTTTGATTCTATTTTATGTGTTGTGTAGTGACGTTCGAGGCCTTAGGTTGCCACATAATCACTGTAATCCTCTAATCAGTGCCTCTGCAGTTTGGAAGAAAACCCTACTTTCTCGATAAACAACAGCAAAGTGTGCGAACTTTGACTTCCCGGAAATTTCGCAGCAATGCGTCAAAGTTGAATTAAATTTCTGCCGGATGGTTTGGTATATTTTTTACTAAGGTCCGTTTTGAATAAGAAAAGAAAAAAGTTTTCCTTCGTTTTTTATATATGATGTCACAATCCGACATTGCAAAAATTTCGTCCCTAGCCATGACCTTGCTGGGCGAGGTCTATTTTCTTGGATTAATGCTGGATTGGACGACCTAATGGTCAAGTTTGTCACCAGGATTCCTTCCTCTTCAAGATCTTTCTCTAACTCGGCTTCGTGCTTTCCTTTGTCGAAGCACACCGAACAGTAGCTCGACCTCAGCGACATCAATTTTTTCTTCGCAAAGGCATCAGAATCGTTTACTAGGTGATTTGCAAGAAGATGCTCCTTCCAGGCCAAAACTGCATGCCTATCCGAAGGATAAGTACAATTGTTCCTTCCGCGATTTGCGAAGCCAACTAGGGTGCCGGTGCATGTTTTGCTTTGCAAAGTAAACATCCGCTACATCTGATCGGTTCTGGTGCAGAACATTTGTCAAAACGAAACCGCCAAACCCACAAGCTGATGATGTAGGCTACTATCTATTGTTATCTATCCATAGCCTATTATCTATTGTTTTTGCACTAAAACAGGGATGTCCAACCTGCGGCTCGCGGGCCGCATTGCGGCCCACTTAATGTTAGGATGCGGCCCACTATCGACTCAGTGAATAAATTTTTTAGCAAATTTATCAAATAGCGATCGAGCACAAGAGACTTCATGTAGTTTAACCAAAATACTTAACGAGATAAAACAATTAGCATGAACAATCGTCATTGGTTAGCGTTAGAACTCTTTCACAATAATAGCCAGCTCATATTTGGAAACGCTTACTATGACGGTGATCAAATTTGCTACAACTTGAAACTCTGCACTTTTTTCGATTTAAACGACTGTGTGGGCCTGAACTACTTTGAAAAATCTTTTGATAGCTGATGCAACTGTATGGTGTGTCGCATAATATCTTTTGTAGAGAACAAGTTTGTAAAAATCTTAATTATAAGCAGGGTTACCATTTCGTGCTTATTTCTAAGATCAATACTTATTTTCAAGGGCAATGTCTATAAAAAAAACGTGAATGTACTTATTTCTGAAAAACGTGCTTATTTTTGAATCCCCTGCATGCTTATTTTTGAATCTTTAGAGGAAAAAATAAGATTCTGTGGACGTGAAGACCTTTTTTTTTTATGGTCTTCACTGCATTTTAGTGGAAAAACAGAATTCTGTGGACGTGAAGACCTTTTTTTGGTCTTCACCGATTTTTAGCGGTGACACAACAAAGAGCTTTTGACTTCTTGGTTACCATACTGCAGCGTGCTTATTTTTTGGTGTGGTCCTGTGTTAACCCTTATTATTAGACACGTTATCATCGTGAAAATTTTGTGATTTCTAAAACGCACCGTTTGCTCATAAAAATCATGTCTTTGAGTTATGCATCTTGCTGAAACTGAATTAACATTTTTGAAATAGTTATTTGCAGTGGCATGCGTTGACGCCGCTAAGTCGGCGGTGTCAATTGACGCCTTCAACTTTTCGTTGACGCTAGCTGATGCGCCGTCAATTTTCAAAAAGTCGACGCTGGGCGTTAGACCGTAAAATTTAGCTGTTTCAGCATCAAGCGTCAATTCTTGGATTTCAATCATAGACTCATGCAGAGGGGACTACCGCCCCATGTCCCCTTAGCTCTGGCGTTCAAGAAATTTGCAATAAGCTGCTAAAATCTAACTGTTAGTTTTTTACAATTATTCAAAATAATAATAGTTGCGGCTTTCTTTCATTTATTTTCTTTTATTCAAACTTCTGCTCTCAGACATCGAGCATCGGCAACTGGTTCATTTTTGTATTCCGTATTGTCTGTAGTGACCGCACTCGCTTGCAGATACCAGCAGCATGTGTCCTCTTTCGATAAAAAAGTGTGCTAAAATGAGTGTTTTTTTATGTGAAAATCGTAAAATTTTTTAGGCGACTGCACCCCCAGGTCCATACGCTGTCAACAGCTTTCAACAAAGTACTTTGCTACTCTTTCCTTTTGAAATAGGTTTAAGAAAGCGTGATGGAAGGGTAGACATCAGTCTGGAACAGAGCGGATGTTAGTTTTTTTAAACCAATTTTACCTCAAAATCTCTCGCCCCCCTTGCAAAAAAATTTGTCCCCCTTAACATTTCTTTCTGGCTGCCGGCCTGTTGCGAGGACTGGGCGAAAAGGAACTCCTCTGTTTTATCGATATTGCTAGATCTTCGTCGCTATGATTGTGCGAACAAGCAGCCAAAAAAAACGCCACTTGAGCTAGCATCACGGTCGTTGTCTGTGTCACTACTTGTCGAAGAATCTAGATAGAGCATTGTCGGTTGCCTTGCTTACATTGATCATTTTTATTTTCAACTCGGCCTCAGTTTCAGTGGGCTCGTCAAAGAACCAAGCGTATTATTATGAACGGAGTGAAATTAAACAATTTTTTTCCATTGTTTTAGCGGACGAAGATGCCCCATAAAAGTAACTGTAACTTTCAAGGTTCTAAAGTGGTAACTAGTTACAAATTCCGTTACTTTTCCAGTAAGTAACTAGTCACTGCCAAAGTAACTAGTTACTGCCTACCGCTGGATAGAACTAGCTTTCGTAAATAGCCGATATTTCATTAATTAATAGAACAAATTTAAGTCTCCAAGCAGGGGGTCAAAAAATTACCACGCGAAATTCTACAACCTCGTCCAACCAACTAGGTCTAACCACAGGTCCCACACACAAGCCAATAAATAAATCTCATAAAGCCCCACAAAGCCATAAATTTCTACTCACTTGTCCATTTTTTTCGCACTTTGTTACGAAGTTGGAGCGATGCCCACAGCTGATGCTACCAACTCGGCTTAAATTGGCATAAATTCCCTGAAAATAATGGGAAATTGATCTGTATCTGTGAATCGATCTGTTTTGTCACAAGAGATTCATTGATTCATTCTGAAGTGTCAATAGCCATTTTGTACCACCATCAATTATGATTAATTAACGTCATTTTTGCTAAAGTTTTTAATATTTTCTTTACTTCGTGACATTCACGTATTCGATTTCTGTGTCGCTTGTGGATTGGTTTTGTGGCGGAAACTTAGATCAAATCACAAGCAAGACTCGGACAATCCACAGATAAAATTATGACGCAGTAAGTTGATGACGTCATAATTTACGTAACAAAACGTGGCAAAATTTCCAAAAAATTGCGATATGGGATGTATTTCAACTTTAATAACTTTCGCATTTAATGATGTAGTAACTTTACGCTTCAACACCTGCTGTGCAAATTTCGTAAATTTGACTGATATTTTCGTGCAATTAATAAAATTTGAAATGAAAGGCCTGTTTCGCGTGGTTCAATAAAGCTTGGCCTATTACACCATTAGCGATAATTGCAAAACAAAATTGTTTCTTTTTTGGAGCGTTATCTCGCTAAGATTGCTTTACTTGGTCACATGGCCACTGCGATATTTTTTTAGAATAACGTCATAACTTATGACGTCATAATTATGAAAAACGACAAATTTTTTCATGTGAAGATAACAAGCAATGAAGTCAGTTTAACTACTAGAGATGTCGCGGACACACAAATTATGTCCGCAAGCTGCGCTGCTCCAGTGTTTTTTGTCCGCAGGCTGCGCTGCAACCGCAATTTGTTGAACAATTTTAGTACCGCACCGCGCTGCACACCGCAGTTTTTTAGGATGTTGTTAAGATCTTATGAAAATATTTAAGATCTTATGAAAGTATTTGAAAATAGAAATATACTTTGCGCGGCACGCCTCCACTACGCGGCAGACGTTTTACTCCACTACGCGGCACGCTGCAACTACGCTGCAAAAAACGATAAAAGCGGCAGCGCAAGCTGCGCTGCGCGGTTGACATCTCTATCAACTACTACTTATGCAACAATGATTTGGGTTAGATCACGTGATAAACGATGACGTCACAATTTGATGACGTCATATTATTACAATGGCAATAATGCAAAATTTAAAATTGCTATTGGCCTACTGATTCATGAAAACATAAATTGTGTCGGCTTCATTTTCGTTCTGAATGGTGTCGTCGAAATCTTTCAATTGTATAAACTTAATTTTAGTCATAAGTTTTCAATTTCTTCATGGTATTCGTAAAGTAGAGTACTTTTAGTTTAGCCTACTTGACAAAACAGGTTCTATTTGCCGAATTCGCTGAGAATATTGGTTCTGAGTTTTCATCCATCCTTGCTTTTTGGTACAAGTATTGGGAGCCTCACTACCGGACAGTGGCGTACGCACGGGGGAGAGGGGGTCAAAACTTCCCATTGACGATTTTTAAAAAAATAAAAAAAACTCTTTCTCTTGAAACGATCCGCCTTTTTTCATACAGAGTTAGCCGGAATTGCTGTCATGTGTTTCTGTGCAATCCAACTTGCTTATTAATCTCGAGAAACTTTCATTGTGATGCAATAATTTCGATAGTCAGACTTTTCTGGTGGGTTGCGCTTGAACCAACGACTAACGCAAAATGCAAGCCTGGATAAAGTCAATGGGTATTGTGAAAGTTGGAGTCGTGTTGTGATGTCATGAAGCGATAGTTCTCAGCGGCAATCATAACTGGACAACACAACGTTCCAGCGTGGACAACACAACGTTTTTGGAAGAGAATGGTTGCAACATAGGCGGATGTTCCGCTTGGAATGTCATAATTTTGAGTTAACCAAACCAGCCAGTTGGGGTTAACCAAAGACATCGCTATCGGCGCGGGAGATTTTGGGTTCAATTTCTGGGCCGGTATCGGCCGTTAGCTTAGTGGTCAAGCGCACAGACTATCGTTGCGGGAGGTCTGGGGCTTGATTCCCGGGCAGGTCAAATCGGCACAGTGTCGCCAACAGCTCGCCACCGCTGCGACGTTTCTATGTTCCCCAGTCGCCAAGTCGCGGAGATGACCCCCCGTGGCGTATGCAAGGGAGGGGGCCGAGAGTCAACCCCCCTTGACGATTGCAGAAAAAATGAAATCTTTCTATTTCATTGAGGCGGGGAGATGGTAGTATTGAGGTAAGCAAAACATTCCTGAACATGCTGTGATACAGGATAGACTAGTAACGACTTACCATTTGCATCACGACTGTAATCTATCAACACTGAAGAAAAATCATCTGATAATAAATCTTAGTACAAAAGATTATTAATGTTGTGACATAAAATGTCCTTAAGTTTGTCAATTGTTTCACTAGCATTGCTGATTGATGTCCCTTTGCATTCAAGTACAATATGGAAAACTGTTTGTTCATCCTCACCACATCCACGCATGGGAGAAGAGCAAATGGTTGGAAAATGATGGAACAAACATGAGTTTAGCAAATTATTTGTGTACCGTACAATAGGTTTAATGTCAAACATTTAATTTTGCTGTTAAGAAAGAAGTTCAAGCATACACGATCACAAGACACTGATGGTCAGATAGCACAGCCTTTCAAAAACCATTGGTTGTTGATTATAAGTTGCCATACATGTTCTGTGTACGATTTTATCATGTTTTTGGTGCAGGAACAGCATTTGTTTGAAAGTTCAGTAAAACTGCATAAAGAATTAGTAAAAATGATTTGGCAATCTTTGCGTATGGGTGGCGGTAAGAGTCAATGGCAGTGTTTCCTCTAGGATTTTGACTAGTGCGAATTTGCCCAAATGATAAATTCTTTGAAATTTTTGCCCAAAGATTTCACTACTTTGAGGACCCCTTTTACAAATTTTTTGCATTAAATTTGCTTTTCCAAGGTACAAGCTGCAGTTTTGCATTAAAATATTCAAGTTTTTTGGTCAAGTTTTTCAGTTTTGCATTTTATAACATTAGCCTAATTTCTGGTTTGAAATCAGTAAAATTTGCCCAAAAATTTCGCATTTTTCTCAAATTTCTCACTCTAAAGGGAACACTGGCATAGACTAGAGGTGACAGTCATTCATTCATTTTATTTCATCACCACAAAACAACAAAAAAACAAAGAAAGTAACAAAAAAAAAGCATACAATATAGCGTACCGGTAGTTGTTGGCGACAGGGAAACTGCGAAAGGACGTCCTCGGTCATCTAGTCTAGCAGCCGGTCATCTGACATCATCTGACTCCTCGGTCATCTGACAGTTGAAATGCAGGTGGCGGTATATAACAATTGATAGCATATTGATACTGGCAGAGTTTGTTATAATCACTACTGAAATTGCCACATCGACCATTCACACTGTATATATAATGAAAGTTGTGATCGACAAATTTAAGGAAGTTTAATATATCATAGTTAAGGTTGTTTGATTGTGGTTGCCACTTGCCACTGTTCCCTGTAAGGTGCGAAATTTGAAGAAAGTGAGAAACTTTGGGAAAATTTACCAATTTTTTAAAGTTTGTCTGCAGCAATGGTGTTTTTTGGCCGCATTTGAAGCAAAGTGATCACTATTTTAGTGCAATACCGATACCATACAAATGTTTCATATGCTGTAATGCCATAGATAAACTATTGCCATAGAAAAACTTGCAAATGCAGCAAGGATTTTGTGTAAAATTAGGCACTATGGGTATAGCTATATGTTAGTGAGGAGACGGTAGTTATTCTTGATTGCACTTTTACTTACCCGCATTAAAAATGTAGAATAATTGCATGGGGCAAAACTACAAACAGTCTGCTACAGAAAATGGAAGTTATGCAGAACAAAATCGTCCAAATTATTAATTTCGAATGCTTAAAAGATCGGGTTAAAATGAGTGAGCTTTATAATGCATCAAACATTTTACAACTAAATGACATATTTAAACTTGAAATGGGAAAATTTATGCACTCCTTCAATCACAAAAATCTTCCTGAATTTCAAAAACTATTTTTCATCAATTAGTATCCACCATGCAGTCACTCTACAAGATCTTTGAACAGAAAAAATTATTTTGTAGAAAGAGTTACTGACTATGGGCAATCTGCAAGCGCTACATTGATGCTAAAATTTGGAATAACATTCCCTCAGAATGAAAAACATGTTCAAGTATGGGTATATACAATAAACAGTTCAAGAATCAAATATTAAGCAATGTTAATGGTCCAGTCTCGTACGCATGATAGTTTTTGACGGTTGCCAGTAAGTTCGCCACATGGTAACTTCGCCACAGTAACTTCGCCACACTTTCATACATCGAAAATTTACATTGCCTACACCGAAACAAGACTTTAAATTCCCGGTTGCCGTAAAAAATTTTATTGGGCTTTTCGAGTTACGTGATAACTTCGCCACATAAGCGAAACTGTGGGGTAAGATGTGGGGAGAGAGGTGTGGGAGAGTGCATGGGGTGAATAAGGAAGTGTGTTGGGGTGTAGGGGGAGGTCAGGGGAGCTGTGGGAAGAGATATGGGGGGTGTGGGGGGAGATGTAAGGAAATATGTTGGGGTGTGGGGGGAGGTAAGGAAAGATGTGTGGGGAGTGGAGAAGTGTGGGGAGGGTGTGGGAAAGTGTGTGGGGTGAGTGGGGAAGTGTGTTGGCATGTGGGGAAAGGATGTGGGGAGGGTAATGGGGAAGATGTAGGGAAATGTGTTGAGGTGTGGGGCCCCAACACACTTTTAATTCCCCACATCTCCCTACCCTCACCTCCCCCACACCCCATCACACTTTCCTACACCTCCTTTCATACCTCTTCCCACATCCCTTCTTCCTTCCCCCACACCCCAACACATTTTCCTACTATCCCCGCATCTCCCTTCACCTTCTCAAAGTGTGGCGAAGTTACCATGTGACGAAATTTGTGTGGCGAAGTTACTGGCAACCGTTTTTGACAGTATGTTGTGAACGTTTTTTTGTGCTTGTTTGAGCTTTTTGTTATTTTGCTACGTTGCTTTTATTGAAAACAAGACGTAATAGTCTGTGAATGGGTGGCTTGACTGATGACCATAAAATGGTCTTTCGCTTTCCTGTTAGTTGCTATATCACATAGCTGCTAACTGGTATGCTGTTTAACTGATGTGAAAAACAAGTGAAGTGAATGCAATAACAATGTGGTTCAGTGGTGTGTGGCTATTGTTAGCGCCAGTGTTCCCTTTAGGATTTTGACTAGTGCGAATTTGCCCAAATGATAAATTCTTTGAAATTTTTGCCCGAAGATTTCGCTACTTTAAGGACCCCTTTTACAAATTTTTTGCATTAAATTTGCTTTTCCAAGGTACAAGCCACAGTCTTGTATTAAAATATCCAAGTTTTCTGTTTTAAGTTTTTCAGTTCTGCATTTTATAATATTAATTTCTGGATAAAAATCAGTAAAATTTGCCCGAAAATTTCGCATTTTTTTCAAATTTCTCACTCTAGAGGGGACACTGGTTAGCGCAAACCAATAAATTGATTCTGGAAACTCAACGTTCTGGCAAAAATTGAATCAAACTTTCATTAAACCCCAAAAATCTTTGGGCAAATTTGCACTGACTAAAAATTTGGAGGGAACAGTGTTGGTTGCTTAAATGGTCAGTGCAGTGAATGCATAGCCATTTGAATTTGGTCTGAATATCTGTAAAATGTTTACTCATTTAGTCACAATTTACTATAGAAGTGATGTGATTTCAAACATGTGGCTACTTTGAATGACCCACTTCCAGCTATATTTTTCCAACGTCATATCACCTGTTGCAAATTTAATCCCACTCTTCTTTTTCAGTTGTAATGTTGTTTAAAACTTTTACATTTTTTGCTCCACTTTTTGTTGTTTTAATGTTTTACCAGATCTTTTTTATCAGTATGTAATATTTTGAAATTCACAATGGTTGACTACGTGTATCTTCTGTTGAATTTACTTGGACTTTTCATTCATAATCAAATTATTTCCTGATCCTTTTTAGATGGTGCATCACAAAAATATGCTCTTTTCTTGAAAGTAAACTAAATTGTTAAAGTTTTGCTCGTACTCTTTTGTTTGTCAATTTCGTTCAATCTGTTTTGCTGCTGGTAATTCTTAAAATGCTTTGTTTATCAGCAATTTTTTTGCATCATTCTAAATTATTCGTTTTGTCTCACTTAGAATTAGTCGTACCTGTATATATACTGTACAAAACTCAGCTTTTGACAACAAATGTCTTTTGTTTCCATTCCGGCAGTTTCATAAATAACTGGTTTTCTGCCAAATTTGTGTATAACGTTACTTATCGTCATCTGCATTTTAAGTAGTGTATAACCATTACTGTTGTACTGGAGTGCCGTTATGCGTTAATTAAATTCCTAAAAATCTTCGTGTAGTTTTCAGAATTCGTTTTTCAAAGGACATTCCCATATAGGTTTCACATCTTAACGATCTTAACATAGGTGTAAATCTTAATAAAACCAGGTGCTTAACATATTCCGAAATATATTGTAATTTAAATAATCAGAAGGTTTAGCCTCAATCAATTCATCACCCCCAATATTTAAAAAAGAGTTTTCCATCAAATTTGATAAAGTCTTACAATGTCGCTTTTCCTTTGCTCTTTATATAAATTTTGATATGTTGTTTTCAGTGAAGATACATTAGCACTTCAACAGCGATTACAATGATAGCTGTCTTAATTTAACTGGACTAATTGGCATGCCCTAATCTTCAGCAGGACTCAAAATTGCTCTAATGGCTTCATGGTCTTTTCACAGATTCTTACCAGGAACCCAATAACTGTGAGTGATTGCTAATTGTTATTTGTGTACGTACTTCGTAGATCATTTTCTCGTGGTAGGAGGATAAATGTGCAACTACCGGTAAGTAGTTATCCACAAGCAAGATAATAATAAGAGCGAAATCGGTTTTGGATTGCTACTAATATCCCTCACCGTGCCATTTTTAGTTAATGCTTTTTTTGCACATTTACGTGAAGTGTTCAAGAACGAATGTATAGAAAAACTGGCAAAATCGTTCTACTGTTTAACAGCTCAGATGGCCGAGTGGTAAGAGCATCCGCCTCTGGAACTGTAGATTTGGGTTTAATTTCGAGTCGGGTCAAACCAATGACTTTAAAAATGATGTTCATTGTTCACAGCTTTGGTGCTTGACGCTCAGCATTAAAGGGACAGTGTAGAGAACAAGCCGGCAAGTTTACTTATTGTGTCGTTGGGAATATCTGTAAAAACTTAGCGGAATTTCCTCATTTTGGTGTGGTAGACAGATGGCTGACAACTCCTAAACGAGCTCGTATAGCACTTTAATCGCGTTCTCGTGACATGAGGATAAATTTGCAACTAACTAAAAAAAATGTGCAGCACAATTCATTTGCTTGAATTGCATCGAGTATGTTGTCAGTAGCAGGTTTATCCTGGTGTTTCGAAAAGGCGACAAAAGCGCTATCACTAGCTCATTTACGACCTGTCGCCTACCTAAATCGTTGAAAAGTGGGGAAGTCGCTTTAAGTGCCTTCCCAAGTTTAAAGAACAACTTATGAAAATGATGTTTGTTTAAAAACATTTGTGCGTTTTGCAGATGATATGGGCAAAATTTGTTCAAGATCTTCTGGGGGTCGCCATCAAAGAAAATGCAAAATAGGTAAATACGTGTGTTTTTGCAAAATTATCTGCGCTTTATTGTTAATCTTGTTTGTTTTTTCGAATTACACCGCTTAAAGTCCTCTACATAAAGTACACAGTTTGTTCTTAATATGTAAGTTGTTTCAGTAATTTTCAACACCAGCAGGCTTATACCAACAGCAGCCGCGAGCAATATTTCTTGAACTTCTTCGTGACACAGCGTCAACAACAACAACAAGTTTATTTGTCAAGCACCATCACATTTTATGCATAGACAAATTAATGAAGTCATTGACTTGACAAGGTGTTAGTGAAAAGACCATAAGGTCATCTAAGTCAACCACCACCTTCGCAACATCTTTGAAATTTGATTTAACTCAAAACAAATTGTGTGACTAGATACACACAAAAGAAACTAAAAAAATTAAAAAAAAAAAAAAAAAAAACTAAAATGAATAACACACATACTCAGTATATATGGGAATCACCTGTTGAGGAAGCTGCAATAAATTGGAAATTTAAAATTTTTTGCCTTTCGCAGAACAGGAATTTGAATTTAGTACTGCGTGATTATGTGTTCTTTGTACAGTTTTGCAAATGTTCGTAAGGAGTAATTTTTCTGATTACTTGGGACACTTGTCCAGTATTTTGGTCCAAGTATTTCAATATTTGTTCTGCCAAATTTAGATTTAGTTCTCTTTGAAAAGTAATTTTCATTTACTCGTTTTCTTGTGTTGTAGGAATGCATTGATTTTAATGGAATGTATGCAGATGGATTTACCCCTGCATATTGTTTTGAATTTACTTGATACATATGTTTGCAAACTTCGAGTTTATGGATGTCATCTATTTTTAATAAATTCAAGGATTTGAACAAAGGTGTTGAATGTGCATTGTACCTACTATTAGTGATTTATCGAACAGCTCGTTTTTGTAATTTTATTAAGGGATTTAATGTAGTTTTGGAAGCAGCGCCCCATGTTAATATGCAATATTGTATATGGCTTTGGATCATTGCATAATATACATTAAGCAGGGTTTTCTGATTGACATAGTTTTTTAACCTCGCCAAGGCCCAGCAACCGCGTGCTATTTTAGAACATACACTGCTTACTTGTTTTTTCCACGTCAACTTATCATCTAGGTAGATACCTAGATATTTTGAACAACTGTTTTGTTTAATGATGTGATTATTTATCTTTATTTCAAATGAACTTTTAGTATTTGTTCTTGTGATTAGTAGATATTCAGTTTTAGAAAAGTTTATTGATAATTTGTTACATCTCATCCAATCACAAATATTTTCTAATTCATTATTCACATTATTTTGTAGCTCTTTATCTTTATAATGAGACATAGTTAAGTTTGTGTCATCTGCAAATAATTTTACGTTGAATTTTGTTACAGATGGTAGATCATTGACATATAATGTGAACAAAAGAGGACCTAATGTAGATCCTTGTGGGATTCCACATGTCACGTCATTCATCCTTGATGATATACCATTAACAAGCGTAAACATTTTTCGATTGCTCAAATAACTATTAAACAACTGAAGTGTTATTCCACGAATTCCATACAATTGCATTTTTTTAAACAAAATTCCATGATCAACAGTGTCAAATGTCTTGGCAAGGTCAAGAAATACTGAAGAAGTTATTTTCCTATCATCTATACTTTTTATAATTTCACTACTAATTTTGGATACAGCCATAGAGCACGAGTATTTTGACCTGAAACCATACTGACTACTTGTTATAGATTTTTTTTATTTAGATAATTGATAAGTTGGCTGTATAGACATTTCTCAAAAATTTTGCTAAAAGGTGAAAGCAAGGAAATTGGACGATAATTGCAACACATATTCTTCGGCCCCTTTTTGTAGATTGGAGTTATTTGAGAAATTTTTAAGATATCAGGGAAAATCCCTTTAGATATGCAATCGTTGTATAAATTAGTTAATATAGGTGTGATAACAACTGAGGCAATTTTAATAAACTTTATTGGAATGTTATTGATACCGGTACATTTTCTACTGTCTAAGTTTCTTATATGATAATGTTTTTCTTCTTCTGTAATTGGGCTTAAGTAAAAAGAGTATAGTGTACTTGTGATATTATTAATGTAATTGCTTTTTGCAGGAGGGATGTCTTTAGCCATGGATGGTCCTACTTCTGCAAAATAATTATTAAATGTGTTGCTAATTGCAGGTGGATCTGTATGTATCACACCCTTGTTGTCAAGAATTTGGTGTATACGTAAGTTATTCCTTTTAGGTACTTCGTTCAGGATTTCATTAATTGTTTTCCAGACTTTTTGGGAATTATGCATGTTTTCTTGTATTAACTGATTGTAATATAGCCTTTTAGCATGCTCCTTAACATGAGTTAACTTGTTTCTGTATATTTTGTAATATCGAGCAAATGTGGCATTCTTTGGATTTTTTAATTTAAGCCGATAGAGCTTATTTTTTGTTTTTATAGATTTTTTTATTGCACTGGTTATCCAAGGTTTTTGTCTAAAGTGCTTCTCTTTGCGACTTAAATTTTTCATTGGTGCATTTTTATTTATGACATTGTGAAATATTTGAATAAAATCTTTAAAGGCTGCTTGTGGTGATCCATTGTTAGAGGTGTTAGTTAAAGATTCAAATGTTGCATAAGCATGAGCTAGATCAGTTTGAAAAACCTCTTTATCAAAATACTTCATGTTTCTAATTTTAACAGGGATTAATTGATTTCTTTGGGGAGAACTATTTATAGAGAAAAATATAGGAAGATGATCAGAGATATCATAATCAAGGACAGAACAGCTTAAGCGATTTTCCAAGTCATTTGCATACAAATGGTCTAATAACGTAGAACATGTAGCAGAGATGCGTGTCGGTACATTCACTAATGAGCTGCAGCCTAAGCTGACAAGCATATCAATATATTCTTGAATTTTTATATTGGTACTACCTCGAAGAAGATCAATGTTAATATCACCACAAATATAGTACTTGAGTTTAAGATTATTTAGTTTACAAATGTTTTCACCAAGTTTTTCTTGAAAATCATTAATATCAGCTCTCGGATGTCGATATAACACTCCTAGTATGATTTCTTTGTTGTTTTTCATGGCAATCTTTAGCCAGATATTTTCACAATTTGTCAAATCGTTATCTAGATCTTGATTGAATTCAGTGCATTGAAGATTACTTTCAATATAACAACCCACTCCACCAGCAAGGCTTTTATTTTTTTTAATATTGTTTTTAAAAGGAGAGTGTATGAATGAATAGCCGTCTAAACAAATTTTATCCAGTTTACTTGGTTCCAGCCATGTCTCTGATATTGCAATTATGTCTGGGGTCATTTTCATTGCATTTATTAATTCTTTAAGTTTATCTAAATTTTTTATCAAACTTCTTATATTCACATGCAACACTGTAAATTCATTATTATCAACTTGTTGCATTAAATCACTGGCTCTTTTATATAAGGATAATATTTCTGGTGGTGATGATTTCAAAAAATGTTGCAAGTTTTGAGCAGTTTCTGATTTGAAGCTGAACAAATCATGAAATTCCTCATCAGATTGTAATTGAAATGGCAAAGTATTTTGTACACATTTGTAACAATAGTAAGGTTCATCAGCATTACAGTAGTGTGTAAACTGTGATAAGCAAAGTTGTGTGTTAATGCATTTTAGGTGATACCATTTGTGGCATAAGTCACAGAATATACAATTTTGGTAGCTTTTTGTAATTTTATTACATTCCTTACATTTGGTGTCCACTACTATAGTCAAATTATCAGAGTGTTTAAAGTTGCAGTTTTTGCCATCTTCCTCAATAGGTGTACAAATAAAGTCAGCAGTGCTCATAAGTCGTTTAAAAATTGAATTGATCAATTCACTGGTTTAAAGACTAATAACAATACAAAATCGTTCAGTAGTTTAGCAATTGCTAAGAAAAATAAGAATGCAAAATAGCCAACCTCGTAGACCATAGGCCTACTAGCACAGGAAAGTTAACACAGCAAAATTAGTCCGGTAGTCTAAACAAGTAACTGATTAATGGCCCATGAGACATCATCCATCATCATTTTGAGAAACTAGTTATGCAATGTTGGGATCAAAGACTGATTTTATTCTAAGCTTTATACCGCTTGGCTCTTTTGTGTAGAAAATAGCGTCATCAAATCAAGGATTGCAAAAAATCGATTCGAATCGATTGTGATATTCTTTATTTTTTCTTTCGAATGAGTATGAAATGTGGCCTTTTTTCTGTATATACTTATTTTTTGACTTAATTCTATGTTCTTTATTCGATTCTTTTGATCTCTATCCCCAGAATTAACCCATCTTAATTAAATCCCAGACCAATTTTTTTTAAAATTAGGGTCCCAATAGGGGAGTAGACTAGTTTGGTGCAGTCATGCATCACTCTCCTCACTTAAGGTACCGGTAGGTTGAAGCCGTAAAGCACCGTCTAAAAAAATCTCTTTTTCGTTCTTTGTGTCTTGCACTGCCATGCTGTGGTAGGGTAGTTGTTGCAGTTTTCTTTTTTCATCGATTTGCAGCCTTCAGGTAAAGTATTGTTTTTTGCTAATACTTTTAAACTTAAAAGATGTGAAACATTTTTCAGATATTAGAGGTTAAAGGAAAAAAATTTCGTTGTGCAATCCATTTCAAAATGACATTGAAAGCTCAAAACGTGCATGCACCACCATGATATAAGTTTATTTTACAATAAGTAAGTTGACTTTGTGAGCAAACATGCCCGATTGCAAAACTTTTATAAAGTGGGATATTGCACTGGAATCAAACAGAAAACACAATAGTGCATTGACAGAGACTGCGAAATGAGCTTTCGCTTTTGAAATGCAGTCACTCAGGGGCGGATCCAAATTGTTTTTTAGTGACCAGACACGTGGCTGACTAGACAGTCAGTGTAATCATAATAATTGTGAGGTGCATTACACAGTACCGGTAGTGTCTCCATAATGAAATTGGGCTTCTCATAGTTAAAATAAAGCTGGAGCATCAGCTTTTACACCGTTGTTCTTTTACTGTTTTGCATCGCAATAAGCACTATCACGGATTTGTTTAATTTTTGTTTTTTACCGTGTACCAGTACTTCATTGATGGTGCATAGTCATACTCTTGTAGCCAGCCACCAAAAAGCCAGGTGTTAGAAAATGAACCCTTTTTGACTAGAGTAAAAGCTGAGAATTTTCTGATTTGAATAGATCAGGTCGGCAACCTTTGACACCGAAAGAGCCATTTGAATCCGGTTTCCCCCCCCCAAAAAAAAAAAATCTTACTGGGAGCCGCTAATACTATTTGACATCTAAAATGGGGAAAAGACGCATTTATCCAAATAAAAAGATAGAAACGCTTATTACGGATTTGACCTCCCTTTTGAAGATGGGTTACAGAGAAAATAATATGCACTATATTGCTTTTTTAACTTACCTTTATACTTCGTATTAACAACTATAGTGTGTTGCTTATGAAATCCACCCAGTGGTAGAGAGAAAATTAAATTTTCTTAATTAAATGAAAAGTTCTCTGAGCCGCAGATTGCCGACACCTGGAATAGATGAAGCTTTTTGTAGAAATATCTTCATCAAGCCTGGTAATTTTGCGTTTGTATGTAAAATTTCAGAAAATTTTTTAGAAGAAGAGGTTGAGGTGATCTTCAAAATATTCAATGGAAGCCAGTAGCACTAGCACATTTCGTTCAGAAGGACAATTGCAACTGCATGAGGTATTTTATCTAAAAGTAAATAAGTTATAAATATCCTACAGTATTTTTATTGCATCGTAATGCTTTGCTAAAACTGCAGTGCTACTTGTAACTTCTAGACCCGAAGCCCAGTAACCGATTCCCGTGTCGTGTTTGTGTTTTTTTTTTTTTTCGGTTTGCGTACGCAATCTTGCTCTACGCACTAAAAGGCTCATTACGCTTAAAATAAGCACACGTGTCAATTAGTTCATGTTATATTTCTTATTGGGACAGGGCACTGGAAAACGTTATTTGAATCTGATTTCAATTCTGTTTTTTTTTTTGTATTGTATTTACTTGCATATGTATCTTCCTATAACGAGAAAGCGCTGTAACGAGCTCGTTTAGGAATTACCGACCATCTTTCTATCACACCAACATGGAGGAATCCGTTAAGTGCCTTTCCCAACAGCACAGTAAACTTGCTGCCTTGTTCTCCACAGTGTCCTGTTAATACCGAGAGTCAAGCAGGAAAGCTGTGAATACCAATTTTGAAGGACTTTATTAGTTTTACTCGGCTCAGAATCAAAGCGGAGTCTACAGCTCCAGAAGCGGACGCTCTAACTACTCATCCATATTCTGAGCTTTTAATTCGTTATCGGACGTTCTAGGATAGCACGTAAAATCTGGAACAAAATGATCATGTTTAATTGTTTACGTAAGATTGTGGAAATGCTGCTTTCGATAACTACACTTCTAAAGAATTGCGTTTTCGCGAGTAGTTCATCTGCATTAATGAATTTGCGGATGAATCACGCAGCTTTGATCTTGTCCTCCACTGGTAAACCTTTTCCTTTGATAGAGACGTTGCAAAGTAGATTTTATTAATAAATTGGTCAACAGCGTATGATTTTACCCGGGTGGGGCGGCGATTATCTTATTCCGATGACAATTATAACTTCTCCACGTGCGCTAATTAAGATTTTTTGATTTGAAGCAGTTGTAGAAATTAGGAAATGAAAACAATTATACAAGATACGCATATAAAATTGCGACTAGGCACATAATGTCTAACATTTGCTGAATTGCAATAAAAAGTAATTATTTATCATGTATTACTAGAAAAGGTGGGTCACGTGTTTGTTTGAAAAAACGGAGGAGACTAAGGATAAGAACAATTTATCATAATCATTATTATCTGAAAGCGTGTGTTATGCAGACAATTTTTGGGCGGTATACTGCTCAACTTTGTTGCGTTAACGCATTGCGTTAAGTGCAACAAAAGTTGAGCAGTATAACGCCCCTGGATGTCTGTGCAAGATGTGACTCGGGCCGCCTTCGCGCCAATACACAATGGGTAAATACGAGTGCGATTTTGTAAGGATACAAATGCGTTTCTTTCTTTGATACTGAAGTAATTGTTACCGAGTCGCGAACGTTTTCCCGACACTGAAGTTATCTAACCTTTTTTTAACTTGCGCGTGAAATTTTTATGTTTTAAGCTAACACTTAAACAAAATGCAAATTGTACACCAACATAATTTTTAGGTCGCCTGCGACAGCTGTGGAAGGTGGTTTTATTGCCAGTGCGCAGGAGTGCAAGAAGAGCAAGTTCGAGAAAGGAAATAAAGTTGTTCAATCTGCAGCTGCTTGGCCAAGTCTCGCGACACTTTCTGTTTATTCTTAATCTTTTTTGTGAAAACATGATATGATGTTGTTTAACTTGTTAATGTTTGCTGTAATGTAACGAGTCTTGCGGTCTTTGACCAATGGGGTAAAACGTTCGAAACTATTCAAGCTAGGCCACTTCTATTTGAATAAGGTTAGTTAAAAATGTAATTTTTTAAATTACTTGTGACTATTTTTTTACCACTATCGTGAGGATTGTTGTCGTGTGAGGCAGACGTGTTTGGTTGGCTCTTAGAACAGTGTAACAAAAAACAATTTAATCAAAAAAAGGAACCCAAATTGACTAAACCTTGCTGAAAAATACTTTGCAACGGTTGAGAATTAATACTGATCAGTCTCGAGAAGCCTCATCAGGAAGAAGCAGCTATATTTTTGAAGTAAAAAGCAACGAAGTGAAGTAACAGACTTTGCCAGCTTAGCTTACGGTAGAGACTAAACTGAGACGCCATTTTACCACTATTACGTCACAACTCAAAGACATACGCATGGGCAAAACGAGCAGAAGTGCAGTAAATTTCAATCGGTTATCCAGAGATGAAAATGAAATCAGCCTACAAGTAAAGCAGCAAGTATCTCAAGCAATCGAGGCTTGGAAACTAGAATACGCAGCCGAAATCAAAACTTTGAAAAAGGAAATAGCGGAGGTAAAAGAAAGCCAAAAATTTATTGGTAACCAGTACGAGGATTTAAAAACAGAATACGAAAGACTACTGATAGTGAACAAAAAGCAAGAAGATGAGATAAAACTCCTTAAGGTCGAGGCCAAGGAACTTAAATCTGAATCGACAGAACTGGCAGAAAAAGGAGTCAAAGAAGCTTTAAAGATAGATGAATTAGAACAATACGGACGTCGCCAGAATCTTGAAATAATAGGAATACCGGAAACAGATCGAGAAGACACCAACAAAATAGTCATCGAGGTGGCCAAATTGTTGAATGTGGAAATAGCTCCGGAACAAATTTCGACGTCTCATCGGCTAAAATCTAAGAAGAAACGAAACAGTGATGATGATACACAACCCTCGTCAACACCAATTGTTGCAAGATTCGTCAACCGAGATATACGTAACCGGCTTTACTCGAACCGAAAGCTTGCTCACGACCTTGACCTGAAATCTTTTTCTGTGAAAGACACTCAACATATCTATATAAATGAAAACTTGACCCATGAACGAAAGCGGCTTTTCTGGAAAGCCAAGCAACTAGCGAAAAGTGAAGGATTCAGATTTTTTTGGACTCACAATGGAACTGTACTTGTTCGAAAATCTGAAGAAAGCGACATAATTGAAATCAAATCTGATAACGATTTGAGCCTAATAAAGTAAGACGTGCCAATTAGTGTAGGCCTAGTCATATAGTTTGAATTTCGTTCAATCTGGATACTTTCACTCTCAGTGCATGTGTTTCAATGTTTTTACTGTTTTGTTCTAGCCATAATGTTTGATGTCCGACACAAAGATGCTCTCTCGGTTAACAATGACTGTTCTTATAAAACTATCCAAGCAACTACCCGTGATTTATCACAGGCAGCGCCAACTGATTTATTTGTTTGTCATATTAACATCGTGAGCCTCTTAAAAAATATGGAAAAACTGGAAGAATTCTTACGAAATTTCTCGCGTAAAATAGATATAATATGTTTAAGTGAAACCCACTTAAAGGATGCAAAATTATTAAGTGCTAATATTCCTGGTTATCATATGTACTACTGCAACTCTAAAACTATGGCTGGAGGCTCTGCTATATATGTCAATTGTTCAATCAATTCACAACAACTTACCTATAAGATTTGTGATGAAAACTGTGAAGATACTTGGGTTCAAATTTGCCAAAATAACCACAAGCTGGTTACAGGTTCAATCTACAGACATCCATGTGGTAGCATTGTCAATTTTGAAAACGCTTTAGTTAATACTTTGAAAAATTTCCAAAATCAAGATAATTACTTATTAATGGGCGATTTCAACATAAACTGGGAGAAACAAAAGTCATGTCATGTGATAAAATCTTACTTTGATCATCTTCTCACTCTTGGGTGCAAGCAAATAATTGATAAACCCACGAGAGTCACAATTAACACCCAGACTGTTATTGATCATATATACGCTAATTTTGTGTCAAATTCAGATGTCTCCTCTTCAATAATCCGTAGTGATATTTCTGACCATTTTCCAATAATTGCTCAAATTTCGTTAGCGGATTTTTCTCATCCCGAGCCAAAAATTTTGACAAGAAGAATATCAACCGGAAAAATTGAATTATTTGTAGATGAGTTGGATGTTATTTTGAACTCAAATGAGGCACAAAAGCACACTGACATTGAATATTTATTAAATATTATGTTATCGCTAATTAATAAATTTTTTCCTAATCGACCTCTTTCAAGAAAACAAAAACGGCTCGCTCAAAAACCCTGGATAACCAAGGGAATCCTAATGTCTATCAAACAACAACGTAAATTGTATGACATAGTTTTAAAATCAAGGACCATTGATAGTCATGAAAGATATAAAAAAATACCGCAATAAACTCACTCGTATAAAAGAGCTGTCTAAAACTAATTACTATCAAGCTCTTCTTGCTAACAGTCGTCACGACCCTTCTCAAACATGGAAAATTATTAAAAGGATCTTACACAAAAATAAAAACAGTCACGACTCTCCCAACATATTCATCAATCAGAATAGCACAATCGATTCCCCAGATATAATTTGCGATGAATTCAATACATTTTTTACTAGTATTGGGAAGAATTTGGCTGCTAGTTTAATATATTTGCCTAACAGTCATAAAGCATTTTTAGGTCCTAGACAGCAATCTTCCATTGTTTTAAGTTCTACAGATAACTACGAAGTTTTAGAAGCTTTAAATAATCTTTGTTCATATAAATCATCAGGTTACATTGATATTCCGATTGAACTTTATAAACATTCTAAATTTGTTATTTGTAATTATTTAGTGCGCTCGTTTAATTGCATGTTAGAGGAAGATGAATACCCAGCAAAAGTGGTGCCTATCCATAAAGGAGGTTCTAAACAAACAATCAATAACTATAGACCAATTTCTGTATTGTCTCCACTAAACAAAGTTTTTGAACTACTGCTTAAAAAACGACTGACCAATTTCTGGAAAAAATATAATTTATTTTCAGATTATCAATTTGGGTTTAGAGAAGGCCATTCTACTACCCTGGCAATTACTCATCTTTTCGAAAATTTGCTACACTTTAAAGATAACGACGATATTGCGTGTAGTGTTTTTCTAGATGTTGCCAAAGCGTTTGATTCTGTCGATCATGAAATCCTTTTGGATAAACTAGAGCATTATGGGGTGAGAGGGATTTCTATTAAATTGCGTAAGTCATACCTAACAAACCGAAAACAATGTCTATAAGAATGGCAGTACCTCAAAACTGATTTCTATTGATACCGGCGTGCCCCAGGGCAGCGTATTAGGCCCTTTTCTTTTCTTAGTATATGTAAACGACTTAGTTAACTGCTCTAATTTCAAAACGGTCTTATATGCTGATGATACTGTTCTGACCCTGCCAAGTAACACTGTTTCAAATCTTAAATTTATAGTGGAAGCATGAGTTGCAAAAAGTGCTGAATTGGTACAGGTCTAATAAATTATCTTTAAATTACAAAAAAAACTCAAATGCTACTTTTTGATAAGAGATCAAACACAAACAAAAATTTTACTATTTCAATTAACGACCAACCAGTTATATCAGGAAATTCTATAAAGTATTTAGGTGTGATTATTGACAAAGAATTATCTTGGAAACAACATGCTGAGCACATTACAAGTAAGCTGAGTATTGCACTCGGCATATTCCACAAATTGAAGTATTATGTTCCACAAAGTACTCTTATTCAAGTCTACTATGGTTTAGTTTATCCATACCTGCATTACGCCGTCACAACATGTGGATGCACTGCTAAAAAGTATCTTCACACCATACAAGTGCTTCAAAACAAAATTGTTAAAATAATCACTAACACAAATATATTAAAACTTAAAATTCCACCCTTGTACAATCAATTAAGCCTATTGCCATTACATAAAATTCATGATTTAGAAGTTGCCAAATTTATGTATCGTCTTAAAACTCAAAACCTTCCCCTAGTTTTTAAAGATTATTACTGTTCAGTTACTGCAGTACATAGATATCGTACCAGGCATGCATCAAAAAACTATTTTTTTCATCCACGAGTAAATAAAGCTAGGACGCAAATGTCAATTAAAGTTAGAGGAGCAAAATTATGGAACAATCTGCCAGTTTCTTTAACTGAGGACAAAATAAAACTTGGCAAACAATGTTTCTTTAAAGCTGCAAAAAAACACTTTCTTAGTGAGCTATAATTTTATTAATTAATATTCATTTTGGTCAACTGCAATTAATGCATTGATTTCCATTTCTGTAATTAAACTTTTGACAGCATAATTTTATTCATGTTTGTAATTATCTCCATTCTGTACGAGTATAACCAAAAAAGGAACTACACTTAATTTTTTCGATACTAAGATAGACACAATGCTGTGTAAAATTATTCGGTTGGTTTATAATGATTGGTAGTACCGGAAATTTATGTTAAAAGTTGGAAAGTTTTCATAGTCTCATGATGTATTTTTTTTATTTTTTTATTTTTTAATTTAAAATATAGCTGCCAGTATCCACTTCTTTTCATTTTCATGTTTGCTTCTGTCGCCTTATAGTGAGACGTTGTTGACTTGATGACCGCGCAAGGCTTCAGTCTTTTCTGAAACGTAGAGCATGGTCTTTTCGCAACCTCTCACCGGAAACGTACACCGTTATAGACTGCTTAAATCTGTTGTTAGTTAGTTAGTTTTATCTTGTACTGAAAGTTGTTGCTCGTTTGCTTGAGGATGTATGTTTCCGAACAAAAATAAACTCTGTTGTTATTGTTGTTCTTTTTAACTTCCGCGTTCTTAAAATTGTCGCTTCATTACTTCAGGGTCCATCTCAATCACATCGAGGTCACCCACTATAGCGAATGATCCGACTCCAAATCAGGTCTATAGATGTAACAGTAGGTTTGACCAAATCTATTTTCTACAATTTTTCGTTGGTTTATTGCGATGCAGCGAAGTTAATCAAACATACACTGTGCCCCAACTCTCTTAACTCTATTTTGCAGAATCGGAAATTCACAAATATACGGTATATCTGTATCAGCTTACAATATTTCCATCCTAACGTGCAAGAGCGGTAACGGTAAAAAAATACTCATTAAAACAAGCTATTAACTAAAACGAAAAACGCAAAGTCGTCTAATAGAATTATCATCCAATGTCATTGCAAAACAAATAATTCATATAGCGAATAAGTTCTAATAGCGAATGCAGTAGTCATTAATGTGTCCGATCCGGGTCTGTATTTCAAAACCCGGGTTTTCCCGGGTTCCATCTGCTTCAAAAAATTGATGCTTTTTACGTAAATACGTAACAAAAAAATGCAATTTGTGCTTTTGCTTTGTTAAACTCATTAAAAACAATCATGAAACGTATCCAAACTATTACTTAGTAGCGTAACAGGTTTAAATAAACCTAACATAAAAAATAATACCTTGAAATGGATCGATGTTTTTTATTTTTTAGAAAATTGGTGCATTAGGCCTACAATCATGGCGTTCGAAGTGTCATCATTTAGCCTGTTTCTAATCGTGGTAGCAAAAAGTCCCATTGCAGAAAATACCCGTTTTGCTTCTACAGAAGTTGGTCTAATTGTGAAGAGAGAACGAAAATTTTTTTCTAAATTCTCTGGTCTCTTTTTCGTAGCCTCAAACAACTGCATCTCATTGTTGATTCTTTGCGCTCCAACACTCAGGTCTTCTTTAATTTGCTGTCCGGGCTCTCCAAACAATACCCTTTGTCACTTACAATTTACACATTTTTCAAAACGCTACTTTTACGTCGGCGTTGTAATATTGTTACTTCGCTACGTAATGAAACCCGGGTTTCGCACCTAAAAATACCCTGATTTTGGGTTTCAAATACTACTCCAAAACCCGGGTTTTCGGGTTCGGGGAAACCCGGGGCGGACACACTAGTAATCATTCAATAGTATACCGGTAGTGAATAATTAAGCAGTAACAGTGGCGCAGCCAGCCCAAAATTTCGGGGGGGGGGGGCAAAGTTCGTAAGCTTGTTCAGTGGCGCTCCCAGGATTCGGCAAAGGAGGTGTGGAGGCAGTGCCGCCACGGGTTTTTACAAGAAAAATACTCATTTTAGCATAGTTTTTGTCGAATAAGGACACACGGATATTCCCGAGTGGTCTTATTCCGCCCCTGCTCGCGTTGTTAGTAGATTTACGTTACAGCATTAGTATCTTCGTAGGCTAGTGGTAACTGAAAATATTTAGGGGAGAGCACAAATATCGCAACATCCATGCTACGTAGCAACGGAATCGCAGCGTCGCGTGGACCCACGTACGATTTTGGGAGAAACATTCTTAGTTGTCAACTGGGTATGGAAAGAGCATACATTTATCGTACGTGGGCAAACAGTCCATGCAGTTCGTATGCTCAGGCCGGTGTATATAAAGTTAGGCCGCACCCAAGCCTAGTCCACATATATACAACAGTTTCGTGCTGAACAGTCCACAAAGCCCAAGCTCGCGTGCATAAAGTCTGTCAATTGTTCAATGTCTATATAATTCTGACGCATCCATTACTGCAAGAAGTCGCCTTCTCCTTGGACGCTTTCCGGAGCCTGCCAAGACGAGAGCTGGCCAACTTCCTTGCCCTGCCCGTGGTCGAATCCATGAGGAGATGAAGAACGTGACCGGGATCCGACTGGCCATGTACTATGCTTAGTATACAATCTTCTACCTGTCGAATGAACTGGTGGTAACGAAGCGGAACGCCACTAGTACCTTTCTTCATCAGTCACGGCGCGCGAGCTCTGGCAGCGCACTAAAACCCGTGCAAAGTCATCAATAGAGGTTCCCCCAGGATCAGGCCCAGCCGGCGGGCAAGGAACCCTTTCGTTTCCAAAGTTGTAGCCAGATCCACAAGCAGCTGGATTAATTATTCCTGACGCTGGTCGAGGCTGAGTGTACGACCATTTTGGGTCCGCAGCAAGGTGCCCAGAAACTTGGAGAGGCGATTGCTCAGCAGAAGTGGCCGGCCCATGAGACACAAGGCTGTTCACAGGGAATGTCAGTCCA
The DNA here is from genome assembly GCA_964006365.1 of Trididemnum miniatum. Taxonomy (NCBI): domain Eukaryota; kingdom Metazoa; phylum Chordata; class Ascidiacea; order Aplousobranchia; family Didemnidae; genus Trididemnum; species Trididemnum miniatum. The sequence continues at coordinate 3,363,282 of OZ023238.1, forward strand.
GGATGCACATCCCGTCTTCGCACGATAGTGGAGCAAGCAGCTGATCCACATGTCCGATCAGCCACAATGGAAGAGGTAACTGATGGCGGCTGAACGTCAGTAGCACTCTGAACAGAAACATGACTAGACTGAGCGTTATCTATAAAGATAGCCGGAAATTGAGAACTGAACTGAGATGAAGACTGAACGGAGCTGCGAGGGAGCGCCGATCCTTGTAGGAACGAAGGCCCATCTGGAACGGAGCTGCGAGGGAGCGCCGATCACTGTAGGAACGAAGGCCCATCTGGAACGGAGCTGCGAGGGAGCGCCGATCACTGTAGGAACGAAGACTCTGGGGAACGGAGCTGCGAGGAAGCGCCGATCCCCATAGAAACGAAGGCCCTGGAACGGAGCTGCGAGGAAGCGCCGATCCTGGTAAAAAGGAAGGCTCACAACGACAAACTGAAGGCCTAACCAGATCCGCATTGGCCGGCCCATGAGAAGCTAGGGTCTCAACACCGACTGCATCAGATGACTGAGGTAGCCACGCCTCAGCCTATACATTCAAGTGGCTTGTCCCAGGATCAGAATCGCCGGGAGCTGAAGGTGGTAAAGATTGTAAATAATCATCTACTTTGTCATGTAATGCCTTCTCTAACTGAACGTCAGCGGGCTCTTCGAAAGCTTGTTCTTCCATGACTTCTGCGCGAATGCGCGCTTCTAAAAGAGCTGTCTCTGCTTGCAACATCATCTGCTGCGATTGAAGTCGCGCAGCACTCTCCGCTTGCTGCAAACGCATTTCCGCCAATTTAACTTCCAACCGAAGCTTACTTGCTGATAACATAGTGGAATTTGATTTGATCGTACCACCGAATCCACTGAGCATTTCCTTACGGGAACGCACCGTGCCTTTAGATTTGTTAGAAGCAGTAGCAGAGCGTTCCTCAATGCCTTCCAACATGAACTCAGTTGCACGTGCTTGTAGATCAGCAAGTTCTACTGTTCGGGAATTGAGCTGAAGCATGTAGGCCTACTCCTGATAACGAGGACTATCCTGATCAAGAGATTTGCAAAACTCTTCCACCGATGCGGCGTAGACTTCGTGTTATTTTTCCAATTGAGCTTTCAGCTCTACAACTTCCCTAGCCCTGCGGTATTCTTTTTCATTAAGTATCAACCAAACCTGCTGCATTAGTTTAGTGCAGTAGCCTCGCTGCCCACCTATGCTTCGGGTAGCACTGAGCGTAGCGTCTGATGCAGGCACCTCTTGTACTTCCGGAATACCGCTGTCCGCAACACTTTTAGGAACAGACAAAGAGGCAGAAACGTTTGCCTCTTCCATCTTTAACAAACAAACTGATTCTATCCTACCACAATAGGAGTTGTATTTTAAGAATGGTGCATTCATAGTCAAGGGGTTCCACTCTGTCTGCAGCTTTAGCGACTATTGCTTTAACGCCCGACGCTACTCGTACCTGAGTCAGCACCTCAACCACAATCATACAACGTCGAAGTTTATTGCGGCCCCGAGTCAGTCTGGCACAGCGCGTCAGTTAACTTAAATTCGCACGGAACCAAAGAACTACCACGAAAACGTTCGAACTTATGAAACGTTAAAATACAACTCGTGCGTTATCCTGCAAAAGATAAGCAAAGAGAAATATGAAAACACAATTTTAAGCCTAAGTAAATACTACAGTACCGGACCCAAACCAGTTATGCCAGCCTGGTCAAATCTGAAATGTAGCTAACTATAGCTAGACTAACAGGTTAAGGCAATAACAATTGCTACAGAATCGCTCGGCATCCATGCGACATAAAATGAGCGCCTCCAAATCACGAAACTGCATAGCCTACTCTGCATGCTCAACGATCAATGTTACAACAACGCTCACACTAACTGCCCATTCACACCGTACAAAGGGCTTTTAAGACTAGCTGCCAGCCTGCCATCTGAATCAACTAAAATACAACGCAGAAAGAAGATTTTCAACACACAATGCTATCGCTGTTGCGTCACAAAGGCTAGTACATCAAAGCGAAGCAGCTATGAAGACGAAATGAAGGCAATAAGCAATATCTCACCGTAACAACCGCTATATCTCTTTACTTTAAAGTGGCGCAATCTCACTTTTGAAGTGGTGCCACCTCAACTTTAAAGTGGCGCCACCTCACTTTTGAAGTGGCGCCACCTTACTTTTGAAGTGGCGCCACCTCGACTTTGAAGTGGCGCCGCCCTCACTTTTGAAGTGGCGCCACCTTACTTTTGAAGTGGCGCCACCTCGACTTTGAAGTGGCGCCGCCCTCACTTTTGAAGTGGCGCCACCTCAACTTTGAAGTGGCGCCACTTGTCCCATGAAGTGGCGCCACTTCACTTACTCAAGTGGCGCCACTTCATACTCAAGTGGCGCTACTTTCAGGTGGCGCCACTTGCTGGTCTGACTGCTGTTGCCAAATTATCTCCACACATTCGTTTTAGGTTGAGTGTTTGAGGTGATCAATGTCACCCCGTGATCAATGTCACCCCCTCTGATCAATGTCACCCCCTCAGCGGGGTCAGCGGGGTGACATTGATCACAACTTTAATGCGGAATAACTTTTGCGCTAGAGTTGAAATTGATATCACTGTAATATTATTCGATGGAAGAAACTTATAGTGTTACAACAAGCCAGTAGAAATCAACCTACAAGCAAGGAAAAAATAAAGGATATTTTAAGTTTTGGGTCAAAAACTGATCAATGTCACCCCGTTTTACGGTAATATCCGGACCCGGTTGCAGCATATACCGCAAAATATAAGTTATATACAGTTACTGGTTGAGTTGAAAACAGAATAGGCCATTTCGAAGATAGTCTAACCAAAAGTTGTAAACTCTCGTGAAATCAATTAAAGTGGTTCATTTTTGCAAAAATAAAAACAAAATTGTGGTTAAAATTTAGTCCCATGGTGCAGTGGTGTACTGTAATCCAAATTGTATTGCGAAATCAAAAAATGACACATCGTTTGAGAAACCACTGTTCTAGTTCAGGAATGGCAAACCACTGACCTGCTGGTCACTAAATGACCCACTTGCACATTTCGGTGACCCACTTGTAATTTGGAAAACTACACGCAGACGTGATGACCTTTTTTTTGCTCCTCACTCGATTTTGGGCGGAAAATTGGGCATCTGCAGATGTGATGACCTGTGATCTTTTTTTCGCTCTTCGCTTGATTTTGGGTGGAAAATTGGACATCTGCAGACGTGATGATCTTTTTTTGATCTTCACTCGAGTTTTGGGCGTAAAATTGGACATCTGCAGACATAATAACCTTTTTTTTTTGCATCTGTAACCCCCGTTTTTTCTTTTTGGGGTCTATGACTTTAAATTTGACCCACCACTTACCAGTAAAAAGGTTTGACATTCCTGTTCTAGTTGTTGAGTTACCAGGTAACTAAGTGTACAGTGTATAGGCCTATATAAGGAATGTTATAAGAGAAAAGTTGTGATTACGTTTTATTTTTAATATGCATGTAGGCTATCAAGAAATTGATGTCATATGTTGCCATATTTAAAGAAATTATATTTTTTGCCCATTAAGCTGTTAAGTATCGGTACCGAATTAATTTCAAAATTGCTATGCTAACATTTAAGTGCTTGCATGGATCTTCACCACAGTACCTTTGAGATTTAGTTTCTAGAAAATTACTATTCGATAAATACAATCTTAGAGATAATAAAGATGTGTTCTTGCGTGAAAATATGTGCAAGTGTTGAAAAGTCAAGTCAGAATGTATGTTTTCATATTCATCTTTTCAAGTTTGGAATGCATTATCGGTACCACTTTGCAGTAGAGAAATTGATAATTTACAATCTTTTAAGTGCAAATTGAAGTGTCATTATTTTGAATTGGCTTTTTATGATGTACCGGATGTTTAATGTGTTTGTGTGTCTTTTTTTTTTTTCTCCTCCTGGGTTATTGATAATTGTTACTGTGATATCTGTAATGACTGAGTTGTGCACTGCGTAGGCCTAGCCCATGATGTGTCCCTTAGGCAGATGATTTACAACAAGGTTGACTCTCATTTTAAGGGACTAATAAATCATTATTATTATTATTATTATTATTTAGGAGTAGACCATGGACTAGGATCAGAGACCATGTACTGGACTACTGGCACTGGTACTTGTCAAAATGTTTGTGCATAGACTAGTTGTCAGCATTGTTGCATTTACCGACATTAGTCCAAGGCATAATTAAACTGCTGAAAATTTATTAAGATACCAAGATGTCAACAAACAACGTTTTAGAGCTTCCTCCTGATTTTGATGACCATGTTTTAGCTCTGGAAGGAATAACCTTAATGCTTAACAATGGATTTAAAGCGTCAGAAGAATTATTTGGTAAATTTCGGTAAGCATATTGAGTTTGAGCAGTTTGTGCCGTAATTGATTGCTTGAACTGTGAACTAAAGTCAGTGCACCAGTATGCAAACAATTTACGGAAAAAATACTCTAACTTTTCTCAAAATGCTCCAATCCAAAAACAGATTTTTCCAGAAGATCAGAAATTTAACTTCCTTTCGACTGATGTATTTTTTTAAAGGCAGTGACTAAGGTTATGTGACCATAATTTTCGTTTTCTGAATTCAAAGTTACGTGAGAGTCGTGCGGCGAGCATTGGTTTATAAACGCCATTTTGTGCTAGATTACCATGACTTCTCAATAGCTCAGTGGATAGAGCGCAGCTTATTTTGGGAAGCGCTGCACTAGTTTTGGGTTTGATTCTCGTCGCGGTTTCGATTCAGATTCGTGTGACATTCGGTTAACAATCGGGTTCGTGAAGATAATAGAATAGAAAAGAGAAAGAATAAAATTGCCTATCAAATAACTTTGAATTCAGAAAGCGAAAAGTACGGTCATGTAACCTTAGCCACTGCCTTTTTTAAATAAAAACAAGCTCAAAGTTGTGTAATTACCTGATTACCCTAATGAAAAGCATATTTTTGTCTTCTGTTTGCAGACACAAGGCACCAGTTTGCAAAAACGATTTTCTGTCGCGGTGCGTCGTATGATTTTTGTAAGAAAAAGGCAAAATTACATAATGCATCAGTTTTTTAAGAAAAAAGCGTTGTGAAAAGACCCTTCTTGTATTGTCATGATGCTACTAACTGGATTGGCAATCAACTTAATTTTTGACCCTAACTATTCAGTATTCAGTGGTTTGCAGGGGCTGCAGCAGCAACAAAAGTACCGGTAATTTAGAAAAGAGCATGCTTTAGGGTCATTCCATATTTAATTTGGGAGTTGTCTACCCATGTCCTAGTTTTGGTCTCAAATTTTGCATGTGGGTAGAGATTTCTAAAACATTTTGTTTAAAAAAAATTTGAGTGGTCTAGGTCAAGTAGTTTTCGAGATACTTCAGTTTGAAATTTGACCACTCGGTGGCGTTTTTTGGTCATGCGTGAGTGATTTTTCTTGTATAATGGCTCTCCCTTGAGCTACCAAGATGATCCAAATATGTATTCTGACATTTTTTAGGGTGCTGAGTCCAAAAATCACACTTGAAACGCAGTATTTTCGTAATATACTTTAGTCGATAAACCAAGAAATCTTACTCCAACTTTTGATCGTGATTACTCAGCACTCCAAAGCTGAAAAAACTTCTAATTAGTAGCAAAGTGATCTTTCAACTCCAAGTTCAATCCAGAAAGGTTCTTGGTTATTTAAGGGCAATAGGAAAAAATTAGCCATTTCAAGCATGGTGCACATCTAATCGCAAATCTGAAATACAGAATAATCAAATGTCAATATACCAGTATGTCAATACTACTGTGGCAACTATGGCTGGTTCTAGATATAACAAGGCATGTCATGTTCATCTACGACATTGAGCAATGGGAAGAAATTGGGGCTCCATTGAATTAAACCACCCTGGTCAACTTGATAGTGTTACGTTATAGGGGTTGGGTTAGGATTAAGTTGGGGTTTCAGGTTATGCGTAAGGTAAAGTTTCTGATGATGTGTGTTAGGGGTACGAATTCAGGCAATGTATAGTAAGCCTATGACAAAGTATGACGTAATGGTGTCAAGCTGAGATGACCACAGCTCATGTCAAAGAAGCACCAAAAAATTTGCATATGTGGTGCACATCTACTTGCGAGTCTGAAATACATAATTGACGTTATTGAACATTGCAAAAAGTTCTACAGATACTTTTAGTAGCGGTATGAGATACATACAATAATAATCCAGACAATTTGAATAACACACAGATCATGTATTATGTACAAAACTGGTGTACGGAAGATTATTGCTCCGGAAGGTCAGCTAAATTGTTACAATCTTGCTAGGTGTTGCTACTTGCTGCTGTCGTTATTGTGTATTTCTTACTCCCATTTTTTATCACAACAAACAACAACTTAATTCCGTTTAATTGTTCATAATCAAATAGAAAAATAATATGAATCAATTTAGAGACAAACAGCAAACGTATGTTGTTCTCAACTTTTTAACTGCGATAAGTTTTAACGCAAGAAATCTCGTCACAAATTATCAAAATGCAGTTGGTAAAAATAGAAGTGGCTTAAAATTTACTATTATATCTCACACATAACAAAAATGTAATTTTTGGAGAAAGTTTTGTCTCATATACAGCAATTCTAAACTCAGTTTTAATTATTTTGACTATTCCAAAAAACACACCCTGGTTACATCTATTGTCGGGAAAAAATGATATTTTCGAAAATTCAGAATTTTTGAAATGAGAAAGGTATTGTGTTGCAACCTGGATAAAACCATGCCATACCAGCACAAGCCAAACATAAAAAATGCAATGGTTTAGTTTGCCTTCAAGTGGTAGTTTGAAAGTTGAGTAGCATATGTGACATATTAAACACAACACTGCCTATTTAATTAAACTTCACAAAATGTACTCACTGCACCCTTATTGGCTGTTTATATAACACAAAAAAGCATTAGCCTAAACCTTATGAAATAATCACGCACTGCTGTAGAAATGAGTAGTTAGTTCTTATCTTATTATCTAACTCTGCCGTTTGATGAAAATTCACAATGTGAGCAATTCATAGTTTTGAGAAAATCAACCTTCTGTTTTCCATTGTTACGTGAAAATTACACAATAATTGTAATTAGTACACATTATTTGGTAATACAATCTTGCATAAACGAAGTAAGCTCTGTCCAAACAATATGGTAGATAAACATGACATGTCTTTTCATGTCTAAAACTAGCCATGGTTATCATGGTAGTATTGACATACTGGTATATTGACATTTGTTAAATTTTGTATTTCAGACTTGTGAGTAGATGTCAGGCTGTCCAGCCAGCTAGCGACAAAAATATGAAAAAAAATGACGGCAATTGGCTGAAAAAAGTGAAAAAAATCACATATTTACCAAAAATAATGAAAAAAATGACATTTTAAGTTCAATTTTTCGCGAAATCAAGCGAAGACCAAAAAAAAGGTCGTCACTTCTGCAGAGGTCCAATTTTTTGCAAAATCAGGTGAAGATCAAAAAAAAAGAAGAAAAGGTCATCACTTCCGCAGATGTCCAATTTTCCAAGCATTATTATGATGTAAAGCTAAAAAAAGGTCATCACGTCCACAGATGTCAAATTTTCCTAGGAAAATCAAGCAAAGTCCATCAAAAAAATGACAATTGACTAAAAAAATGACAAAGCATGGAAAAGTGGACAGCCTGGGTGGACAGCCTGCGATGTGCAGCATGCATGAAATGGCTAATTTTTTTCTATTAATGGCCTGGTTTGGATTGAAGCATTGTTTGCAATCATGAAATGGCAATTTTTGAATTTTTTATGAAACCTGGTAAAAGAAGACTTGAACGTCTGTTGATCATAGGTACAGCGCTATCACTCTGATGCTTGGTAGTTGAGATACCATGAGTTGGCAACTATAATTAAATGCCGTGTAGGGCTGCTCACATAATAATCAAGCATTTTACTTTCGATTTAGTTTGCTTCAGTAAGCTACAGCCGACCAAGCCGGGGCCTTGACCTTTACGCGGGTATATTTTTCATCAACAAAAATTTCTTGTGTTTATTCAATTTTTTTTACATTCAGTTAATACACATTTTTTGCTGCATATTGATCAGGAAATGAAAATGAAAGTGCAGTCGCAGCGCTTATTAATTGCTTGTTAAATGCACAATTGTATTTCATGATATAAAACGAAACCAAACACTGAAAGTTGTAAAACAATTTTCTCCCCACTTTTTGGCTAAACTTCAAGCAAACAATTTTGAACTTCTTTTAAATAATATCTTGCAAAACTTTTATAAAGCCGTAGATATGAAGTCGTTTATTGTTTACTGTTAGCACTTTTAAAACGTGATGATTACGTCTTTTTGCACATTCTAGGGCTAAACGCGATAATAACGTCTGCTCACAAATCACACCTTTCCACGCCGAATCGTCTAGACGTCGAGACGTCCCAACAACAAGTTGTCCCAACGTCAAGTCGTCTCAACGATGAGTCGATCATGTCGAGACGTCTCGCGTTGAATTGGTCATGCCGAAAAGTCCTGCCTCGTTATCTGATATGCAAAAAAACATTCTGAAAAAGTGAGCCCAAATAGCATGTGGTATTTAGACATAACTTTTTCAGATCGGTTGCTTTGGCGTATCACCAACCTGAAATTCAAAATAATGGGATTTGCAATAATATTGGTATGTTTTGTGCAAATTCAAAAAATCAATAAAGCGAGTAGAAAGGGTTTGATTTTAAAAATTGTATTTTATTGACTATACGATTTTGTGTATGGTAGGCTGAAGTTACAAACATTCATTCTTGTAAGCAGTATGGCCAAGGAATTATGGATATCATTTCTTTACAATATATAATCTTTGCTCCATGTCACACCCTTGTTGTATTAGTCTACCCTCAGCTAAATATTTTTATGACACCTATCTTTGCATAATGAATTTTAACAAGCAGCGACATTGCGTGACAGTTTTCATAAATTTAGTGTTGCGTTAAGTACCGGTATTACATTTGATAGGAATCAGATCGGTATCGGTAATTTTTTTCGGTATCAGTATCAGGCAAAATTTTGGAATTGGTACATCACTAATGAACAGTATTGCCCACCCCTGGTGTATATAATTTCAATAATTTGGAGTTAACAAATACTGAGAAAATGCTTTACAAAAAGTGGTTTATTTTTTCTGGGTCACCTGATACGTTAGAAAAAGTTTGTATAAAAATTCTTGCCCCTTTACTATTTATCTTTTTCTAGAAAAAATTTACGCCAATGACTGACTATATTGCATGTGGGGTACCGCAAGGGTCTATGCTCAAGCCACTGTTATTTCTGTCATGTATTAATAATATCTGGTTATCTACAATAGTACGACTTCACTACATACATTATTTGCCGACAACACCTGCTTGGCCATCAATGCAAATTTGCTTTCAAAATATTAATGCAGAACAGAACTAGGAATATTTACTTGTTCCGTTTTCATTTGGTATTTGCTTGTCCCATGTCGGGCGGATGAGCTGAAACTGCGCATTATTGTGCCCCTTCACTGATTTTGATTAAGGCAGAACTTAAAAAGATATTGAACTGGGTAAATGCCAATCAAGTTACCATAAACCCATCGAAATCTAACATACTTATAGTCCCACTTAAGCTTACTTGCACTCACAATAGCATTGCCGTTGCCATCAACTCAACTCCGGTTAAAATATTGAAAGAAACCAAGTATATATCTAGGAACAATATTATTCCTAGATATATACTAATATAATATGTATTCCTAGATTACTTAGTTGATAATAAGTTGACTCTTGGACCTCACATTACACGCTTGGAATCTAAACTCTCCAGGATCGTTAGCATATTATTGAAGCTTAAATGCTTTCGACTTTGCTTTTCAAACTCTATTACGCGCTATTCCATTCAAATCTTTTGTATGGGTTATTAACAGTGGTGTAAAGTAACGAAATACTTTTACTTAAGTAGATTACTTGAGTAGTTTTTTCCGTTAACGAGTACTTGTTTGAGTAGTTTTTTTTTGGCTACTTTTACGTTTACTTAAGTACTTTTAGTTAAAAGTAGCACTACTCGAGTAGTTTTTATTGTAGAAAAGTACAAAGTAGTCCTCGAGTTACTGGACTCACTTGAAATCCCTCATTGCCACAAAAATCTTGCGTTACAAAGTTGCATCGCAATCGCAAGCAATGTCACTGTTGTCTGTGATCAGCCTACTGCATGACTGTAACCGCATGACCGCAAGTTACAGAAAATGCTTAATATATTCACAATAATTTATTCATTCCGTAAACCTGTAGGCCTAGCAGGAAAACTATCGTATTTCTCTTTGAACCTCAATAATGGAAAGAAGCAAATTGCAAAGCTAAAATTGAAGTGTTAACAGAAATTAGCAGGTTTCCGCTTCTGAGTTAATGCTTATTTAGTCACATGTTTATCCTTCTTTGCGATAGAGGGGCTATAACGAGCTCGCTTAGGAGTTTCGAGCAGTTCCGGTCTGTCTGCCACTATGAGATGGGGAAATCTTCCTAAGCGTGGTTCCGAACGACACAACAAATGAACTTGCCGGCTTGTTCTTTACGCTGTCGCCTTTGATGCTAAGCATCATGCAGGGAAGCTATAAATACCAACTTTTAAGATCATTGGTTTAACCCTACTCTGAATCGAACCCCGAGTCTACCGTTCCAGAAGCAGACGCTCGATCCACTCGGCCATCTGAGAGGTAACGATTTCTTTTGGTTTACCATTTTGCCACCTTCAGAGCAAGTCAGCATCGGCAAGTGTGCAGTTCGTTTGAGAACGCTATACTATTACTTGAGTAGTTTTTAAATAACTACTTTTTTACTTTTACTCAAGTGCTTTTTTAGTCCATACTTTCTACTTTACTTAGAGTAGTTTTGCCGTCAGTAACTATACTTTTACTTAAGTACAGTTTTAAAATACTTTTTATACCGCTGGTTATTAATTTGGCACCACACCTACAAAACGTATACCAGTAAAATAATCGGACTCCAAAATAAAGCAGTTAACTGGGTTAGTGATTCAAGATGTACTGACATAGTTGATCCAGTTTACAAAAATCTTGAAATTTTGAACTACATTATCTTCATATAGATGAAACTGCAATTTTCATGTATGAATTTCATAATAATAAACTACTTCTTTCTTTTTCGCGATTTTTTGTACGGATTGCTGAAATTCATAAAGTTAATACAAGAAGTAGCACAACAACTAAATTATCACATTCCACGGTATAAAACAAATCAACTCTCCGGCATTCCATAAAAAATATGTAACAAAATACCTGATTCGATCAAAATTAACACATGTAATCAATTTGTAAAACAACTCAAATCGGACTTACAAAACAATTGAAATTCCCCTCCTGATTTTTTTTTAAATGAACTGCTGATCAGTGATCAACCCCACACAGACCCATTGTCAGTTAAACTTCAACAAAAAACATGCCAACTTAATAAATTTATAAATGTGGGTGGGCTGCTTGACTAGAAAACCCTCAGATGGTCACTTCGCAGCTCCCCTGTTGCATAAATTATCAATAGCTGTTTCTGTTATTTTTATTCTACGCTTGCATTTTTTATATCATCAACTCTTTTTATTATTGTTCAATGTGTTGTGCGGTGCAAATGCAACAAAATAAATCTATCTATCCCTTTAAGCTTGGTTCTTCCAAGGAGGTTGTTAACGCAAAATCATCTCTTAATGAATTCATGATGTAAATTTTGAAATTTGTTTAATCAAGTTCTTACTTTTTAATCTTAACGAGATAAAAATACTGCTTTTTAATTTTTAGGTACTCTTAATAGTTTCGTCACGCTTGGAGAGATTCTTTTTATAAATTCCTATCTTTTTTATGCTTACTGTGTAAGATGCCTCAATTCACGATTATACCATACCGAGTGGTTGGCTTCATTCATAAAAGTTCAATTTAAATGAAAGACTTCTCATCAAATAGCTTAAACATTGATTTGCATACATTTGAAAAACTTTTGTGGGGATCTTAGTTAGCTAAGTCATTAAAATCGATGCATTTTAGTGAAGAATTAAAAAGTATAGAAGTATAGTAGGTGTGTTGTACAATAAGTGCTATGGTTATTAGATTGTGGTGCAATCAGAGTTTGTGTCTGAAAGATTTATTTAAATGTATTGACATTTTTATAGTTTCAGAAGAATTTCCTGATTTTTTATTGCAATCTATTAAAATGTTTGTAGCAGTAGCTAATGATCACATCAAACAATTAAATCTTCATTATAATTTTGGTAATATGCCCAAGCGTGTAACACATGGCGAGATCCATCTCACCAGCTTAGAACTTGGGCAACACAGCTCCGAAAAAATGTTGCAGTAGTGGCAAGTCTGTGTCTGATTTCACCAGCGTTGAAATCAAACCCCAGGCCTCCCGCACTAATGGCGATGTACTTAATACTGAAAAATTGAGCTGACCAGTGGGTTGTAGCTGATGATGCCATAATGTATGTGTAGTGAATATTAATTTGATATTTTCAGTATGATTTTTTTATATTTCAGGAACAGCAGTCCCATGATGAGTGCTGGATCTAGTTTCGTGTCTTTCATGGTAAGAATATTACTGGCTGACCTTGAAATGTGTGAAATTATCAAGTTTGGAAAGGCTTTGCACTTGCTAGTGTCAAATCAGTGGTGTTTTATTTCAAAATGTATTGTTTCTACGTTTTATTTCAAAACTACGTTTTATCAGTCTAATCCAGTTAATTGCATAGTTGACATTAACAAACCTTTTTATGAAATTAAGCAAGTTTTGTGTTTATGCGGTAGTAAAAAGTACAAGTCACCTATGTGATTTTGTTCTGAATCATTAATTGTCTTTGAACAACATCAATCTCATTTTGTGACATTGGCAATTGGTGAGTGCATTTGCCCATTAAAACAGCTTTTTTTTTCAGAAAGTTGTACTTGTGTGGCTAAAGTTTGTTCCATGAACAGCTTAATCAAATGGTATCTTGTTCACTTCTACTGTATTCAATTAAGCAAATTAGCTATGCAATAAATCGCTATGTGACTAGCTGAATAGTTTTCTAACAACATTCTGAGTGTAGTGGTCATGCGGAAAGGATGTGTTTTGTAAGCTGCAGAAAAGGGCGTCTCTCTGCCAGCGCAAATTTTTCTAGCGAAGTTGTACTGCAGTTCAAACAGGCAAGCTACAGTAGTGTCATTATTAATAAAAGAAAAAAAGTTTACAGAATGTGTCACCAGCTAGAAGCAAAATAATGTATACAAAACATTGGAACGTATCGTATTCTGAAATCTATTGACAACCTAAATGATATCGCTAACAATCTGGACTTTTCTGTGAAGTCCCTTGAAAATAAGGTTTGCGATCTTGATGCTAAATTAAACAAACGTTGTCATGACCTAGAAGCTGATATTTTGCACAAAGTAAAGGTTGATTGCACAAAGTGAAAAGCAGCAGCTAGAAGCCTCAAAACTGAAGCTGCAAAATGAAGCATACAGTAAACGATTTAATGTCTTGATACATGGCATACCAGAAGACCCAAAAAATCCATGGGAAAGCAGAGATTCTACTGTCAAATTGTTTCATAAATTTCTAATTGACGGCCTCAAATTTGAAGATTTTAATGAACTACCACTAGTAGATATGCATCGTCTTTCGCAACGACCCATATACACTGATAAAGGCGGAGTCAATCGTTCGATTGTTATAATGTCATATAATAGCAATGATAAGCACTGGCTATTTAGCCGTCTCAAATTCCTGAAGAGCTACAACGATAAACGTTATGCTGAAAATAGAGAATCAAAGCCAGTTATTGTAACTGAACATTTGCCCAAACCCTATTACGAACAAAAAAAGGCTCTGATGCCCTTATTTAAAAAAGCAAGCAATGAAAATAAAGAAACATCATGGACTGTTAATAATGGAGACTATTTCCTGTTTGTTGGTGGAGTCCGCGTCAAATAATTATGTATGCTGAGAAAATGTAGGCCTAATGATTACCATCATTCAAACATGTAATAGTCCTCCTCTTCTCGTTAATTTAAATAATCTGCAATAATATCCAGCTGTTGTTATGTTGTTGTATTTTATCGTCATCTAAGGTTGTTATTGTTGTTATTTTAACATTTTTGCAGTAAAACTCACAATCTAGCTGTTGTTATATCGTTGTATTATTGTACCTGTTTTGTAAAGTCAAAAATATGGTGGTTGTGGCCTTGTGGCAGTCATGCAGAAGGGACGCATTTTGTAAATGCGTCCTTTCGGCATGACTGCTGCAGGGCAACTTTGTTCCTGTTTGGAACGTTGAAAATATGGTGGCTGTGAAAGACTTTGCACTTGGAAAGCATTTACTGTTGTTATAGTTGATGAATTGTAGATTAATGTAGTCAGTTTACATCTCTGACAAATAGCGAGACAAAGTTTTGCATTCCAGAATCTTTAGTTAGTAGTCTGGTATATTAGTTTGGCATTCTGGTATATTAGTCATTATTATTTTTTTTACTTTCTGCTTACGTTTGTAGTTGTACTAGACCTACTTAGGCATTGTTTGTGCTTCTGTTTTAACACTGTGTTATTTTTGCTGTGCTTGACAATTTATGCGCTTGGCCGGGGACGTGAAGTAGCAGCTGACTAACATTATGCTTGACCCAATTGCCGAGAATTTTGAAACTGCTAATGAAATGATAAATGGTTTAGCCGAAAATACTAAGCGGTGCAATTACTACAACAGTGGTTTGATTCCTACCTTTGATCCTGCTACTGATAGACTTTTTGCATTGCACGTGAATATTCGTTCACTACAAAAAAATTTTGATGACTTTTATCATCTGCTTACCGAATTGAACACTTTACCAAACTTGATTTGCTGAAGTGAGACTCGTTTTAAGGACACATTAAATCTCCGCCTCATCAACCTGGCTAGATATAATCAGAGATGGGCGCGATACTCAATTTTTGAGTTAATCGATATCGATTTGTGATACTTGAAAATAGAGTTAATCAATGTTGATACACGATGCTTTGAAGAAGTGTTAAATTGATACCGATATCGATGCTCATATCGCCGATACAAGTATCTCGATACAACATCAGGAAAAAAATCAATAAAAAAAATTGGTTTACAAATGAAAAAACTGCTACAAGTTTGCAATCTGCGGACAATTGCAAAACGTAAAAATATCTGTATAGTTTTTTCTATTTTGTTGCATATTTATCCTGCTATCACGAGAAAGCAACCAATGCGCTATACGAGCTCGCTTAGGAGTTGCCAGCCATCTGTCTACCACACCAAGACGGGGGAATCCCGCTAAGTGCCTTTCCCAACGGCACAACAAGTAAACTTGCCGGCTTGTTCTCCACACTGTCCCTTGAATGCTGAGCGTCAAGCAGGGAAGCTGTGAATGCCAATTTCAAAGTCATTGGTTTGACCTGACTTGGAAGCAAAACCCAATCTACAGCTCCTGAGGCGGATGCTCTTACCACTTGGCCATCTGAGCTGTTAATTGGGACATGTTACCATTTCACAATTAACGTCCTTCAAAGGCGTTACGAAACAGTCGCAAATAGGCTAGTGATAAGAGAAATTTACGGACAGTAAGTCGCTTTGAATCAATGAGGAAAGTTACCTTCATGTCACATTCTTCAAAAACCGTAAATGAGCATGCAGTCAACACCTGGTAAGATTGATTTTGCTCAAAAACAGTATCAAGATACTTGTATCGGCGATGCACAAAAACATGCTTAATTGATACCAATACACGATACTGTAGTGAAACACTTAATTGATACCAATATCGATACAAAAGTATCGTGCGGTACGTATCGCCGATGCAAGTATCTTGATACTGCCCATCTCTGAATATAATATTGTAACTAAGAATTTCAAGACAAATGCGGGAGGGATTGCCATGTACGTTTCCGAAACATTAGAATTTGAAGTGATACAAAATTATTCATTTAACGATCCAAACTGCGAAGACTTGTGTATAAAATTACGATTTAAAATTAGTCAGACCCTCCTTGTCTGTGTTGTATGCAGACACCCAAAAGCAAATATTTACGATTTTTTCGATAAATTAATTAATTCTTTAATTGAAGTTGCTGCTGATAATTTAAACTGCATTATTTTGGGGGATGTAAACATCGATTTAAAAAAAATGAAGCTTGTGGCAAAACACATAGTTACTTGAATATGCTAAATAGTGATTCGTTTCATAACCTAGTTGACTTGCATGCAAGAATTACTCCTGTTTCACAGACTACCGTTGACCATGTCTATTCCAATGTATTTAAATATAAATCAGTTCCGGGTATTGTTGAATGTGCGTTAACTGACCACTACCCGATATTTGTCATACTTAAGCATTCAAAACTTAAAGTTGATCAAACTAACCACTATACCCAGTCACTTAAAGAATTTAATAGTGATAATTTCAACAGTAACCTTAAGGCATCGCTGGAAAAATTGTTAAATGACTCACCAAATTTGGATGAAAAAAGTTTCGATCAATTCTTCCTGCTTTTGTTGAGGTTATCAAACTAGCAATAAATCGTCATGCACCACTTAAACTATCACGCAGGCAAAAACGCTTGAACAAAAAACCTTGGATTACAAAAGATATTCTTACCTCGATTGAGAAAAAACAAAAGCTGCATAGAACACATTTTCTTAGCCCAAATCCCATCGAACGTGATATTTACAAGAAATACTCAAATGTGCTCACTCGTGTTAAAACCGCTTCTAAAAATATATTAAAGCTATGCATGATAGTAAAAACAGTCCTCCAAAAAAGTGGGACGTTTTGCGGCAATTGTTGAGTGGCAACAAGAAGTCGCTTGATTTGCCATCAGTAATGAACATTGATGAAAAACGTGTTGAAGAACCTGAGCTTATAGCCGAATCGTTTAATAATTTTTTTGGCAACATAGATCGCAGACTGGCTCAAAATATTAATGAACCAAATATAAATTTTAAATATTTTCTGCATAAATCTAGCAAAGTTGCATCTTCTATTGAGTTTTTAATGAACTGAATTGTTTAAAGAATAAAAAAGCTGCTGGCTCTGATGTCTTGTCATCGTTCTTCATTAAAACAGCTTTGCTTATCATTGCACCCTTCTTGACCTGCTTTATCGAATTCATGTTCAACCAAGGTGTTTTTCCAAATATCTTGAAAATAGCTGAAGTTATTCCAATATTTAAATCCAGGAAAAAAGTTTAATTGAAAACTACAGACCAATTTCCCTTTTACCTGTCTTTTCTAAGGTTATAGAAAAGTTAATTAAAACCAGAATTCTTAGTTTTATCAATAGGCCTAGGCATGATATGCTATATGACCGCCAAAGTGGATTTCGAAAGAAATGCAGCACCATATATCCTCTCATTGATGTAATTACTGAATGCTATGACAATACGAACAGCAGAAACCTTTGGTGTGTGATAGCGTTAGATATAAAAAAAGCATTTGATACGATTAATTTTGACATGCTGCTTCACAAATTGGACTATTATGGTATATGTGGTCCATGTTACAAACTCCTTAATAGTTATTTAAACAATAGAAAGCAGTATGTTTGTTTGTTTGGATACAAATCTAGCTTGGTTGACGTAGAATGCAGTGTTCCTCAGGGATCAGTCCTTGGCCTGTCACTTTTTATCCTTTATGTTAATGATATGAGAAATGTGTTACAAACTATACCAAGACTGTTTGCTGACGACACTTGTTTATTCCTGACGGCTAAAAATATAGTTGATCTTGAAATAATTGGTAACTCTGAATTAAGTTCTTTGAAAAACTGGATGGATACAAAGAAGTTGACGGTAAGTCCAACAAAATCAAAACTTATAGTTGTAAACCCCAAGCTTTGAGCCCCTCAAATACAATTCTCTCTGCTATACAATGATACATGTATCAGAAATGATAAATCGTTAAAATATTTAGGGGTTGAACTAGATCAAGAATTTAACTTTGTACCCCGTCTAATCAAAATTGAAAATAAACTATCTCAAAATAGGTATAATA
The DNA here is from genome assembly GCA_964006365.1 of Trididemnum miniatum. Lineage (NCBI taxonomy): Eukaryota > Metazoa > Chordata > Ascidiacea > Aplousobranchia > Didemnidae > Trididemnum > Trididemnum miniatum. Next base: position 3,381,319 of record OZ023238.1, read on the forward strand.
ACTAAATTGAAACATTATTTACCCAATTCCGCTCTTTTAATGCTTTACTACTTGATAGTTTATCCTTATATTTTATGCGGAATTATTCTATGGGGCTCAACATATACATCGCACCTTAAAAAGCTGCAATTGCTGCAAAACAAAGCTGTGCGCGCGATTTGTTCTTTAAATTGGCGCGAGCATGTGACACCATGTTTTGATCGTCTGAGCATTCTAAAAGTAAGAGGTGTAGCCAAAATTAAATGGCGAAATTTGTCCACAAATCTGTTAACCACTCCCTACCAAAATATTTTCAAACGTTTTTTCACAAAGTGTCATTAGCACACAAACGTTTTACCTGGTCTTCCTCTAGTGATAATTTAGTAATCCCTCTGTTTCGAACAAGCCGTGCGCAAAGGTCTATCAAGTATCAGGGGTTGAAGGTTTGGAATTCCATACCAACTGCTATTTAACATTTAAAACTTAAAAAGTTTACGCAGACATATTGCAAGCAAATATTGGTTGCATATAAAAATTAAGTCACTAAATTTTACTTGTAGCTCTTTCTCTTAATTAGCCACATACTAATCTTATTGCTGCTACAACGAGAATTACATGTGAGCATCATTCTGCTCATAAAAGCAAACAAAAGGTAGTCGTTTGAGTTGAAGACTTCACGTCCCTTCATGGCTTCCTCATATTGCAGGTAAATGAGCTTCAGTTGCATGTTTACATTAAATTTGTTGTTTTTTTCCTTTTTAAAGTTTTTTTGAGTGCTTGTAGTTGTAATATGAAAATAAACTTGTCTGTCTGTCTGTGATTTGGTATATGGTCTTTATGCCATAAAGTGGATTATGCAATTACCAAGTGTGCAAATAACTGGATTGGCCTGTTTCTATGCAAGTTTGGTGTAACATTCCCTTATGAATTGCTAACATAACATGATGGGGAGATTGGACTTTTTCTTAATTTTTTTGGAGCAGCGCAGTCAGTAGTGTTATTGTACTTTCGTCAGGTTTACCATTTCTGTAAGGCCAAAGGAGAGAAAACAATGTTATTAGCAACTCACCATTGTTAGCTAAAATAAGGTGTTGCACAAACAATATTTGTGCTGCATTGTTAAATGAAGAGGCCTGGCTGGTTTTATGCTGAGGTACTCTACTTCTTTGACAAGTAAGTTTACGGTATTGTCCATTAGCTGGTGGTCACCAAAAACTCATCAACATAGCTTGAAGTAAATGTGTGATGTAGAGAAAATGCACTCAAAATGATTGAAAATGCCAAAATGTACACTAGCTAATTAATAATTATGAACTGAAACATTGTGTTGCTGACAGGGCAAGATCAGCAGCGTGTTAGGGAGCCCCAACACAGCATTGCCTTATTGTTAAAATTTTATGAAAGAATAATTTGAGTTATGGAACTGTCAAGGTGAATGATGAGTGGACCTGGAAGATTTTCTGCTTAGTTCACAAAACTGTTATGTCCATTTAAGCTAGTGTAGACTTGCTTCTGAGCACCCATAGCTGGTTGTTTTGCAGAATAAGTAACAATCCGGGTGAAGGTTTATCCCCCTTAGGAACGCCTGACATCAAGACTAACCAGGTGTAAAGAAACAAGAGAGAATTCATCGTATGTATATACCGTAAGAGCAACTTTCGAATGGTTTCCCTGGTAAAGTCTGCGTGCTAGCTTGTTAAGTGCCCTGGAAAAGGGTGTCAAATAGCCAAATCCTATCTAACAGTTCCACATCCTGGCTGAAGCATCAAGTGCCAAATCTTTGCCCTTGAAGGAAACATTTTGACTTAATATCTCTCATCATCGCAATTTGCACACTGACTTATTCGTAATTTTGATTTATTCGTAATTTTGTAAATTTTGAATCTCAGAAAAAACATTTTTTAGCCTACTTGTTTTTGCCTTTTTCTATGTTTTCTATATTTTGAAACTATACAGTTTTATGATATATTTTCTATATTTTGAAACTGTACAGTTTTATGACTCGTGAGGCGTAGTTCGTGACACTGAAAGTGTAAGTTCTTCCAGCTGATGCTTTCTTGTACTCACTTTTATGTTCTACTAAAAATTTTATCCCATGTTATGGTGATGAAACAACAACTGTGATGGCAAATTTTAATTTTTTCATCGTATTGTTTTTAGCGGGATTGAAGGGTAAAAATTTTTTTTTTGCTGAAGTTGTTAAAAATTTGTCGAACTTAAAACTGAGAGTAAATATTTTTAAATGTGTTGAGTTACCCAAAAGGAAGCATTTAGAGTTGAAGATGATGATGCACTAAGAAATGATTTATGCATTGAGGCATGCAAGACGGCAAGAGTTACAGCGTCAATGCTCATCCGCCCAGTGACTTTGACTGATCAAAGGTCAAACGTTTTTCTTCGTGATGATACGGTAAAGGCTAAAAGAAAGCATTTGACCTTTGACTAGTCAAGGCAAATATGACGAGCATTGCAGCTGTAATTCCTGCACGCCTCAATATGTAAATTCTTTATTCATGTGTCATCACCTTAAACTTTGATTATTTGTTTTTTTTATAAATTAAATACATTTAAAAATTTCTTTTGTCAGTTTTGAATTTGGCGTCTTTTTGAACGCCTATAGCGAATAAAAAATCTGAGCTTTAGTTTCCCTTTAAAGTTGTCTGCTCTTCTGTAGCAAGGATTGATGACGTTTGAGGATGAAAAACTAGAAGCAGCTGTATCTTCTCTAAAAGCGACACAAAAACTCTGCAGTTCCACGGATGAGGATTTAGTAGATCAATTGAAAAACAAGTTTCGCAAAAAGGTTAGTGACTACCTCACCACATGTAGTTTAACTTTTACTTTCTGCATTTGACGAACGTTTGCAATGAGCTCAGAGGCCCAAGTATCATTAGTTTTTGAACCGACCGGTTAGCTCAGGTGTTAAGCACATTGCTATTGGTGCAGGAAGTCTGGGTTTTGATTCCCGGGCTGGTCAAATTGGATGCAATTTTGCCAACGGTGTGCCACTGTGGCGATGTTTCTTCGGAGCTTTGTTGACCAGGCGTTAAAGAACAAAGATAGACCCCGCCACTCGTTGCATGCTTCGGCATAATACCACGGGTACCGTTTGATGAAGATTTTTGCGCTAGAAACATCTGACAGAACTGCATTGCTGATTTTTGATACCATTGCATTGTTATGGTATTAGCTTTCAACCCAGTGCTGTGGGCGGTGTTGGCTTTGGTTTCAAGAAAACAATAAAAGTGCTAAAACGAAATTTATGAGTCACTGGCTATGAGAAGTACAGTCACACGTTTTTCGCACTTGTTGTTATAATGAAGTGGCCAACTTCCTTTTCTCAAATTCCCTTTAATGCGCAACATCAATTTGAATAGCTGTACTTATCAATTTTTGCGTCAATGAATTGACCAGACTTTGATTCAAAATCTTGAAACTATGGTTCCACTGGTTGGTTTGCTTTTAAAGTTAGGTGTTACAAGTATGACATCAAACTTTCCGTTTTGCAATGCTAAAATGCTTAAATCCCATTCCACTAGAATTTCAGTTGCCACTTCAGATACTGTTTTGTCATCATTATGTCACAGCACACATTTTGATGATATTGTTAATGTCAACCTGATATTGCTTGTATTAAAGTGATAATACTGCGTGTTATAGGCAGCACAAAGAAAGGGTTTGACCATTGAAGCTAGCCTTCAACGAAAAATCATCATTGCAGACTGTTATTTGTATGTTGCTCTTATCCACTTCATCAAACAAGAGTTGACAGGTATTGTATGCATGATTTTGTATCAGATAATTCGGCTTGAATTATTTTTTTGCTCAGGTTATATTAAAGGCGGATGGAATTTGCGAAAAGCATGGAAAATTTATGAAAAATGTTACTTGCAACTCATAAATCTATTGAAGAGTAGAAACATCACGTACACGGTATTTTGCTTAGTTTTTGATATGTTTTGTACAGGGCTGCAAATTCGAACTCGAAAGAACTCGATCATTTTGCCTAACTCGAACTTAAACTCGAAAAAATATTTTTTCTGAACTTGAACTCAAATAAAACTGTTCGAGTTCATTAGAAAGATATATAAATTGTTGAAAAGAAATAAAAGATCACTACGAAATATAGTTAGTTGTTCAATTGTGACCACAACACTAACAATTGCGATGGAACTAAACAGCTGAGGTAGTCTTGAACCTACAGCATGGGCGAAATATTTTTATCTTTTTAATTGCATGAGCACCGGCGGTGAAAAAGTTGTCTCGATTTTGGATATTCATCTGCCTGAACTCGAACTTGAACTCGAAAAAATCTTATTTTTGTCGAACTCGAACTTGAACTCGTAAATAATTAAATTAGAGAACTCGAACTTGAACTCGGACTTGCTAAAATAGATTGAACTCGAACTTGAACTTGATTGAAATTTGATCGAGTTCGCAGCCCTGGTTTTGTTCATTTTTGGCTTATCTTTATGTGAACTTGACATGTTTGTCGGATGCAATTTAAAGTTTGTGCATAGTGAAGTTTTGTGTAGCTACTGCTTGTTTGTTTAAAAAATAAGTTATTGCAGCTCTAGCTCGTTTACATTTTGCTGTCTATTGCTTTTCAATTTCTTGATGTAAAATCTTGTTTGATTTTCATATTTTACAAGTCCATCAGTGTTTAGTATCTGGGTGTTTTTGCACTGATTACACTGCATTTTTTTGAGTGATAAAAAATTTTTGGATTTTTGTCGAGAAATGTATCTTGGTTGTCTGTGCGTTGTCAGAGAGCAGCTCAGGGCTGGACTCTGGTGCTTGCGACATCACCGATTTAGTATTGTGTAATTGCACGAGAACAAGAAAAAAATAATACACAAATCAAATGTTAAGTTTCGGTTGGTTTCGCATTGTACTATAGTTGGCTGCTTGCTTCAGTATAAATTAGAGCTTGCTAGCTAGAAAATGTCACTGTTGAAAGCGTTACCAGAAAGCATGGTCTCTCAGTCTTAACTGCCAGTGCTTGCACAATTACTTAGTTGACTCTTAAAACTGGACGTTTTGACTGCATAAATTCGGCTGTCATCATCAGCAGCGTAACTTGCGTAAGCAAGGCAATACAAAATTTGGGCTGCATAAAAATCTGTTGAGATTTGTTCGTTTGACCCCAAATTATGCACTGTGAAGTTAAACTGCTCATGATGACAACTGAATTTACGCTGTCGAAATGTTCTGCATAAGAATTACCGTGGCTTTAGTTTTCTTCCGTAAGGTATTTTCGTCCCATATTAATTGTACTTCATTGACGTTTTCCCACTTGCTATGTATCTTGTTCATCATTTAACTTGTGAATAAATAAGCTAACAAGAACATAGTTGTCAATCAGGCTCGAGCCGGGCTTGGGCTTAAATTTTGAAAAAATTGTGGGGCTTCAATCGGGCCTGATGCCGGAGCAACTGGACAGACTTGGAGTGATAGAAATCATCAATTCAGCAGAATGATTTCTATCGCTTCTAGTCTGCTGAATTAATGCCTATTTATTTATTGTTTGATATTTTATGTTTATTTATTTATTTCGTTTATTTATCTTAAGTACAGTTAAGCAAAAAAAGTTAAAGGTATTATCATAGGTGGGCAGTAACGCAGTGCCAGTACTTTTGTTTCTTAATTTTTAGACGGTACTTGGTACTTTTGCAAAATCTTCTGTAAAAAAAATAATAACGAAAAAGGTGAAGTCTGCACAATTGCACCTGTATACCTTCCACAGCAATCGTTTGAAAGATTTGTTTTTAGAATACAATGCAAGCGCGGCAATAGAAAGATTCTTTTCCCAGGAAAAGATATTTTGAAGCATAAGAGGAGTGGTCTTTCAAACGACCATTTCCAAATCCTTTAAAAGCAATTCAGAATAAAAGTTTTTCAATAATTTCGTCTGCTCTTTTTTGCGTCACTGTCTGTTGATAAGGTTGTGACTGTAAGAGAAAGTCTTAAGACCTGGGTAGATTTTTTAATAGCCTGCACACAACATGATTTAAGTAGGCTAATGTTAAACAGAGTCGCGCAATGCGTAGCCCTAGGAAAATGGATGCGCCCTCCAAAATGTTTTTCTTTTTGTTTCATATGATTCAGGAATGTTTACTATATCTCTGTAGGCTCACGGATTTCATTGGTTGATTTGTACGTATTTCCAATCAACTCGAAACCTAAACTTAACTATGAGAACAAGGACGACAAAAAATTTCAAGTAGTTTTAAGACGTTTTTTTTGCGGATTTCAAAATTGATTTTTTTGACTTTGACTCGCAAATATGCTTTTCTAGATATTCCACTGACTTACAACTTACTTTAATACTGCTTGTTTCGTAAACAAATCTCCTTAAAAAGGTGCGAAAATACAAAGTAATTGTGTAGTTTTTTTTGAAAATCCGATCAATGTAAACATTATTAGCAAGCAGAAATCAATTTCGTTTTTTAAAGGCATATGTCCAAAACATTACCGGCCTGAGGCTTACTTTAACAGCATACTACATTTTCGATACTGGTATTGCATTTACTCGTGTCAACTCGACGAGTAACTATAATGTTTCAAAATAATCATTGCTGATTATGATCGTCTATTACAGCAGCTCTTCCCGTCTTACTTTGAAGCTTATTCGCTTTTTGTTAGTTCCGTTATGAGATTTAATCCTCACTCCTAATGCGCATATGCATTTTTGCTCCAACTAACTTAATGGCATGCTATCTCACAAAGCAAATCATGTCTTCGGATTTACGCAACCCCATCCAAAAAAATGTCTACGCTCGGTGTATATCCCTCTTAAAACTTGTTTCCTGATAAGGGGGTGATGAAAGTCTCCGGCTTTCAAAAGGAAGTGGTCGAACAAAGATGTTTAAGGATCACTGCTCTACATTCAGGGTCTCCAGTCTCGCAATGAGTATTCATGTTGTCCTCGTCCGTGTTTGCGCAAAGTATTGTCTATTATTATGATCACATGAATCTAATTTACAGCTTTGGGGGCTTTCTGATAATCGCAGACACGAAAATTAAGCGCCATGAAAAAGTTAGAACGATTTACCCTAAGTGATGATCTGGAGTGCAACAAATTTCAAAAAACAGCGAAGCATGCCATTAAATGTTATTGGCCCTCGACTCCTCGAGCACTTTTACATTATCAAATCTGGTACTTCTAAAAAAATAATTGGATACCCCGCTCTACACACTTCGATGTTAAAAACCTGTTTTTATTTCAGTGACTTCCCTGAAAGGTGACGTCATTGCGATTTATGACGAACTCTTTCCATTGAAAACTCCAGCGTAGGCTACTTCTAGTTCTGGGGTCCCCATTCATTCAAAATCCCACAATCTTTTTGTCACATTCTGCGCTGAAAGTGGTCTCCAATAAAAAACGTTTTCGCGTTGTGCATTGCGGCCCATTTCCTATGGATGAGGGAAATGATTGCATCATTCTTTTGATTTTTGTTGCACTAACCACTAACTATACTTTGTTTTGTATCATGTTTTGATGGTTGGTGCATAGTTTGTGATTCGTGAATTGTGCAGTATCACGTACTACCGGTAACACTACCATATTGAGTAATAATGAACTGGTTGGCTCAGTTGCTAAGCGCACGCTATCGGAGCAGGAAGTCTGGGGTTCGACTCCCATACTGATCAAATCAGCACAGTGTCGCCAGCGGCTTGCCACTGCTGCAATGTTTCTTTGGAGCTGTGCTGCCCAGGCACCAAGTCGCAGAGATGGGCCCCGCCACTTGTTACACGCTTCGGCGTAATATCGCGAGTATAATGAAGATTTGATTTTTAGATATTTAGCATACTAATAGCTGTAGGCCTAATTATTATAAAACCGAGCAGTTTTAATTAAAATTGAACAAAATATAAGGCAGTACTTTCTTTTTGGAACTGTTTTTAAAAAGTACTGCGGTACTACGCAGTACGTTTAATTTCAAGTACCTGTACCGCCAGTACTTTAAAAAAGATCTGTGCCCACCTCTGGGTAGTATTCAATGCATGCTTCTTAGTTGGACTGTGTTCTTGATGGCATAAACACTGCTTTCTGTAACTGCAGCTGGTGAACTTTGAATGAGTAAAACTTTTTTTCTTCAACATTTAATGTGATGTTTTTGATTTCGGGCTTAAATCGGGCTCAAGCTGGCTGATAAATTTGGATTTGGGTAGGGTTTGGGTTTGAAAATTCGGGTTCGGGTCAGGTCAGGCCCAACATCTTCGGCCGGTTGACAACTATAAACAAGAGTGACTGCAAAAGTTTCACTTCGGCGGTAGAAAGTGGTGATATTCATGACAAAATGTTTCATTTTTAGTCGCCCTCCCACAGAGTTGGGTTTGTTGGTGGAGGAACAGAGGTGAATGGAAAAGGAGCATTGCTTCATCAAAGCGCTTCTACATCCACATCGAGCTTAAGCTCAACTGACAGTGACGATGCGATATTGTGAGATTTTTGTATCATTGCCTGGGTTAGAAATGTGTTATCGAGCCAGTTGGTTTCGCTGTTAAGCACGTAGCTATTGGTGCGAGATCATTGGATTCGCGACCCTGTCAAATTGGACACATTGTTGCCAACGGCTCGCCATCGCTGAGATGTTTTTTCGGAGCTGTGTTGCCCAGGCGCTAAGCTGCGGAGATGGGCCCCGCCACTCGTTACCCGTTTCAGCGTAATATCGCGAGTATAGTGAAGATTTAATTTTGATTTGTGCCTTAGACATGCTCAAATTGCTTAATGTGTATTGGCAACGTCGTGTAACTGATTTTTATACTGATTTAATTGGCTGATCGTGTAAGGAGTTACCAGTGCCTGTAATCGAAGCTTAGCACCTAGAAAGCTTGAGAAATCATTGTGAACCCAATCTCCTAATTATAAAAAGGTGATACCTTAGTGGCCTCGCTTATGATATCTTGTAAGTGATGAAAATCAAAGTTCTAAAAATGTGGTTTGTGAAAACTAGTTGCAATTGATCGGTTTTTGTCTTTTTTGCCTTGACAGTCAAACTAAAGATCAGTTTTTGCGTTTTGATTTTTTTCAGGGTCGAAGGCGATCTACCATGTTTGCGTGTTGAAAACGACTCATCTTCGGTTCAAACTGCGACTCTTCTTCGTTTGTATGGAGCTGTCTGCTTTGGTTATGGTGCGTTCAATCTTTGTGTGTCTCTGGTCCCTGCAAATCTTTTGCGTATTGTGAATATGATGGGATTCTCTGGAGACAAAATCACAGGAATTACATGCTTGGAAGTTGCAAGTCAAAGTGAAGACATGAAAGCGCCTTTGGCTATGTAAGTTTCAATAAAATCTACCTATGTCAAGTTTTCTTTGCCTTTGGCCATGGCCTAGCGGTACCGAACGTATGTTACAGATCCTACGTGACGGTTTCGATTCGCGGCTGGAACCGATTGCATTGGACATATTTACCATGTGGCTGCTGCCTCAAAGAGCGCAAGCTCACTGCGCAGTCTCCCTCAATTACTGTTGACGTTTCAGTTCAATATAATTTAAAAATAATCTCAGTAAATTGTTTATGAACGCAGTAATTTATGTAATAATAAAAAGTGATTGTTAACTTAGCCCTCAATGTTTGCGAAGTTAAAATTGAATGTTTTTTGAGTAGTAAATGAGGAAACGTAGTAAGTAATTATAATTGAACAAAAAAGTTGTGTAACTTGTGACTGAACTTACGCATTGGTAATCTTCTTTACTTTTTCTAGCTTGAAGTTTTTTACGAAAATGCGATTGTGATCTCACACAATGCAGTTGTACAACTTCCGTAGTTTGCTTTTCTTGAGCCAACTTTTGATCTGTGCTTCTTAAATACCAATGGTTTAAATCAGTGGTTCTTAACCTTTTTTCCCCAGCGCCCGTTTTCATAAGTTTTCAGAGGTTTCCTTAGTCTGCCGCCCACATGTCCTATTAAAACTTGTCGGAAAGCACCTTGACTTGAAAACCTTATGGTTCTTCAATGCTTCCTGGTCTGTATTTAAATAGCCGAGAATAGCATGTTTATTGTGATTTATTGTTTTTAGAAATGCAGGCGAAATAAACTATTACTATATTTCCCACTAAAAAGCGCTGAAGAGCAAAAAAAAGGTCATCACGTCTGCAGATTAGAGATGTACCGGAATTCCGGCCGGAACTTGCAAGTTAATTCCGGTTCCGGCCGGAACTGCCGAAATTCCAGCCAAGCTGTCAGACATCAATAAGTCTGTTTGTAGCATTACTTTTTTATTTTTTTCTAAGCTATTCTGAACTTATTTTTCCTCTTGATGAAATAGTAGCATGCCATAACAACAATAATTCAGTGGCGGCTCGTGACTGCTTTAAATGGAACGGGGGCTGCTGTCTTTTCAATCAAGTTGATGAAAAAGCGCAATAAATAAGCTCCTTTAATGGATTGTGCTCCGGATGGCAGATGCTTTCCCGTAGCCCGGAGCGTTACTCTGTCTACGCTATTTAATCAGGCTGACAGAAACCGAATCTGCCTTAACGGCGGGACACCTAACGATGTTCAAGCTGGGCAGTGGCAAACGTCCTTTTCAGGACGGGGCGATGCGCATCTTCGGCGCACCATCAACAAGTTCCAAAGGCCCAGCATTCTCCAACTGAACATCGAAGGCCTCACTGCAAGCAAGATGAGCGTGTTGCATCATCTTGCGTTACAGTGTGAGGCACTCGTCATCCTCTTACAGGAAACCCATTGCACCTCGGTAGAAAGGTTAGATCTTCCGAGCTACCATCTAGCTGGGTTTTCCTTGAGCAGGAAACATGGTCTGGCTACGTTTGTCCATGAGCGTCTGAAGTGGATCCTAATCGACCAGTCCCCACCAATATCGGAGATCGAGTGGGTGTGCGTGGATGTTGATAACTATAAAATAGTCAACGTTTACAAACCCCCTCCAACACGGATGCAAGCATCTGATCTTCCAGCATTCCCCCATCCCTGCCTCTATGCTGGCGACTTCAACTGCCACCATGTTGACTGGGGCTATAATAATAACAATCCAGATGGTGAATGCCTGGCTGGCTGGGCCAGTGCCAACAACTTCACCCTGCTATATAGCCCCAAGGAGGCCGCCAGTTTCCACTCTGGCCGCTGGAAAACAGACACCAACCCAGATCTTGCATTTGCCAGTGTCGATTTGGACAGTCGCTTACCTGACAGACGTATCTTAGGAAAGTTCCCAAGGTCACAACACCGACCCTCGCTTATAAGTCCACCCAAACTTGCTCATCCAAAACCGAGCAAGCCTGTAAAGCGATGGAACTTCCGCAAGGCCAACTGGGACCACTATTCTAACCTAACCAACAAACTGGCCAAGAGTATACCGCCACCTGAATCTCAGAACATCGATCAGGTTTACCAGTGCTTTTGCAAGGTAATAAGCACTGCGGCGAAGAAATGCATCCCTCGTGGTCGATGATCAAACCACATACCTTGCTGGGATGCGGAGTGTGAAGACCTCTGTCAGCATTTCCTGCAGTCACCTGGGGGCCCTGATTCGCATAGGGCTGCCACAGCCCTACTCACAAGGCTGGACGAAAAGCGGAGAAATCGCTGGTCAGAGACGGTCCGCAACATTGACTTTTCGCACTCCAGCCGGCTGGCATGGAATACTATAAACAACTTGACTGGTAGGTCACAACAATCCCCTCGTCAATGTCCCGTTTCAGCTGATGCTATTGCTTCTCAGCTGGTTAAAAACGGGAAATACGAAGGTGTGAATCGACGCTCATCTCGGCTTGTTTTACAGGAAGTGTCTGACCTTTGGAGGGCTGAGCCATTACATCCTGCGAATGTCTCCGGGAGTTTTTCCCATCGGGAGTTCGCTGCTGCCCTCCAACATTTAAAACCAGGCAAAGCTCCTGGACCTGATTCCATTTGTCCGGAGCTGATAATCCATGCTGGAGCCGGCTTAAAATCTTGGCTACGTGGCTTCCTATCTTCCTGCCTGCACCACCTCAAAATTCCTAAGATCTGGAGAAGAGCGCTAGTAGTAGCGGTCCTAAAGCCTTCAAAACCGGTAGAGGACCCAAGGAGCTATCGTCCAATCTCCTTGCTCTGTGTTCCCTACAAGATTCTCGAACGACTTATCTACCCCCGCGTCAAACCTCTTATTGACCCTCTGCTCCCTCGGGAACAGGCGGGTTTTCGACGCGGAAGATCCACCGTGGATCAAGTCACTTTGCTCACGCAAAGCATTGAGAATGCATTCGAAGCGAAAAAGAAGGACGGTGCCGTCTTTATCGACCTGACAGCTGCCTATGACACTGTCTGGCACCGTGGCCTCACCTGCAAGCTGTTGTGGCTTCTGCCGGACAAGCACATGGTTTGTATGATTATGGAGCTGATCCGCAACAGAAGCTTCACCCTTACAACTGGCGACAGCAAGCCTAGCAGGTGACGACGCCTGAGAAACGGCGTCCCCCAGGGATCGGTCCTGGCCCCCCTCCTTTTCAACATCTATACATATGATATCCCCTCCATAACCTCCAAGAAGTTCGCCTATGCCGACGACCTGGCGATACTTTATACATCTGAAGAATGGAAGGAGTTGGAAAGGACACTAAGCCAGGACATGACTACACTCTCGGAATATCTCCAGACCTGGCGATTGAAGCTTAGCCACACTAAAACGGTGACGGCGGCCTTTCACCTCCACAATCGAGAGGCTAAGCGTGAGCTTAAGGTCTGTAACATCGGTAAGACCTTACCTTTCTGTCCAGTTCCCACTTATCTTGGGGTCAAACTGGACAGATCGCTCACATATCGTCCTCACCTGGAAGCATTGCGCAAGAAGTTATGTGCTCGCGTCTCACTGTTGAGGCGACTTGCTGGAATAGGTTGGGGTGCTAGCACTATGACATTACGCACAGCTGCCCTGTCTCTGGTCTACTCGACTGCCGAGTACTGCGCACCAGTCTGGTGCCGCAGCGTGCACATACGGCTTATCGACAGTGTAATAAATGACGCCTTGCGCATTGTCACTGGGTGCCTGCGTCCCACTCCATCGGTCTACCTTCCGGTTCTTTCAGGCATCCAGCCACCTAAGCTGCGCCGCCAAGGAGCAACACTCTCCCTAGCCAACCGCAGCTCCCTGGACCCTGACCACATTTTACATGGCCAGTTTCATGAGTCACAGGACATATGTAGGGAGAGATTGAAATCTAGACGCTCATTTGTACCTGCTGCTCGGAAATTACTAGACAGTCTTTCTGAGATGGACGTCCGTGCAGCCGAGTGGACGAACACAAAATGGGACATGGAGTACTCTGCCAACGCATTGTCACTCCACGCTTTCATTCCCAAGACTAGCTCCAGACCCTTGGGTATGGGTCTGCCCAGGGCAGCCTGGGTCAAGCTCAACCGTCTGCGTTCTGGTGTTGGACGTTTCTGTTTGTCCATGTACAAATGGGGTCTCACTCCTCTAGCGAATTGTGAGTGTGGTGCCAGTGAACAAACCGCAGATCACATCATCTCACAGTGTCCCATACATCGAGCACCCCGAGGTATGTTTGGTCTAATGGTTTTGGATGACGAAACAAGATGCTGGCTGAAGTCCCTTACAGTCAGCATCTGACCCAAGCAGTTTGGTGGCCAGGGTGGTAAAAGGATAAACCCTCGGCCTTGGTCCTTCCATCTGTCTTGGAAGAGATGCCCCGCCAAACGATGACGACGAATGGATTGTGGTTGCCGGTGGTCGGATCTCTAAAAGCTATCGCTAATTAGGCAAAATTGTTTCATAAAGTTAAATTTAATCAATTTATTTCATGCTGAAGAAAGGTTGAGGAGTTTCTGGCAGACTTTTTCAAACAATATGTGAAAAAAAAGCAAGCCAAGCCAACAAATGTGTCACCTTGAAGGCTTGGATGGGGGTTATTTAGAGAAATAAAGTGTAATAGGCAGCAAAGAATATTATAATTTTGTTCCTTCTTGGTGTAAAATTATAATATAAGAACTTATTCAACGCCTTCTGTATTTTGCAGGAAAAAGTGGTTCATCAACAAGAATCTTACAGTATATCGGTACTACAACAGTTAAAGTCACGTCACGATAATAAAACAATTATACAATTCCGTGAATTAGCAAAAGCTATATTAGCTTAGATAATTTCGTGTTAAAGTTTATTTTTGATAGTGTAGCCTGAAACGCAAATTTCAAGTAGCTTAATAGCCTGCTGATGTAGGCCTTTGAAGCCTATAACAGAAAGGATGTTTTTTATCAAATAAGTGAATAATGTGTGCTGTTTATGGTAATGTTTGTCCAGCAAAAATTAATCACTAATGTACCCTCAACTAGTACTAGTTCATTCAGCTCTCAATTCAACTTTTTCCCTTCAATTTTTTAACTTGAAGTTAAACTTAACATACTGAGAATGACATTACATATCGCATGTCAAAAAGTAAGGAGCAACAACAAAATGTTTGACTTCATGACGCAATAAGAATTGCATTTATCTGCGAAAGATAATTTGCCGTGATGAGCTGCAACGAAATGCAGATCGAACCACAGCAAAATTTTCAATGCAAAGATTCACTATAAGGTAGGCCTACTCGGGTCATTCCACCTCAAATCACCCAAAAGAAATGCAATTTGAAACCCCACCGTCTCCGATTTCAATGAAATTTGGTACATGAGTATTTCATGGCCAAAAAAGCCAAAATTACAAATTTCGTCTTCATCGGACCAACGGTTTCCGAAATATGGCCATGACAATTTTTCGCAAAAATGGGCGTGGCCGCCAGATTTTAATTGACTATATCTTCATGACCGTAGGTCGGATTTTCAAAAACCAAGTATTTCTGGAAAGCTGAGGACACAAGAAATCTAAATATGGCATTTTTTGGTGAATTTGGGTACTTTTAGGGATGATGACCTTTTGACTTTTATTTTGACCTTAAAATTGACCCTGTGGGACACGCCCCACAACGTTGACCCAATTATGAAAAATGCAGCCCCATATATCAGCTACGACATATAAAAAGTTTGGAGTGGTTTTCTTTCCTATAGCTGAGAAAATTGGGATTGAACAGAGCCTTACCTCACAAATTCTTGGTAATAATATACTCACATGTCTACAAAATGTTTATACACAGTGTCTACTACCCTTATTCATTTGTTCAATTTAGGATTTCTATTCAGATTGGACCAGATATTCATTGAATATGTATGGTCAGTGTCAAGTTGACGTGTAATGAAATAGTACAAGATAAGCTGTAATCACTGACAGAAAATGAAGAGAAGTTCACAATTGTGTATGTAGTCATTCCATCATCTCCACCAGGTCCATTTTCTACTCCTTAGTTGATGCCAGATTGAACAATGCTTACAAACTTTTGCTATGTCTTGAGAAGTCGGTACAACTACGGTAAAATTCAGTAAAAAAGCAACCAATCAATCAGTAGATTAATGGATTATTGTATTCGTAACTCGAGTCTTCATACCACTAGTCACCGAACCATAATTGCTATCACTCTCTGTACATCACAATGGTGTAGGCCAGGTAATACCAACAGTGAGGTATGTACGAAAGACAAGTGAAATAAATCAAATTAGTGAAAAAAAATTATTTGATACATTAGCTTGTGCTTATTTGAGACCGTGATTTTGCTAAACTGATTGATGATTGTATGTGGTGCCGCTTCCACAATGAGAGCAAAAAGTTTTGTAATTTAACTGTTTAAACATCTTGAACATTGCCACTAGCAGTGATAAGCTAAACATAATTTACAGAAGGTAGGCCTATATATCTTTAGGAATAGTTTTGTCAAATATTAACAATGCTATTTTTTGGTTCGTTTACAAAAAGTAGTCCTTCGTTACTCCTTAGCAACTGTATGACACGTTTTAGCAACCAAACGTTGTCATCTAGTGTATTTCATGGCATGGTTGGCTCTATTCAATCCCAATTTTCTCAGCTTATAGAAAAGAAAACCACTCCAAATTTTTTATATGTTGTAGTTGACATATGGGGCTACATTTTTCATAATTGGATCGAGGTTGTGGGGCGTGTCCCACAGGGTCAATTTCAAGGTCAAAATAAAAGTCAAAAGGTCATCCTTCCTAAAAGTACTCAAATTCACCAAAAAATGCCATATTTAGATTTCTTGTGTCCTCAGCTTTCCAGAAATACTTGGTTTTTGAAAATCCGACCTAAGGTTGCGAAGATACAGTCAATTAAAGTTTGGTGGCCACGCCCATTTTTGCAAAAAAGTGAAAAATTGTCATGGCCATATTTCGGAAACCGTTGGTCCGATGAAGACGAAATTTGTAATTTTGGCTTTTCTGGCCACGAAATACTCATGTACCAAATTTCATTGAAATCGGAGAGGGTGGGGTTTCACTCATTAAATGATCTGAGATGGAATGACCCACTCCTGCGATGAGAATTTCCCCAGCACTTCGAAAATAGAAAAAGTCAGCAAGATCATAGCAGACAGACCAACGGGTTTCTAATTTAAAAATATAAATGGAGTTTAATAAAACAATTTTTTATTTAACGTGACGCAGAAAAATCAAAACGTCGCTTTTTCAATTGCACAAAAAGTGAAAAATGCTGCATGAATGGGAAAATTACTGGGGAGCTGCAGCCTAATGGACGAGCCGCCATTGAACAATATTAGGCCTACTGCGCAATGCGCAGAATTTATTTGTATGTTGTACTTGTAACATGTGTCAAGTCAGAATATTTGATGTCAAACCTGATGAAAAAATATTTTTTGTCATCAAAACATTAACTTTGTACGTTAATCGTACTAATAAAAACACAAAACTCCTATAACATTGGTCAGAGCAAAATCCCGGTTCCGGCTGGAATTATTTTTCAAATTCCGGATTCGGCCGGAACTTCTAATATCAGTTACAGTGCATTGCTACTGCAAATGTCCTGTTTTACAATAAAAATCGACGAAGAGCAACAAAAAAAAGGTCATCAAGTCCGCTGAGGTCCCTACTTTTTCCATTTCTGGGCTACCTAGAAGGGAGAGGGGGAGGGTTAATGAAAAATTTGTAGATATCACTTAGAAATCTCCCTTAAAATATGCTTTCCTGTGACAGAATAATGAAACAAAAAAAATTTTGATCATCTGTGTCTCTAATCCCCCTGTACAAAATCAACATATCTTGCTTATTGTATTACTAAAATACGAAGTGTGACCATTCATTTTTAACGATTTTTCATCAGGAAGATGATTATGCCTCTTAATATGTTATTTTATGTAAAACACTTGTTAACATTTTTTTTCTAAAGCGACAGGAAAATTCAGTATCGTGCAATTTGAACATCTGTTGATCAAATATAGCATAAAAATGAATTTTAGATTGAAAAAGGATATTGCTGCCATATGTAACAACTGTGTAATCACCAAATTTAACAGAGAGCAGTGCAGCAGAGGTACAACTACAACTCAAACGAAGGCTTTAGTTGAAAAATTTCTCTACTATTGGGCGTTGAGAGGCAAGTGTCACGCGCGTACCAAACTTCACAGTAGAGTCGGATGAACTTCATTAAAGTCAATATCAGTGCGAGCCACGTATACATATAATATATGTTAATTCTGCAGAACAAACAAAGAGTCCACCAATGCTTTTCAGACAAGTTAGATCCTCATTATGACGTTGGTCAGTTCTCATCAACTTTCTCCGAGATTCCGTTTTGTTAAAGCTGACGCCAAAACTCATTTCAAATCTTAATCAATGCACTTGTCGTGGTAGAAACCTTGCTATGATCTTAACTCTGATTGCTCTGTCCAGTTGAAGCTTTGAGCTTTGACATTCGATGAAGACGCGCACTCAAGACTTTGGTTGCTTGTATTTTTCAGTTTGTAATCATTTAATTAATACACCCTCCTTGAATTTCGGCGGCCGTATCGTCTATATGAGCATTTTCACGAAGACCTAGATTCAAATTGATAAATAATTTTTGTCGAGCTGGATCAAAATTTCCAAATTCAGATACTGTTCCACGTTGTCACAACCATGCTTCTGCCAGTTTTGGAAGTACAGTATTATCTAGAAAGATTTTTATCAACTCCATTTTTTGACAACTGTAATTTCGCCAAAGTCGGGCTGCAAACTGACCATAAATCACAAATTCGAAAGCTAGTATTGGAACACTATTATCCGGAAGTTTTTCAGCTTCAGTATTAGTGGTATTATCACCAATAACGCTTTTGCGTAAAGGTATTAAAATTTGGTATGATGTGTTGTCTTGTATTTCAAAGCAAGTAAAGGTTGAACTACATGGATGCCGAGGATAGAGTATGCGAGCATGAGTGTGACCAAACAGTCTGCAGTATTTCTTGAAAAGTACGCAAAATACATGCAAGATTGTTTGTAACATGCTCATCTTTATACAATGCACCAAAAGTATTCAGTGTGGTAAACGTCACATCGTCACATGCACACGCATAGACAAATCTATGCATTAAAATATTCTTTTATTGCACCGCTTCATGTTTTTTATGGGAGCAATACGAGCTGCAAATTCTTCAGAATACTTTTAAGGCTTTTGATGAAAGTTCTTGCCGATAAAATTGCATCGTGATGCCTAGAAATTCTTTTGTAACAGTGTCACTTGTTTTTGTTTTTATATATTTGAATTTTATCCGCCTATCACGAGAAAGCGACTATTCGAGCTCGCTTAGTGGTTGCTAGCCATCTGTATCCCTTAGGAAGATGGGGGAGTCTCGTTAAGTGCCTTTCCCAATGGCACAACAAGCAAACTTCCGACTTGCTCCACATTGTCCCATTAATGCTTAACATTAAGCATGAAAACTGTGTATACCAATTTTTAAGTCTAATTGACGGGACTCAGAATCAAACCCCAAGTCTACCAATTCAAAACAGACGCTCTATCCACTCGGTCATCTGATTGTTGTGGCATGGGCAATTGGGTATTTATCTTAAATTGGGCATGCAACTCGTCTTTTCAAATTGCTAGTTCAACGCTGCATAAGCGTTAGTGATTTGTTTGTCAAGCATCAACACTGAACGAGTGGAACAAAGCGCTTTACCTGGTGCATGATCTGTGCCAACTACCAGCTCATTGTTAAGAGTCCATAAAGCAAAACAAGTTTTCAAATACTACTTACTGTTAATTTTCGTTCGGCAGGTTAAACTACTAGCGGTACCAGCAAAAGTAGTATTAAAATTCCACGTTCAGTTTGATTAAACTGTCATTAGGATTAGATTGCTTATTGGTAAAAAAGCATGCAATAAACCTTTGCTGGAAATACATCAACAAATCAATTTACCATAAACTAGAAAAAAATAATCAAAATATGCAATTTTGAACTATAAGGGAGTTTGAAAATTTTCAAGGGGATATACAGGGGGGTTAGCGACATCCCAAACAAAAAAATTTTTGCATCATGATTCCGTTATGGGATAGCATATTTTACGAGGGAGTTTAAAAAAGAAGTATTTATCCCCCCTATACCTAGCAGGCCTATTCACATTTGATCATGACACAGAATGTCTTTACACCTTCTGAATGTAACGCGCCCCACAGCGTCCCCCGAGTATTTCCGCCTCTCTAAAAGTTAACAGCGCCCACTAGGGGCGGTTGCGCTCACGTTAAGAACCACTGGTTTAAATAAATCCGCAATTGTATACGAAAATCTAATTATAAATATCACAGCCGAAAAACAGCTAAAAACACTTTGGTGTACGCTAAGCGATGCCGTGGAATGACGTAAGAGCCAGCTCAGCTTAGCCTTGTAGCGTTGACAATGACATCAGGGGCCGTATTCCATGCTAACGACTCGTAAAGTCGTTACACTGATTCGTTATGACAAGTCGGTATGTATAAGCGCTATTAGTTTAGCGTTAAAGCGTGTAACGATTCGTAAAGTGACCTATTCTATGCTCCGTTCGCTATGCAGTGATATTCGCTAACCCAGCTGCGGTTGAAAAAGCGTTTATGACGCAATAAACGTAGTGATGAAATATCTGTATAATTACTAGGCTGGCGCCAAGACGCACGTGTTACTGATGAAATCAAGCTTCGTTCATTCATTGATAAGATCATTACGGCTTATAGATTTAATTCATTCATTTGAGCATTTTCACACACAAAAAAAATACTGAGAGACAAAGGTGGACTGCCAATAAAGATATCACACTGGTCGATTTATTGAAAAGTAAAAACAAATTTTTGACTGAAAGCTTAAGCGAGTCAAAAACAAAAAGAATGGTGGACGAAAATAACAGATAATAATTTTTGTCATGGAATTAACAAATTCATCTAGCACTTTGCTGACTACAGGTTGAGAAACTCCAAACTCTTACACAGTCTTTAGAAGGATTTTGAAAGCTTCCAGACGCTAGAGTTTTGAGATTAATAAGTGCTCCCAACTAATTTCGCGCTTTCTGTGATCAGCCGTAATGAGGTCTTCGTTCATTAACGTGCATAGGCTATACCTTTAACCTCATCTCTTGTCATACGCAACTCCTTCAAATAATTTTCTTCGCTACACGTTTCCATAAGATTCACATGTTTTAATGGGACTCTTTGTCCATTAATTGAAGTCGAATTTAGAGCAAAATAAGGCACCGCCGTTTTATTCACTCCTAGTTACGAATAAATGCGACTTAGCATGAGATAACGACAAGTTTGAAGCCGTCGATATTTTTCTGCGTGATTCGTTAACTCGTAGCAAATCTTTGATACAACTTTACGATAGCGATGATCATAGAATGCCAAATTAACGATTTTACGAGTACGTGACCAATAACAATTGTGAATAACGATAACGAAGAGGCCCCAGAAGTGAACCGAAACGTCCGCCCAAGTGTTTTAGCTGGAATATTCATATAATTGCTGATTAACTCCCGGTTGTACCGTGCGCCATACGAAAATCATTTTGTCTAACTCTATAACAATTTTTTAAATAAGCTGTCAAATGCTTTTATTAAAAAGGACTCAACAATTAATAAAAAGTTCTCTAGTACTATTAGCAGTTGACTGATTGGGCGTATTTACCGACTTTGACTAATAGTAGTATTTGCTGATATTTGTTTAACCAATTCAAACAATAATATTGAGTGCTGGATCGTTTCACCTATGACAGTTTCGTTTGACTACATACTAAACATATGTCAGTTATGATTATGTTTTAGGCTTTCCTTGCTTTGGTATCACACAGTGGTTCGGCCTTTTTTTGCGGTTGATGGCGACAGAATGGATGCTGGCTTACCAGATGCCGAGAAAATTCTTAACGCGAATGAGCGCAAATATCCTACCTCGTGCCTGGTCCTTTTCTTCAAAGGAAGAATTTTACGTTGCAAGGTGGTAAAAGTGGTGTGTCTTTGAATGTGTGGCTTCGACTTTGAGACATAGCTCGGCTACTACATCTGTTGTAGGACTGCATAATTGTTTTCACTATTCCCTATGAGGTGCACAGTGTGAAAAATGAGCTTAATTTAAAGAAATACGCCAAAATCGATCAAAATAATCACTGCTTACATTTTGTTTAATCGATTTCAGCTTTTACGTTTTGATCTGTCCCATTGATTTCCAGTGGAATCTGACATGGAAGATCGAATCACTGCTGTATTAACACAGTGACGCGCTGAGGCTCGAGGTTTTGCACGAGCTGATCGCGCTGCCATATGTGGCCTCACCCTGTTCACATGTCCAATTTTAGTGGGCTTTTGGCCCGCAGTTCTTGGTTTTAGTTTCTGCGTCATAATCAACTTTTTCCTGTCATAATCAAGACACCAAAAAATTGATTATGACGTAGAAACTACTGTAAAACCAAGAACCGCGGGCCTAAAACCCACGGAAATTGGACGTATGGGGCTGGGCGGGGGAATTATGATAAAATTATGGCAAAATTTTAGAAACACTCTGTGTTTCTATGTGTGAAGGGTGTTGTTTCATTGTGTCTCCAGCTAGGTAAATATTTGGTTTGGTTGGATCATTCATTTGATTTTTAGTAAGACTAATGTAACTTAGCTTAGACCTATGCTGCACTCTTGGCCGTTGAGTTGACGTATTGTTTTATGCTGAAGCAAATCAAATAATCTCAAAACTAAAAATCAAGTTTTAAGTGCAGGATGTACGAAATGTAAGTTTGAAATTTTTCACACCAAGTGTATCGTGTACTTCCATTACGTTTTCTAATGCACTGTAGTTGTAGGAGGCGAAATTATATCACTATGACCGGTGGTGTAGCAAGAGGACCATAAACTGCAAACGAGTCTGCTATATTTCACTCACTTAACAACATTTGATCATTTTTTTATTAAAAAGAAAAGTCGAGTGGGGGGGGGGGGGGTGGCACAATGCTCCCCCAGATACGCTCCTGACCTTGACTCATCTAGATTTGCAGTTTTTGCGACTAGGAAGGAATAAGCTGTATGAATATCTCGTATCCTAGATGTGCATTTTTTACAGCTAAACTTCATTATTGCGAGTTCTTGAAAGTTTTTAGGTGGAAGTTTTTCGTGTCGTTGTAATTGTGAAGAATGAATAAAAAGCGTAATGTGTAAATAAATAAACAACTGAGCTTATTTTCAACTAATATTGAATTTAAAATTCAACAGTACTTGAGGGAGACTGTGAAGTGAGCTTGCGCTCTTCGAGTTAGCAGCCACCCGGTATATATGTCAAATGCGATTGGCTCCAGCCGTGAATCGAACCCGTCACGTGGATCTGCAACCTGCGCGCGATACCGCTAGGTCATGTCGCTGACTAATGCAATAATAGCTGTATTTTCAGCCTTTTGTATGCAAACCTACAAGCACTTCTCTGGTCAGGCATCTTTATGATAGAAGCAATCAATAAGAGATTTTTGGCTTTAGCGCAGTAAACTCGCTCAATTCTGTTGTATCGAAGTTGCGGCCATCATGTTTGTGCTTCGTTTAGAGGAGTACTGAAGTGTAGAATGATGTTTTCATTGAAGGTGTTAAAAAATGCAACAAATTCATAACTGACAGTAAAAATTATTAAATGCATTTAGTTAAACAAAAATAGACGTTCAAGGTTTAAGGTGGTGACATACTTAGGTTTTATTTACGCATTGAGGCGTGCAAGAGTTGCAGTTGTAATGCTTGTCAATCCTGTTCGCTTTCACTGATCGAAGTCAAACGCCTTGAATGCATGATCGCTAAGGAGAAATGCGTTTGATCTTTGATCAGTGAAGGCGAATCGGGTTGACGAACGTTTCCGCTGCAGCTCTTGCACGCCTCAATGCGTAAATAAAACCTAAAGTACGTCATCATCTTGGACTTTGAACGTCTATTTTTGGTTAATTAAATGCATTTAACAATTTTCACTGTCAGTTTTGAATTCGTTGCGTTTTTAACACCTTCAGTGAAATCATAATTCTACACTTTAGTTCTACTTTAAACGAAGCACAAACATGATGGCCGCAACTTCGATGTAACAGAGTTGTGCGAGTTTACTGCGCCAAAGCCAAAAATGTCTTTTCTATACTTTTAAACTTCAGTTCCCCCCTAATTCAACTTTGTATTTTCAGCGTGACGTAGACGGTGCGTTGGAAGCGTTACAAGCGTCTTACGATTTAGCGAAAGAACAGAGGGAATTACAGCTTCTCTGTGCTTACGAAATAGGTGTGTCTATGATATCAGTTTATATGTTGGTTAGTTCGCGAATTGCTCGAAATCAATAAACATGTTCAACCTATTATTTTTCTGGTCGGCCTAGTTGTTTAGCTAATCACTATCAAAACGATAGGTTTGGGGTTCTATTCCCGGGCCGGTTAAATTGGACACAGTGTCGCCAATGACTCACCGCCACTGCAAGTTTCTTCGGAGTTCTGTTGTCCTGACGCTAAGTCGCGTAGATCCCCACCACTCGCTGCACGTTTCATCGTCATACTGCGAGTGCAATGAAGATTTGGTTTTTGATTTTAACATAATTTGAGTTCCCTGGTGTTGCGATAGCGATCTCTAATACAATTGGCCGAACTGGTGAGATAGATTCAGTTGTGATCGTCAGCAGTTTTGTACTGCCTTGCTTACACTGCTGGTGATGACACCTGAATTTATGTAGTCGAAACGTCCAGTTTTAAAAATTACTGTAGCTGTATTTTTCCTCCTTAAGCTACATTCTGCTTGATTTTAGAATCTTTTCAGTCATAAGTTTTGAATATATTTTTGCAGGATGGTGCTGCATCATGGAAATGAGATGGCAGAGGGCTCTAGAAAATATAACCAAGTAAATTTGTTGCTTGCTGTGTAGTCTGGGGTTGTTGCGACGGGCTCCGCTAACTCATGACATGCATACTTTAGGGTGGCCAGAGAGTAAAGATAAACGAACACTTTGATCTTCATCGTATCGAGCTTTGAATCTGCTGGAAAGGCTTTAAAAATCAATTCATAAATGGTGTGTGGCCATTTAACGCAGCTGCTTGAGACATCGCTATCTTTGCGGGAGGTCTGGGGTTTAATTCCCGGGCCAGTCAAAACCGATATAGTATCACCACCGCTGCGATGTTTCTTCGGAGCTGTCTTGCCCAGGTGCTAAGCTGGGGAGTAGAATCCGGCCCCTTGTAGCACGCTTCGGTGGAGTATGGCGAGTATAATGAAGATTTGATTAGATGGAATGCTTTCAGTTTTTGTGTGGTTTAGATTAAAAGAGGAATCGAAATGGTCGGTTTGTTACTACACCTACCTCACTGCACGTAAGTTTGATTGCTGCTTACACCTTATGTTCGGCGTAATGATTAGTTTACACTAATCGATGTGGTAACATATCTACTCCTTCCTGGAACTATATCCATGCCCTCTACTTACTGTTATGCTATTTATGTGGCGAAGTATGAGGTCTGTTGTAGGTTTTTGAGAAAATGCACCGTCTTGTAGTTAGGTAATATCTTTGTGAAATGTGGGTTAAAATTTTTGTGTGTTTCTGTAAGTGCAATGATGTCTTCTTATGCACTGCAAATGATAAAATAGACTGTTTTTGTTTCACAGAAGGAGCATTTTGACTTCTAAACCCTTGTTTTCTTTTTTGGTGGTCCTTTCGACCTTTTCCAATCTTGTGAATGTACCTAACCTAAAACAGAGAATTACGTAACCGTTTATGAAATGAATCATGTTTCTACTCGCTACTCGTATCGAGCTGCGACCTTGCTTTGTCAACGTTCACATTGTTTTCGAACTTGTGGTGTCGCTGTACGCTGTTGGACGTTGTTGAAATCTTATCACCTTAATTGATGTTACTATGACGTAGTGGTTAAAGACATCACTATCGGGGCGGGAGGTCTGGGTTCGATTCCCGGGCCGGTCAAAACGGACACAGCGTCGCCAACGACTTGCCACCGCTGCGACGTTTCTTCGGAGCTGTGTTGCCCATACTCTAAGCCGCGGAGATGAACCTCACCACTCGTTACACGCATCGGCGTAATACCACGAGTATAATATTCTTTAAAAGTTGTAGAATGTAGAATCGCTCTACCACATAAATTTTAATGTTATCAAGAAATATATTTCGTCCTAATTGCACATCATCAGTCTAATTTGAATAAGACTGATGATGTCCAATTAGGCCTAATTTTACTTGTATTAAAATATGTGGATCCAATGTAAGTCTATAATATAAAGTGAAATATAGACTATAAAGAGATCTTATGGTAGGCCAGAAGACTCACTAAATAAACGCTGTCGCGGTTTGACAGCTCACCAGGTAGATATGCCATTGCCGACATTTGCCAACTAGGCTAACTGCTCAATGCTAAAGCCTGCAGTTGCAGGGGTTTGAGTATGTATAGCTACAAATGCATTCCAAACGCTGTAAGCCCGGTGGCCGAGTGGTTAGGTAAGTAAACCACCAATCACAAGACCCTTGGTTCGAGCCTGAGTCTACCTGATGAGCGGTCAAACCGCGAAACTAGTCGTAGAATTGGTTTTTACAGCGTTTATTTAGTAAGTCTTCTGGCCTACCATAATATCTCTTTATATTTCACACAATATGGACTTGCATCGGCTCCGCTTATTTCAATACATTTTTTTATGATTAATCACCTTAAAAATCGCAGTTTTCTATCGCAGTCTTCTCTTTTCATATTGCAAATTTTCAGTTTTGAAAAAGTAAAAACTCTCTGTTACTTTAGTTCTTCATGGAGCGATGAAAGATTTTGAAAACTGCCGCAACGTCATGCTCGAAGTTCCGAAGTTAATGAAGAGAAAAGATAATCAACTGGAAATCTACGTGGTTCGAAAAGTAAGTCCACTTTGCTTTGCGATCTACTTCTGCTGTGTTACCGATATTCTAGCAATTGCAGTTAATATGCTTGTACTTGTTTGTTCATGATAAATACAAATTGATGCTTCATGAAAATACATATTGATGCTATATTATGCTTGTACTTGTTTGTATTGCAATGCTGATGTTTTTTTGTTTTTTTGGGGAAAGTTGCTTTTCACGTACACGCATTTATATGGTCAGTGACCATGACTTGGCGGCACCACGCTTGCATCACGGTATTCTTGTGACTAACCGCCCCGTTGGCTCAGTTGTTAAGACATTGCTATGGGTGCGGTAGGTCTTGGGTTTGAATCTCTGGTTGGTCACGGTGTCGCCAACGGCTCGCCACCCCTGCGATGTCTCTTCGGAGCTCTGTTGTCCAGGCGCTAAGCCGCGGAGATGGGCCTCGCCACTCGTTACCCACTTCGACGTAATACCGCGAGTATAATGACGATTTGATTTGAAGCGATTCACGACTGCTGCTGGTCGCATTTCACTCTGGTTTTGTGTCTTTGGTCTAATGATGTGATAATAAATTCAAAAATTTTTGCAAATCTTTTTTTACTCAGGCGAGAATCTTTCAGAAGATCCCTCCAACACCCGAGCATATAATGGTTCTGATTTTTGAAATTCTTTATTTGTGGAGTGCTCTGCCTCATTGCACGTCAGAAAGCCTCAGAAATATGCTGCAAGGTAAGCCGACGTTTGTATGACCCTGCAATGTGTTAACTTTAAGCAGCATGGGCTATGAATTAGGTGTTTTAAGGTCACTATTGCATTTTGAAAAAAGAATGTAAAGAACTATTGGTAGTTGAGTCAACATCAGTGCTTTGCATTGGTTTCTTGATTCTACGGTGATTTAACTTTTAGGAATATTAAATTGGAGTCGAATAATGATACTAAAACATTACATTTCTGTTGCACGAAACATTTTGTTGAGTGCCAGATGGATTTTTGTACAGTAGTTCAGTATTTTCTTCCCGTTTGGCGTACATTGTTGCCACGGCAGCTCTTCCCTGTTTGTTGTGCACGATGTATAACTATGACTAGGTTGTTTTTTTAATTCAATTTTCCGGTCATAGTCCCAATGAGATTTTAAATGACCTAAGAAATGTTGGCATTTCGTCAGAAATAAATCTGAAAAAGAAGCTTCAGTAGATAAAAGGCATTAAATACATTAAATGGAGCTTGTAGGTCTTACGAAAGACGTACTAAAGCCCGGTTCACTAGAGATGTGCTTAACCGTCACTTTACTTTTGAGTGACGGTTCCAAGTGATTACTTTAAAAAAGATATTCGATACTTTTTATCCGTTACTTTTATTCGTTTACGTAATCACGAATCAAAATCTATTCAAATCTAAAAAGAGCAGCAGAATCCAAACAATTAAATACCACTCGACGACGACTATTTTTTCTGTTTTGTCTGTGCATGACGCTCACAAGCCGAGAGAAAATATGTTACTTTTTTCTGATACTTAGTACTCATTGTACGGATTCGAATCGAACGATTCTATAAGGCGCCAACTGTTCACTCTATTTGCAGTATGTTTTTTTGTATATTTATGTCAACGCAAAAACATACAACCGAACGCAAAAGCAAATTAACAAACGCAAAAATAAACAGTCAAACGCAAAAATAAAGAATCAAACGCAAAAATAAAAAATCAAACGCAAAAACAAATAATCAAACGCAAAAATAAACACTCAAACGCAAAAACAAACAATCAAACGCAAAAATATACACTCAAACGCAAAAATATACAATCAAAACGTTTGTGTATTTGGTTCAGTCCCATTTTTTTCCTTCAAAAAGGCAAACGCAAAAATGAATAGTCAAACGCAAAATAAATAAGCAAAAAGATTGTACAGTTTTGTATATTTAATGCTTGGTTGGTCAATGGCCACGTGGTTTAGTTTATGTTGTGTTGCCATTTTTTATTTTTGTTTAGTTTACAACCGTCACGCAGTGTATCTATGTTACTAACAATGGAACCACTTTTTGTGCTCCGTCAGAGTCCGAAACAAAAATCAGAGCTTAGACGCTGTGTTGCCATTTTATATTTTTGTTTTTAAATTTTTTTTATGAAATTTACAAGGAGTTTCTAGTGCACTTGATTGCTGGATTAATTTGGCAATAAATGAGAAAAGTGAGAAGTTTTGGTGTGGGGTAAATGATAAAGTAACTATGGGTAGTACGGCGGGGAAGGAGTATGGGGAAGAATAGGGGTTTATAAAGAATTTCGAGGAGTATGGATGGTGGGGTAATAGGGGAATTTTTGGTAGTTTGGGGAGTTGGGTCAAGTATGGGGGGAATATGGAAGGAGTGAGGAAGTGTGGGGGTAGGAGTGGAAAATGTAGGGAAAAGTGTGAAAAGAGGTGTGGGGGGAAATGTGGGGAAGTGTGTTGGAGTATGGGAGAAGTGAGGGGAGATGTAGGAGATATGGGATCTTCTACCCATTTTCCCCACCTCCCTCCACATTTCCCTCACCTCCCCCACATCTCCCCTTTCCTCCCCCCACACTTCTCCACACCCAATACATTTCTCCGCATCTCCTTCCACTCTTTCTCACTCCTTCCACATTCCCCCCATACTTGTCCCAACTCCCCAAACTACTAAAAATTTCCCAATTCCTCCACCATCCATACTCCTCCAAACTCCCCCGAATTTATACTTCCTCATTCTTCCCCATACTCCTTCCCGCCGCACTACCCATAGTTACTTTATCATTTACCCCACACCAAAACTTCTCACTTTTCTCATTTATTGTCAAATTAATCCAGCAATCAAGTGCACTAGAAACTCCTTGTAAATTTCATGAAAAAAAATTTAAAAACAAAAATATAAAATGGCAACACAGCGTCTAAGCTCTGATTTTTGTTTCGGACTCTGACGGAGCACAAAAAGTGGTTCCACTGTTAGTAACACAGATACACTGCGTGACGGTTGTAAACTAAACAAAAATAAAAAATGGCAACACAACATAAACTAAACCACGTGGCCATTGACCAACCAAGCATTAAATATACAAAACTGTACAATCTTTTTGCTTATTTATTTTGCGTTTGACTATTTATTTTTGCGTTTGCCTTTTTGAAGGAAAAAAATGGGACTGAACCAAATACACAAACGTTTTGATTGTATATTTTTGCGTTTGAGTGTATATTTTTGCGTTTGATTGTTTGTTTTTGCGTTTGATTCTTTATTTTTGCGTTTGATTCTTTATTTTTGCGTTTGACTGTTTATTTTTGCGTTTGACTGTTTATTTTTGCGTTTGATCATTTATTTTTGCGTTTGCTTATTTGCTTTTGCGTTTGGTTGTATGTTTTTGCGTTGGTATAAATATACAAAAAAACATACCTCAAATAGAGTGAACTGTTGGCGCCCCATACGATTCCAAACACGCCGCAAGCGAATATTTTTTCTCTTTTGTCTGGGCATGACGCTCACAAGCAGGGAGAAAACATGTTACTTTTTATCTGATACTTAGTAATCATTATACGGATTTGTATCAAACGATTCCAACTCGCCTAATAACTCGCCGCAAGCGAATATTTTTTTTTTTTGTCTGCTAACCGAGCACGAAGGAATTTGTTGACTTGTCAGTCAGAAGCGTTATGAAATGAAAGTAGGCAGGAGGAGTCGTTTTCTCGCTTGGTTTAAGTCAGTTCGCTTGCGCTTCTGAGTTGACATTTTGAGTAAAATTTCGATTTGAAACGAATTTTTGACTTCGAAAGTGCTGTAGGCTTCTGTGCTGTAGTTATGCAACACAGTACAAAAACTAAACGTGGCATACTGTTATACATTGACTCGTCACAAGGTTCTTTTTACTAAACATTCATAAATCTCACGTGGCGTAGTATCGAGATTGAGGGATGGCATGAGTGACTTTATTTTTTATTAAATTTCGTTGGGACGATCAAAAGCGGTATAGTCACGGATTGGCATAATAACAAGATTTGACTGTAGCGCAGACATTTCTATTGCCTTGATCGCACTAAGTCAATGCCGAAATGATGACATCATAGATTCAACCACAGTGTTTATAGTTCCGCTGCTTTCGCGGTGAAATGAAAAGCAAGAAAAAAATGCGACATAAACCGGTTCAAACCAGTATTGTTAATGTGTATTCACAGCTGCATCTGCTTTGTTTATAAAGTTTGTGTATACCGGTATTTAGCAGATTCCACCATTGCAAGTCAATAAGGTAGGCTAGCCTACTTGTACAGTGCTAGGTGTTTTAGTTGCCTAGGCTGTAGTCCACCAGTGCAATATTGGTAATAGCCAAATCAGTATCAGTTGTATGCTTAAAATCAGAATGAATTTTACTAGCTGTGTTGGGCATTGGTAAACATATAAAACGGCACTGTTACAGATAGTCCAGTACGCTACTGGTATTCGAGTAGGGTTATGGTATGCAGTATGGGTAGCTTAGGTATCAAGTATGTGTTTGTAAGCTACTGGTCAGCTGGTATTATTTAATTTAAAAAAATGCGGATGAGCTTAAAAAGAATTTCCAATTAATTGGCATTTAAGCATATCCTGTGAAACAGATGAATATTTACAGTACCCAGTACCATGGATACTGCCATCCCAGTGTGTACCAGTATGATTAGACTATGTACCATGTTGACTAATTTCACAGTCTGCAAAATTTCATGTTTGTTCTATGCTAAAAAAAAATCCACGATGAATAAACAAAATTCCTAAAGATTTAGAATAGAAATCCGCGATGAATAAACAAAATTCCTAAAGATTGAGGATAGAAATCCACGATGAATCAACAAAATTTCTAAAGATTTAGGATAGAAATCCACGATGGATAAACAAAATTCCTAAAGGTTTAGGAATCCAGCTTATTTGTGATAAGCAACAGCAACTACCGGTAACTAACGATATTTTTTCAACTTGCAGTCGCCGGCGGCTGTTTTTATGGAAACGATTTGAGGTGTTCATCGCTTTGTGCGTGAACATTAAGGACCAAGCCTTAGCTTTTTACTCCGCATACTGCTTTTAGCCTTGCAGAAAAAGGCAAAAAGCTTTCCGCTATCGCGAATGCCTTCTGTGTGAACCGGCCTTAAGATTGTGAATTTTTGTTTTAGTTTGTCTTAAAGTTGCCAATCCTTGTCTAAACGGAGTGAAGCAGCTGCTTCTCGGAGCGATACATAAAAGTTTGAAGAATGAAAATGAAGCGAAAAACTGCTTTCGCAACGCAGTGCAGGTGAATAGAAAGTTTCTGCCGAGTTAGTAGTTGGTAATAATACCTGTCATAAAAAGCGCAACTGCAAAAATCCAAGAGGTTTAGGTAATAAGCTACTCCACAGTGTACAATGTCTAATGTACAATTCAGCTTTAATGTAGAAAAATTTGTATTTTGTATATAGTTGCACATTTATCCTCCTCACGCGAAAGCAATCAAAACGCTATGACGAGCTCACTTAGGAGTTTCCGGTCATTTGTCTACCTCCACCAAGGTAGGGGGGGGGTCCCTGAAGTGCCTTTCGCAAGGCACAACCAGTAAACTTACCGGCTTGTTCTCCACACTCTCCCTTTAATGCTGAGCGTCGAACAGGGAAGCCGTGAGTACCAATTTTTATAGTTATTGTTTTACCCGACTCGGAATCAAACCCGAGTCTACGTCTTCAGAGGGGAAAGCACCTGAACTACGGAATCACTACTTCATGAGTTAGCTGAACTTCTCGTTTGCCAACACTTGTTTTGCATGCTAGTTGCATTAGTCAGATGAACCATTTGTGTATTACAAGCATTACAGTATTACGTTTGAAATCCGCTCAAGAAAATCTGTAGGCAAAGCAGGTTGAATAATTTGAAGGTGAGTTTACACCAAGTGCGATGCGACTTATGCTTACAAAGCAGTCAAAAGCTATGACGCAACGGTACGTCGCTTTCCACATGATTGTAGATAACAATCGAAAGATGCTTTGCAAAACAACTGATAGAAAGTAAAATTGTCGGGGTTCAAACTCTGCGGAAAATATTTTCGTCTGCTGCTTAGGTCAAGAATCGGTTGAATATTCGTATGGAAACTGACGTTAAGTCATGGGACGAAAACAAACTAGTTGTCGTACCTGAGAGCGCAGAAGAATGTATTTATTATTATTTTCCGCTTTATGCAAGATGCATGTGGTAGAAAGACTTTAACCTGAGCGTAGTAACTCTGTTATCACTAATTTTAGATTTTTAAACTTTTGGCTGCCACGCTATGTTTGTGCATTCTCTGCTCTTGCTCTCTGCACTCTTCAATGTTTGGTTCAAAAAAAAAAATCAAATCTTCATTATGTTCGCCATATTTCGCCGAAGCTTATAACGAGTGGCGGGGTCCATTTCCGCGGCTGAGCGCCTGGGCAACACAGCTCCAATAAAAAGCCGCAGCGGCGGCGAGCCGTTGGCGACACTGTGTCCTATTTGACCGGTCCAGGAATCGAAGCCCAGACCTCCCGCACTGATGGCGATGAGTTTAACAAGTGAGCTGACGAGCCGCATGTTGCAAACAGCTTGAACTTTTCAAAGAAATTTTGAGCAGTGCTTCATTTCATGCGTCACTTGCTGGTATAGTCATTGTTTCTTGTTTAACTGAAAAGCACCGGCCGATGAACTCAGTAGTTAAGACATGGTTTTCCACAGTATTATTACAGGCGCTAAGTCGCGGAGATGGGCCCCGCAACTCTTTACATGCTTCAACGTAATATCGCGAGTATAATAAAGATTTTTTTCAACTGAAAAGCTAAAGGCTTTTCTGGCGTTTTCCCAGACAGCGTTGTAAATGGTGTTAATTTGTTGCAATATTTCGTCGTAGTTGTAAAATTGCTCGATCATT
The DNA here is from genome assembly GCA_964006365.1 of Trididemnum miniatum. Lineage (NCBI taxonomy): Eukaryota > Metazoa > Chordata > Ascidiacea > Aplousobranchia > Didemnidae > Trididemnum > Trididemnum miniatum. The sequence goes on from OZ023238.1 coordinate 3,414,351, forward strand.
ATTACGACACGTTATTGCTGTAGTAAAAATATTTACGAACAATGCCTTCAATTTTGCGTCAGCTCACGTAAATTTGCAAAAAGTTTTCAGCTATGTGAGCACAAATCTGTTTCCTGTTGCAGTATAAATGACTTAAACGGACAGTAGACTTGTAGACCGTATGGTCGTATCACTGTATCCTCGCTACACCTTGGCAATTGGCATATGTAATTTTTTGTGTATGGCAACTTTATGAAACTGGTAAAGGAGGCGGCGTACTTATGCATTAATATTCCTGTGTTTAACTTTTGCTGCGCATGTTAAGTTGTGGTAAAACTATTAAATTAAATAGACTTCATCTTGCCTCTGCCATGATTTTGAGTTTGGAGAGTGACTTTTAACAAGTTACGAGGCGCAGTAACCAAATTGTCTCAGATTTATCAAAAGACAATCGTAACACGGAATGATTTATACCGGGCAATATTATATTTACGAATAAATATTTTGCAACATTTAAGACCGTGTACGACGCTGTCTGTTAAATATAATACTTCAGCCTTAAGCTTTTTACTCAAGAAATAATGATTACGTCATATGGGCTTTCTGAAGATGTTGGTGAGAAACATTAGAATCCTCCCAGCAAGGTACAGTACATTGCCACGAGCTTAAAATATCTGTGCATCCAAAGACCTAAATCTGTCCAATCTTATTTTCTTGAGTAGCCTCTTAAGGCATCACACACACCGTCAGACACACCTGTCAGAAACCAAGTTATAGTTTCTTACAGATGTGTCTGATGGTGGCGTGATGCCTAATAATGCATTGTCTAATGCGAAAGCATTTTTTTCTAGCTATTGGTAAATGACACTAGCTTGAAAGTGAGCATAGAACAAATTTCTTCGAATAAAAAAAAAATCATTTTCTAACACGAATGTTATTAATAACATTTCAAACTTTTGAGCTTACGAAGGAATGAGCATCTGTGTAACTCGACCGGCCGGTTGGCGGAGTGGGTGAGACATCGCTAGCGGTGCGGGAGGTCTTGTGTTCGATTCCCGGGCCGGTGAAATTGAACACTGTCGTCAACGGCCCACCATTGCAACGACGTTTTTGTGCTGCCCAGGCGCGAAGCCTCGGTGTTACTCCGCGAGTGTAACTAATAAAGATATGATTTTTTTTATCAGTTGTTTTGTTACAGTAGGTTTAACTATTTGGAAATACCTGACGAGGGGCTATGTGGTGCTGAACACAATATTCATGTCTTGTTAATGGTGTTAAATTAATTTGAATTTACTGCACCAGCTCTTAGCTTGCTGTACCTTACAACTTTGTTGTACAAAAAATGCACTTCTTTTATTACTGGAATTATATTTTATGACGTTGTTACAAATTGCGATTATTTGCAAGTGAAGCGAACTCGAAATAGGAAATTTAGCATGATTTTCGGACAATACAGAGTTACTTTTTGCACGATTTTTGCAGAAGACCTAGACTTTGTATCACGTGACGAAGCTTGATGAAAATATTGTAGTCGAGACTGAAGAGATGTTTTATTGATATTGAAAAAGTTGCTACATTTGTGACGGTTGTTGGAGCAACTGCTCAAACACTGCAATTCATGAATTAACTTAAATTTTAGACCAGTTGTTAAATAACTTGCTATTGGTGCAGGAGGTTTGTGGTTTGATTCCCGGGCTGTTCGCTCGGACACAGTGTCGCAACGGCTCGCCATCGCTGCGACGTTTCTTTGGAGTTGTGCTGCTAAGGCGCTTGGCCGCGGAAATGGACTCCGCCACTCATCACACGCTACGGCGTAATAACGCGAGTACTGTATGAGGAAGACGTGATTTTTGTACTAGTTACCACTACTATTTTTATGATAAACCTCGAACCATATTCTAAGCTTTAACCAATCTTGAACAAATAGAGAAGTAAGCGATTAAGTTATTATACATACAAAGCGCAAATAGCAGACCGCACTATCGTTCAGTTTACGAAACCTTTCTGCTAGAGATCAATATGTTAATTTACGAATTTCGAGTGGTTTCACTGCAAAGTGTCCGAACATATCGATTTCTTATTTGTGTGATAAGAAGGAATCGATTATGTTTGGTTACGCTAGAAGTGAGCTGCCTACACAGGCGTGGGACCTGTTTTACCCAAGAGTACAATAAATACAGGTCGAAAATAACTTACGAGGAAAAATAAAGCTGCAGTCAAGCTGAACGTTTCTACTACGTAGATTCAGCTGTCATCATCAGCAGCGTAAGCAAATCTTTTAGTTTTGTACTGCCTTGCATACATAGCTGATGATGACAGCTAAATCAATTTTGCCGAAACATTCGGTTTTAAAAATTACTGTGACATTATTTTTCCTGCTTTAAGTTATACACCGCTTTTTCAAGGATCACTTTGTTTCGCAGGTGTTTTTACGTTTTTGTATTTTGATGATGTAGTTATCTTCTGTGCAACAAATTAATAATCTCTACTTGTGGGTAACTTTGAATAACTGCAAATTCTACTGATGATCAAGGTCGAAACCCTGTTTGCTATCCGAAGTCAAAATCTTTGATTTCAAAGTAACTTACTTATCAGCGGAATTGTATTCGCCGCGACAGGATTTAGTTCCCAACCCCCACTTGCGAGTAAGATCTGTTGCTGTTTTAGATAATTGTTTATTCGTCATTGAGTTTTTGATAGTAGCAGTAGTAGTCGTATTTTATTTTAGCAAGAAATCAAACGTACATAAGGATAATGCACAGATAACAAATGTATAACGAGACTTCATTTGAGTTATTGCAAGGAATAGCCGTGAAGGGACATGTACTCTTCTAGTCATCGGCTAACCTGGTGAAAGGAGCATAAGCTCACAAAATTTAGTCGTCCAAAGTAGAACAGTTATTTATCAATATCCTGAAAATATAGAGAAAAAAAATTAAAACAAAAACAAAAAACACAAACAAAAGCAGCAAAAACAACAAAATTCTAAACTGCATCATATAACTCAGTTGCACAAAATTTAATATTTTCCTAATAAGTCATCACGAAATTGACCCAAAAATTGGTTCAGGTTCAGATTTTTAATATCAGTTGGAATCAAATTCCATAGTTTTGATCCTCGATATTTTATTGATTTTTGGGCAGTTTTGTCCGATAGTACGAAATGACCAAGCCGTCATATTTTGAAGATCTTGTACAGCAGGAGTCGGCAAACGTTTTGTACTACTGGGCCAAATCTACACACTTCCGGTAACGTGCAGGCCGCATAAATTTCAACCTAAACAATCGCCACATTATCCTTAAAATCATGGTGCACCGGCAACTCCTATTCCTGTGTTGAACATTGCACAGTTAGACGTGTTTTTGCCGTGTCGTATTTATTATTAAACACATATTAAAGCGCAATGCATTTTTGTTATTTACTTATCATTATCAATGTGAAGGATGATGCTGTTTCTGTGTCATGGCCATGGTGTTAAGATCAGCTGGTAACTTTGTTGATGATATTTGCATTACGTCATTTAAATCAGGGATCGGCAAATTTTTTCGCATGGCGGACCGGTTTAAGTCGCAAAATTTTTCACGGACCTGCCTTAAAAATAAACATAAATATTCAGCAATTAAATCTTATTTCAGCTCATATTACAATAGTGATTCAACGAGAACCATAAGCTTGTTTTGCAGCAACCAGACTCTCCCATCTTGGGATGATGGGACTCAACGATACCCGCAATGTGTTCTTTAATCTTTTTTGATGTTGTAGGTCCCTCGTCATCGACGAACAGACTCCATTTCCAAAAAATCTCAGCAAAGATGTTTGGTTTTCGCTCATTGTCATCGGACTAAAAATATCTGTGTTAAAACTTTAAAACTTTTCTGGTTTAGGTTATAAGTTTCAGTAGGAATAATTTATTTTGATCCTGACTTCAATTCGCTGTGGTATTTCTGACGTTATTTTCTTACTTATTTGATCTCCCTCATCAACCTAACACAGCAAACTACAACAATTGCTGCTAGTTACATCACAGACAAAAGAAAGATATTAATTAGATTTGTTACCCTTTTGTCTTGTTATGTCATGATATGCAATAACGTTTGAATAGACACCATTCAAAGCAGACATCAGATAACACTTTTAGGCACTGAATGAAGTCCCAACGCTCTCAAAATGTAAAAATCAAACAATCAAATCTTACAAAACGTTTGAAAGCAATTGGGTCTGAAACTCTGAAGTAACAAAAATGTTTTAAATCATTTAATCTGGAAAAATACGCGGGCCGGTACCAAACCCCTCGCGGACCGGCAGCGGGCCGCGGCCCGGTGTCTGCCGACCACTGATTTAAATGACGATCTGACAGGCGAGTACGAAGTTTATTCTTTAACTGCCATACTGGTCTGACATATCAAGCAAACAGGTTTCGAATGATGCTAAACAAAGAAATAACTTTCCGTCCAAGCGCTTTGGAATTTTCTACCCTCGTCGTTAACTTTTCTACGTTTTTCAGCCATTCTGATGTCAAATTTAAAAAATTAAAATAATTTGCCGAACAAAGATTCAGTCAAGTACTAAGTTTAATCTAATTGTGGGGAACTGAATATTCACTTCACTTTCACTTTACCACCAAACGCCTGCAACGCACACAGCACTTGTGGTCGTGTGGCAAATTACTGGTAAATCAGTTTCGCTTCTGCTACATCATAGTTACACATAATGAATGAGTGCTTTGCTTGTATCATTCCTTGACAATATTATGCTCTAAAACAGTGGTCTTCAATCTTTTTAACAGCGAGGAACCTCTGATGTACAGTATTTTGGCTTTTGTCACGGAACCCCACTAACAAAAATTAAGAAGCCATTAATTGCTTGCAGGCCTAAGAAGATTATTTACTTCGTTGTTTCGCTTCATTTGACTAGACTAAACAATAATGATTTGGTTAGACAATGGTTTTACGTGTACGCCATTCTCAGACACTGCCTTTACGAATGCACTATTCTCATAAACTCTCAACAGAAGCTCCAGTCTGTAGTCTACTCTACTCTTACTTCAACAGCTGTGATCGGCTACATCGTAAAACTGTGATGCAACAACTATGTTCTAGCTAAGAGGATGAGAATGAACAATAAGTGTCGCAAAAAATATCACAATCACTTGTTTAAGTATAACTGTATGAATGCCACACGTGGATGCAGAAAATTCAGAATTACGTATCAGTATAATTTTATACTGAAGCACGAAATATGTCTTTCTAACAATGATACGCCATCGCGGAACCCGGGGCCGCAGCTTGCCGACCCCTGTTGTACAGTGATCGTGAGCTTTTGAAACATGGGAGAAGCTATGAAAATAGTCAGGAAGCGATTTATTGACACATTTATGGACAAATTTGACAGTTTCCATTTTCTGTACTTCGTTAATTTTTAAAATTTTGAGTTGTCGGTAATGAGGTGTTACATGATCTTGAAAGCCAGAGCGAGATATTACGCGAACAGCTCTGTTTTGCAGAGTTTACAATCTGTGGATATGTGTTTTGAAAACTGTATCCCACAATATAACACCGTAAAGAAGGTGCGGGTATACAATAGCGCGTAAAGGTTCAAAAGCGCTGTGGAAGGTAAGCAGTGTTTTAATCTAAAGATGATTCCCCGCTTTTCGCCACTTTTGCTTCAATTTTAGTTAAGTGAGTTTGAAAATTTAGATGATGATCTAAAATTCTAAACGAATTCCAAGGTAGCCTATTTCACCGAAACGTTATGTACAATTTTGTTACGATTCTAAGACGAGAAAAAATTAGGGGTAGCTACTCTCACTTAAGGTTTACAAGAATATATCTTGATTTAAGGAGATTTACTGTTAAAGCATTAGCATCCATTCACGTTTTTAAGTTTATCAGAACTTTTGTTAAAGTTTTAAGTTATCAAAAACTTTTTTGTTTAGAACTTTTGTTAATAACTCTTTTGTATAGCTTTGAGAAAAGCTGTTTGTCCCAGAAGCTTTTCGTGACGCATTCGTCAGTGTGTAATCGCGTCAAAGTGAGAACGAAAAGCAAGGCCTGGTGTTTGATGAAGCAAATTGTTGTTTTAAGTAATGTGGTACTCCGCCAAAATCGTTTAATATGTTAATCTAGATTCTATGCGTCCATAACTGTGCAGAAACGGTTGGTTGGACGCGAGACCGGTAGAAGGTCGGTTGCTTTCTGCTTGTCTAACTTATCAGCTAACTGATCGTTGTACGCAAAATGTTTGTTTTGGTTTGAGCTTGAAAAATCCAAATCTTCATTGTATACATTATAACCTACTTGCGTTTGCACCAAAGGGTGTAACGCGTCGCGGCGCCCATTTCCGCGCTTAGCGCTTGGGCAACACTGTTTCGAAGAAAGGTCTTAGCGGTGGCGAGCCGTTGGCAACTGTTCGATAGTCGAACTGAGACACACCGCACTGATAGCAGTGTGCTCAGCAACTGCACTGGCCGACTGCTAACTTGGGCTTCCTGCTTCAAAAGTATTGCAATGAGGTGCGCTTGTATTCAGATTTCTGATCGAGATCTCGAGGATGGGCACATTGCTCCGTTCGCCTGCTACGAACTTGCTACTATCATGATTTCATCAGAAGAAACAAAACCGAAAGGAGTCGAACTGCTTCGACATTTAAAGGTAAAATGCGTTGATTGGCAACTCTCAGCCTGACTTCTCAATACACCGGACAACACGCTCCAAAGGAACATGTTGGCGGTGGCGAGCCGTTGGCGATACTGTGTCAGATTTGACCGGCTGGGGATCGATTCCTCGCCGTTTTGAACCACTACGCCAACCGACCTGTTTGTTTCTTTTCATTTCTAAAAGTAGCGGTTGTCAAATTGGCGATATATCACTATTTTTTCAACCAAAGTATTCAACCTGTTAGCTCTGTCATTGAAATGGTTAATGTTTCATTTATATTGTAGGAGAATTTCTCTGGTTATGATTTTGAAAATCGTTTGCAAATGCGCATTCACGCCACGGAGCTGAGACTGAAAGAAAACGGCGATCGTTTTTGAGCATTAGTCGAAGTGTCGGACGTTTTACCTTATCGTGTTCTTGTTTTGTGTTAGGGCGTTTGAGTCGGCACTGTGTAGTTTGTGTGATGCATTGCAACCAAGTTCCTTAGCTCGTCCATCGTCAACGTCATACAAGTAGCCTACTAGGAGTCCTCGGGTTACTACAGTCTCGACTTACGCTGTTTCAAGGTTAGGAGCGCTTAAAAATGTAGAAAATAATAACATCGATGCCATTGCACTGAATCATTGTGATAAAGAATCACAGTACTTTTATACATGTAGTTAGAGCTCATTGGCCTTTGTCATTTGCATTGTAAGTGACGTAAACAGTTGTGTTGCTGTACAGTATGTATTGAGTGATTTATTCATAAAGTTCTGAATTACATTGAAATTTGGGTTACACTGAAACTTGAGAAGGGATCAACATCGTAAGTCGAGAACCCTCTGTACAATAATGGGTTGTTGCTGTTGCAATTTTGATTCCCAATAATAATATTCTTAAGATTGATGCAAAAATATCCTACCGTAACTTTGTAAGTTTAGTTGTTATTTATGTGTAAATCTCTATCCTGTCATCAACCCATGGACAAAAAAATAATCCAAATTATTAATAAATAAATATCAGCCAGAAACAGCTGGAAACACTCGGGCGGACGTTTCGACTCACTCCTGGAGCCATTGTCAACACAACAAGCCTACATTCAGCTTATTTTTATCTAAGGGTGAAAGTCATGTGGGACGAATCTGTTTATCGCACTCCAAATCTTTATCTCAGATTTTGATTATTTCGTCATCCCTGATAATTTAGAATATTTTACTTGCTCCTGACCGCAAAATAGCTTCAATGAAACAGCAGCTATGGTTGTACTTGAAACACCCATTGCGATTATTGTAGCTTTTTTGCATTAGGTGCAGAAATGTAGTTGCGTTGGTGTAAATAGTGGCTGAAGTGTTAAATGCCTAAATGGTGATTATGTTGCTTGCGACGGCGCCCAACAATCTGTGAAAATGTTTGTGCAATCTTATCGTAACTTCGTGTCTTAATTAAATGTTACATAATTCACGTTTTGTGCAAATGTATACAGGGTGGCCCACTTAAAAGTAGCCCAGAAAGTTCGTGATACAAGGTGTTGTACCAAAAAATAAAGAAATATTCAAAAAAGATAAGATCTACTTTTAAGTGGGCCACCTTGTATCACGAACTTTTGGGCTACTTTTAAGTGGGTCACCCTGTATAACTTCGGCACTTTATATCGTTTACTTTTTTGCTGTTTACCAGATTTTGTGCAAGTAGAACTAGCCCAGTAGCGTAGGGAAGGGGCAAGGGACACGTTTCCCCGATAAATTTTTGGTCCAACAAAGTTCTAGTGTAAAGAGTTGAAGCCAATAAAATAAACACTTGGAAGAAAACAACATTTTTTAACAGCTTTGAATAAAAAGAACAGCACGGTGGTGGAGGAGGGTGGGAGGACAAAGAAGACCTGCCCCCCCCCCCCCCCCCTTTAAAAAAGATTTGCCCCCCTCAATTTTGGCTACGCCTCTGTTTGAGCTCATAGACTTCGATTAAGGTTGATCTCTTTATTTGCTACTGGTTCTCGTCTGCCAGCCAAAATTCATTGATGTTCCAGTTTACAACTACGTATAATTGGTGTTAATTGATTTAGGCCTAATTACAGATTACAAGCATAAAATTATAAAAACTCTCTACAGACTGTTTCTCCCTAATGGGTTAATCAGGTGAGGTTCTAAACATTAATTAAAAGTTGAAAGATTTTGGAGTATCCTCGCACTGACTCCTCGCAAAAAATCTCCGTCTCTATTTTCAAACTCAGCACGCCAAAATTTTTTCGGCGTAGCATAATTGGCATTTGCTTGTTCCGCTTTGGTTGGCATTTGCATGTTTTTCGACGGTCCAGCTGATTTTGGTTTTCTTGCCCGCAGACGTTAAATTCCAGTACAAATTAGATAATTCTGTGCAATTTTTTTTTTTTTTTTTTTCTTGTCTCTGAAGGTGTGCGTGTGATTGTTGTATCGGGTTTTGAACGTTGTTTTGCATAAACCGTAATAATGCTTCCCGGGGATAGCATTCTCTTCTGTTGTAATTGAGGCCTTGTATACAAGGGAGGAATTGCAGCATTCGCCGTTTAACGGACAAGTGGTGTTTTGCCTGCAGTTGCATCGGTTTGATTGTGCCTTGTTTGCCGGGTTGTTTTGTAGATTTTTGTTGTGACCGGATATTATTGAGGCCATATTTGGTGTGCAACGTGCTGAGTTTGAACAGCGAGACGGAGATTTTTTACGAGAAGTCATAGCGTGGAGACTCTTAAATCTTTTAACTTTCAATTAATCTTTAGAACCTCACCTGATGAACCCATTAGGGGGAAACAGTCTGTAGTGAGTTTTTATAATTTTATGCTTTTAATCTGTTACTAAATTATATGCTCCGCTCTGACTACGTCATCGAGCACTTTTGTCAACTGAGGACCGTCAAGCCTTGACTATAATTGGTGTTATGTTAATAACCGATCTAAGGGTTCCTCTGCGTTTTTTGTTACTGTGTTGCATCGCGGAAATATTAAACTAGCAAGAACTTAATTGCAGGCAGTGTGCGGCATTTGTTGAACTTAAATTTTTGAACCTCTCCGCAGGTGTTTTAAATTTAAAAAAAGACGTCTTTAATCACAGAATATTGTAGCTATTTTTACAAATATAGCCTATAATCCCAAAGAACGCTTATTTTTACATTAGCTTACAAATAAACTGCAACAGAATTAGAAAAGTGATGCTGCTGCCATCTAGTGGCAGAAATTACCTTTAATACGAGTGTGTGAACAAACTTTTCATTGTTAGAAATTGGTAAAACTATCGAAATCGCTCTGATATTCTTTGAAGCAGCTAATATTCAATTCTGCCACTAGAGGGCGATCTCGGATATTTGAACACCGAATTTCTGGCCCTGGTAATCCCTTTTGAACAATTTTTTTTTAACGCCGTCAAATGACAAGGAGCGTCGATCGTCTCAATAAACTTACAAGTACATAATTTGCTGCAATAACTTACAGTTAGCACAAGATGGCCGAAAAATGGGTTGCAAAAAAGTCATTTGGTGGGGGGCTTTTTTTAACAAAACTAAAAATCAACCCCCATTTTTGTTCTTTGCATGAGAAAGTTCATCCCATCCGCGCCATTTCACATCAGGCTGATTTTTTTTCAAAGTCATCACCCTTATAGGCCTTGTTACGCTATCACAAAAAACGCCTAGAAAATGGATTTCGTGATACCCACCGAAGAACTACATGAAACTTCGTAAATTTGAAGATTAAGAAATGCTGAATTTAAATCTCGTGTCTTCCGTGTCCAACAGGTGCCGTTACGTCATAATGACGTCATAAAGACAAAAATTGCTCTTTCAAAGATGCAGAAATTCCACACACTTAAAAGCCTCTAAATTTTTTTGTGGTTGATGTAAACGCATCAGATCACTTTCAAAGTAATCTTTGGTTGACAGACTATGTTCATGCCAAACTGTGACGTCATAAGTTGATGACGTCATAACCTATAAGTAACAGATTTTGTAAAAACAATTATTTTTTCTGGATGGGGTTTATACAGTTCCTTGTAACTTCGGTTGTAGTACGTTTAACAAGCTAAAAATTGGTGTGAAAAATCCAAATATACATATTACCACATCTGCAAAATTTCGACCAGTTTTATTCAGTAGTTTTTTTGCTATTGACCTACAATGATTACATATTAACCATTAGCTTAAACCGCAACCAGACCAGAAAATAAATAATCATATTGAGTAATTGCTTCCAACTTCTTGTGTTAGTAATACAAACACTTAAAATAGTTTGGAGACATCTCTAGTCAATAATTTGCATCTATTTCAAATACTGACGTCATAAGTTGATGACGTCATAACTCACAAGTAAGATTTTGCAAAAAATATATTTTTGCTAGACAGGGTGTATCTACAGTTCCTTATAACTTCATATATAGTACGTTTAAAAAGCTGAATTTTGGCTTGGAAAATCTAAGTATACATATTAACACATCTGCAAAACTTTGACTAGTTTGATGGAGTATTTTTTTTTTTCTTCTATAGACGTACAACAATTAGTTATTTACCGCTAGCTTAACGCGCAATCATACAAGATAGTAAATAAATGTATCGAGTAATTGCTGCAAACACTTAAAAATAGTTTGGGACATTTTCAGTCAATAATTTTCTTTTGTGCCAAACACTGACGTCATAAGTTGATGACGTCATATCACCCATAAGTAAAAACTTTTTCTGAACAGAGTGTACATAAATTTTTTAGCCACTATTTTCATCAAAAAACAATGTGAAACTTGACGTGGATAAATTAAGCATACGGTACATACTGGCACACCAGCAAATTTTGTCCAGTTTTATCAAATACTTTCCAAGGCGATTATCCTACTCTCTAACAGCTGATAACTTTACATTACTTCACGTATTTCAACTACTGCATCAAGTTAACGCTAAGGAATTCAATTGGTATAAATTAAGCACTGCAAAGTATGTTTTTAATGTAACCAAAAACAACGTACCGGTACCCTTTGCGTCAGTTTTGTGCAATTAAATAATGGCATCATAATTCTCGAAAGAAATATATTTTACGATAAAGAACTTTATTGGATCAGAAAATTAATTTTATTAGTTAGTGTTCGTTGCTGCCAATCTACTTTAAAAAGATATAAACATAAATTTTTACACCGTAATATATTTTCATTGACTAAATTTCGTATCTAGCTAAAACACCTATAGGCTACATTGATAAGCAGGTTTTATTACTTGAAAAACAAAGAGAAATTTGGTGTGAATAAGCTATATTAAATTTCGTTACATTAAAATAAAACCTTTAGTTACGACAAACACATTTTAACATTTTTCAACTAGCTACAAATTGGTTGTCATCACTATCATCGTCGTCATTACTGACATCATTCACTAGTTCTACTTCAATTACGGTCTCCGAATCATTTTCACAAACAACGCAAGAGCAGAGTTCGGTGCATGATACGCCGTTTCCAACGCAAGAACACTGATTTATTGTCTCTGTTAACAGTCTGCTCAATCACTTGATCTGCGGCTGTTGCGAAAAATCCGTATCGCTCTTGTTGCTGAATTGCAAATTCACCAGCACGTAAATGCTCAAGAGCAAATGGGTGTGCTTTTTCAAATTCACGCATTTCATGCAAATAGACAGGAACGTAGCGAAAATAATTCACACGATCGTAGGCAAGCAGCCAAGGAGTTATCTTCTCCAAAGTATTTAAATGACCTTCCCAATCTAATCGACGGGTACAGCTAATAAAGTGTAATAAAGTAGACACCAAATGGCTGCAACAGGGCAAAAGTAGGGAAAGCAGAGGCTTGCGTAGCACAGAACATGTGGTATTGCGTACAAAAAATTGAAAGACATCTTCCTGAAATGGATGGAAAAGCAGAGATCATCGCCTCGTCAAGTCACTAATTTCTTTTTTTTTCACATATGTTGAATGAACTTGATGACCGCAACGCTTGTATGGACAAACTTTCAATTCTTTCAGAAGAATCATCTTCTGGAAATATTCTTTTAGAATTCGAACATACGCGCCTTTCAATACTTCTTTCATTAGTAAATCGAAAATAGCATTATTGATGAAAACCATGTCTATGGGCGCTCGGTGACAGATCAGTTAATGAATTTATATCCCATATAATTGATAAACAAACTAGTTTTGGTTCATCAATTTATTGACCCCAACGGTCCGTTTCACGCTAATACGCGATCATCAGGAGGTATAAAACAACATACAATGTTAAACTACAGGTACTCACCAAAATCCAAATTGCAAAAATTTCAAAACTTTATGGAACTAGGTTCACGCTGCCTACTAAATTCTCCATAACTAACACATAAAGATAGGCAGTGTCTGAGTGCGCCACCGGACAATCGAGCTCCACAAAAGAAAACATAGAACTCCATTGGTTCTATTATAGAACTTCATTGCAATGGAGTTCTATGTTTTCTTTTGTGGAGCTCGATTGTCCGGTGGCGCACTCAGACACTGCCTATCTTTATGTGTTAGTTATGGAGAATTTAGTAGGCAGCGTGAAACTAGTTCCATAAAGTTTTGAAATTTTTGCAATTTGGATTTTGGTGAGTACCTGTAGTTTAACATTGTATGTTGTTTTAGACCTCCTGATGATCGCGTATTAGCGTGAAACGGACCGTTGGGGTCAATAAATTGATGAACCAAAACTAGTTTGTTTATTAATAGGCTCTGATCACCTGATCATCGAGCACTGTTTTTGCTTATGCAAGTTATTTTTAACTTATTCTGATATCCCATATAATTGTAAATTTTTAGCAGCAATAACTTTTTCAGTACAATCCAAACTCAGCCATTTATAAGCACATTACTTTAGAATGCTGAAACTTGTTGCAGTAAACTTTTTTGAATCACTTTCATAGACGTCATCATAGTGAACAATTATGCATTTCATCAAATCAAAATCAAATCTTCATTATACTCGCGGTATTACGCCCAAGCAGGTAACGAGTTGCGGGGCCCATCTCCGCGGCTTAGCGCCTGGGCTACACAACTCCGAAGAAACGTTGCAGCGGTGGCGAGCCGTTGGAGACACTGTGCCGATTTGACCGGTCCGGGAATCAAACCCCAGACCTCCCGCACCGAGAGCATGCTCTTGACAACTGAGCTAACGGCCATTGATTCTCTAAATTATTCCTCACCGATAAATGAAAATCATATGCGCCAAGCTGAATGAGATCTATTAGCACCAATAGTATTGGTAGAGTATTTTTGTATTTAGTTGCATATTTATCCTCCTATCACGAGAAAGCGATCAATGCGCTATACGAGCTCGCTGAGGAGTTGCCGGCCATCTGTCAACAACACCAAGATGGGGGAATCCCGCTAAGTGCATTTCCAAACGGCACAACAAGTAAACTTGCCGGCTTGTTCTGCACACTGTCCGTATAATGCTGAGCGTCAAGCAGGGAAGCTGTGAATACCATTTTTATAGTCATTGGTTTGACCCGACCTGGAATCAAACCCAAGTCTGCAGCTCCCGAGGCGAACGCTCTAATCACTCGCCCATCTGAGCAGTATGGAAAACTAGTCTGTCCGTAGAAATTGCACCCAGATACTGGATTACCACAAAAAGCACGTAATTATAGTCTGACTTTTTATCATCATTTCCTCACAAACCTATCCAGCAACACAGTATACAGATACGTAGGTTATATGACGTTTCTGCAAGTAAACCTATAAGTCATTTCGATAAGCTAGGCTAACTGACTTTTCAAAAGGTATAATAATACCGCTTCAACTTTTTAATTTTATCTATCTCTACACTTCAGCAGCTAAACCTACCTAAGTTTGTGCCACTAGCACTTGTTGACTGCCAGTTCCACTATTTCGTTGTTTTACCTTGATCAGCTGTTTGGCGTAACTATGACGAAACAGCTGATAAGAACATATTTCCAAATTTTAACTTGCATAAGTTAATTTTTTATGAGTTAGATGCTGTCACTTCATTTAAAAATTATACAAAAATAATTAAATTCAGCTTACAATTTAACTTAAAAATCAATATATCAGATATTTTTTTCTACTTCAGTTTAAAATGTTATCGAACACTGAGCAAAAAACATTTAGCAACCAACACGGCAACACCTAATGACGAAAAAGCAGTGATGCGCTTTAAGCGTAATAGTATTCATCCGCTAAAATTTTTCAATATTCAAACGGTTATATCTCAAAAACGGCACCTGCTTGCACGGGAAGACACTCCAGTTTCGATCTACTACCATAATTATATTTACAGACAATTTTTTACATAGTTCTTCGTTAGGTATCACGAGACGACAAGATAGAGCACAGTGCAACAAGGCCTATTATGTGGATACCATTTTTTGAGTCTTTGGTATGACTCGATGTGAATGATTGTGCTTGTAGTGGCACGTTATCCCTGCGATTTACACGCTTGTGCTATAGCTGTGCCGTTTTAAAGACTAGGCGCTCACCGATCAGATGTCTAATTAGTTGTACAAAGCATCTGCCTCTAATATTGATATTTAGAGCTTACCTGGTTTTCTAAAACTGAAGTTTTAGCTTGAAAAATAACGTTCCACATTGAAGGACAATGCGTGAGCCGTCAAGTTGCTTATGTTGTGCCGTTGGAAAAGCATTTGGGATTTTCCTATTTTAACAGTAACTCGCATATACCAATTTTTAAAGCATTAGCGAAGGTAGTTGGTCAGCCACTAAGAATAAACATAAAAAGATAGTGCTGCCGGTGACTCACCACCGCTGCAGCATTCTCTCCGGTTTTAGGTGTAGCCAGAGATGGGCATTTATCGGCGATAACTTTTTATCGTTATCGCTCAAAATAGTTTGGATTCATCGATTACCGTTATCGCTTTTGTTACATATTTTGTTATCGCGATAAACGACTTTTTATGCACGCAGTGATTAAACTTTAAAGTTAGTGAGTTGGCGCTATGGAAAAAACACGGTGTTCATTAAGACTTGTTGTAATTTTTAAAAATTATTTCTTTGTTTGGCTTAATTTCACGGCAAAGTCCATGACTCTTTCAAAATCTAGAAAAAACATTTTTGCCATTCGATTTACAAAAAAAAACTTCGTCAAACACATCGAAAATTTACCGCAATATTTATCGGGAAAATTTGTCGGCGATAATTTATCGGTATCGCCCAGGGCTTTTTTGAAGTTATCGATTATTGTTATCGCTTTGGTACAGAAAGGTTTATCGTGCCCATCACTGCGTGTAGCATGGTTTGACAAATCAGAACACAAGTACTAGGCCTATAAAAAAGAAGACTTTTTCGAGTGATCTTACGGTGATATTGTTATGAAAAACGGTACGTTCTTTTTTTCTTATTTTATTGGCATTTTTATCCTAGGTAGCAGCTGAGCGCTATGCGAGCTCGCTTAGTAGTTGCCGGCCATTTGTCTACCACAGTAGGACTGGGGAATCTCACTAAATGTTTTATCCAACGGCACAACTAGCGAAAATGTCGGCTTGCTCCACATTGTCCTTTTAATGCTGAACGTCAAGCAAGGAAGCTGTGGATACCAATTTTTAAGGCATTGGTTTGACCCGACTCGAAATCGAATATCAAAAGTCTACCGATCCAAAAGCAGACGCTCTATCTATCCACTCGGCAATCTAATTGGTTTAGTTTTTTAGACTGTTCCAAAAAAACGCAGCCATTTCAAACTTAAACTATTTGTTAGCCGTTACGAGAATTTTATGCTTTTTTATGTGGTTGCCAATGCATGAGATTACCGTAGGCTGAGTAAATCAGAGTCCTTTACGTAATGTTTCACCACAACACAATCTTTTAAATAAAACTTTCCTCATTGCTCATGAAATGACTGAGTGTAAAAATGCATGTATAGAAACCACGTCTAACCCTCGGACTCATTTCGGTTGAACATTAGTCTTGCTTCTCTTGATCACTTACACTAATATTTAATTGTCATAAATGAGTCGTTTTTTAAGGGTTGATTAATTGTTTTATTAAAGTTTTGAGTAGCCTTTTCATGTCACATATTGACTTATATTGGATTACAAATTCCTCGGTATGAAGTGTTGAAAAACTGTTACTTTTGCTGGCGCTGTTGGAAGAAACGCCACGACTACGAAATGTTCGAACAAAAACGTGGAACTAGCGCTAGGAAAGTGGTTCACTGGTTCCCGTGATCGTAGTGGTGGCCGATCGAGTGAACGGGATTAAAAAGAATTTGTAATAAATAACTGGATGCAGTGTGTAATAGTGCATAATGCGTATGTTCTGTTTAGAACATTTTTTGTAAATAAAACTTGGTAGCCCACTAGAAGTGTGTATGGCAGGGGCATGCGAAGTCATTTTTTGAAGGGGGGGCCAATGTTTTGATGACATGGCGGCTGGGGAGCCGCGCCCCCCAGACTACCCCCTCATGTTTTGCAAACACTATGGCGTTCTTTACGGTGCATAAAACTGCATGATCTTGGATTGAAATTAATCTCTTACAAACTTCAGAAGGTGATAATTTTGAAAAGGATAACAGCACGATCTTACGAGCCGACCTGAGCCTTTTTTGTGTTTTGGTGAAATGAAATCTCAACTTAGCTCTATAGCTGCGCGCTCACACATGTATAATCTAACCATATGAAGTTCATTTTTTACAAGTTACTCATAAATTTTTGCTTGCACTTAAACCAAATGCTGTTGGAGCTACAATTTATTCAAAATACTCCACCCTCCCAACAAAAATCAATCAGCGTGTAACTTTTGCAAATCGTTGGCGCAAACTATACGCCTATTCGCTGTCACTCGTCTATCTGTTATTCAGTCAGCAAAAAGCTCCAAAAACTTTTCTACATTCAGCCGTTAAGGATATGAATTTTACACACAAATCTTTGACAACAACGGTATCCAAAATGTTTTTGTGGATATGGCAAAGCGCGAGGTTGGAAAGTCGCTTTTGGCTCATTGAGTTGCGTAGCCACGTTTTG
This sequence comes from Trididemnum miniatum, assembly GCA_964006365.1. Lineage (NCBI taxonomy): Eukaryota > Metazoa > Chordata > Ascidiacea > Aplousobranchia > Didemnidae > Trididemnum > Trididemnum miniatum. The sequence goes on from OZ023238.1 coordinate 3,431,926, forward strand.
ATGCGCCGCAAAACGCTGAAAGACCGCTCTACCGAAGCAACAGAAGGTGATGAGGTAAGCAAATATCGGAGAAGCGTGTTAATTTCTGGAAAAAGTGAAACATGCGAATGTGAGGACTTCATTACACTGATTACGTCCCCGAGTGTTTCAACATCTTTTGGATTCACAGACGACTGCTTCACAACGTTTTTCATGAATTTTAGTTCGGTCAAAAGTTCATCTGTCTTTACGTCCACAAAATATATTTTAAAATCATCAGTGGTTTGTTCAGGAAAATCGGATATGCGGCTTTCCGTTTTACAAGCTTCAACTAAAAGGCCTTCGATAGAGCTTGTGGCTCGCAAAGCATCTTCGTTAAACCTTCTATTCAGGGCTTCTACAATTCTGTCAATAACGGAGAAATATGCAGCTTTGGCAGAATCTGCGAACGAACTTTGTGTTGCCGTATTCGGGCATTCGTCGAACCGGCAGGGGATGGTTTTCCGCCGCACTATTTTGGGAGAGCTAAGATTGCACTTCTCCTTTAATGCATCCGCCTCGTTATACAGGGTTTCAAAATTTGTTTGGCACCTCATGCTTCCGAGTTGCTCGCGGAGAATAGAAATAGCTTGATAAGCTGCATTGATCGAATTATTTGGATTCTGAAGTCTGGTAGCCAAATATTCACATACTTGAAATACATCACGAGCAATGCACAAGCCCAATACGGTTTCAAATTTTTGCAGTTTCTTCAATAATCCTTCTGCCATCGCACGAGCATCTACAGAATAAGAGCTGTCATTCGCAATTTTCTGAAAAACAGTCAAAAGGGCCGGGAGATTTTTTAGGATGGAATTGATTCCATTAACGCGGACTGCCCATCTTGTCGGACAAATAGTAGCGAGGTTTGAAAAGGATTGAGACATATTTTCGTTTCCTTCCATTACCACGGAATTTTGAATGTCGGGACACACATGTTTATATTCCTGAAGTCGTTTGTGCGACTCTTTGACAAAGTTAGCTGTTTTCCGAGCTAATTCCAATGCATCACGCACCAAGCGCTCTTCTCGGGCAACTTCCTGCAACACAAGATCTAGTCTGTGATTGGCACAGTGGAAATAGTGTGCAAAAGGATATTCTCGTCTTAAGAGGGCTTAAGCTCCTTGCAATGCTCCGCTCATATTGGAAGCTCCGTCAAATCCCAGGCCACGACATTTCTTAAAATCAATACCAAGTTGGAAAGTGATATTTTTAAGAGAAGTCGCAATGGTTTGGCCATCAGTAGCATTAAGTGAAACAAAACCAGCAAAAATGTCGTATGCTTGAAATTGGTCATTAACAACACGAAACACAACTGAAAGCTGTTCTTGCGTAGTGACATCTTGGGTTCCATCCGCTAAGCAACTGTAAAATTCTTTGTTCTTGACTGTAGCGACTACTTTTTCCAGCACTGCGTTCCCCAACAAGTCAACGATTTCATTTTGAATGTGATTCGACAACCAGTTGTCCCTGCGCTTCAGCCACTGCTTGAGCTCCGGTATATCACCACTCCTAAGCTTCAATAATTGAATAAAGTTTCCTTCATCCTTGGTATGGCCTTGCATTGCCAGTCCTTGCCGCGCCAAATACTTGACAGTTTCGAATATCACAAGCGTGCTTTGCGACTCTCCGCCTGCTGCTGCTCTACGGCAGAAGATATTGCAACGGCAATGGATGGTCTTTCAATGTTCCTAAGAGCATTCGATGCACTTTTATGCTGATCAGTATTTTCATGCTTGCTAAAAGCGTTAGGACATTTTTTCCAGTTATTGAACCTTTCTAGAAAGGCTTTTTCAATTCTTTGGGCAGGAAAAAATAAATTACGTTTCATAGCTTGATTACATACATAACAGGTGACGAAATCGTGAAGATTTGATGCACTCTTAGCAGTATAGTGCAGCCATTTAAACGAATCAAACCATGCTGGAAGAAAAGATCTCTGTCTATTGCCATAAACCTTGAGTGGAAAATCAAAAAAACATGGTTGAAAAGGTTCTTGGGGTAAGGTAAGGTTGCTTGCACTCTGATGGCTTGATCATGGTGTTGAAGCGTCCAAAGCAGATTTTGCGGCTGCTGAAGAGAGAACATGGGGCGATAGAACTTCACCATCACGAATAATTGTTGATGACAGCTGAGTTGTTTCCATCTCAGAACTACCGGATGTTGACTGTGTCAGAGATGCAGTTTCGTCTTCATTGCGGGGGCTGGCAGTTACGTCTGAATGGTCTGGTGTTACGCTTGAATTCGGCTCGGCTACGATCTGTCTGACTTGCGATTGCGTATTCTCCCCTGTATCAACTGAAGCACAAGATAATGCTGGCATAGTGTCAACTGAACTTGTTGATAACGAATTACCAGTATTCTTACTGCTTGCAAACATTTCTGCAATGTTTCTGTACCGATTTTTCGTTGAAATACGACTTGCCGTGTCTTTTCTTGCTTTAGCCACTCTTTTGTACATGATCAATAAGGTCTGGGTCCTACTGCTATACCGGTAATATATTGATTGAGTGTATGGTGCAATACAATAGCTAGGCTACATCCTACAAGATAAAACAGAATAACGACAAAATCTAGAAATGAACTGTTCGCTCGAACTTCCAATGAAAAAATATACCAGAACCGTAAGCACAGGCCGAAGCTTTCTAAGAGATATAACAACTTTGACCAGTAGGCTAACCTTTTATGGCTTATACTCTCTTCAATACCTTTAACTTTGACTAGGTCTATTTGGTGGATAGGCCATTAGGCCTACAGGACAGGTAATCATTTAGATCAGAATATTCTAGTAATCGATAGACTAAAATTCTAACTTACTTCAGCCTACTTCTCTCAATTCTCTGCATCACGATTATAATGCTTAAAGACCTCAGCAAACAACATTCCTAAAGAATTTTTTCTGAGACGTAACAATGCATGTGTAACAGTGTAACTGAAATAAGGTTTCGGGAGTCTACGCATAGGCCTAGGTTCAAAGTTTGGAACTATAAAATACACGCGAGTGACGCGATACCAATAGAAAAATTAGCTCGATCGATCATGCGGTGTCTAAACTTTTAATGTCAATAATAAATATGGTAGGGGGGCCAAGACTATTGCTGGCCCCCCCTACAAAAATTCAGGGGGGGCCATGGCCCCCCCGGCCCCCCCACTTCGCAGGCCACTGGTGTATGGTGATCTTAGTGAGTGAAAAATCATTTAATTGCTACTGGACTATCCTCATATTTAGCATGCAACCGAGCCTATATTATGTGATCAGCAGTAAAACGCCCATATAATGTGCGCTCCGTTCCCTGAAGCAAAAGACGATAAAATTATGACGTAACTGAGAACCAGACGTGCAGCTTCAGGTATATCGTATAACTAGGGGGCCAAAGTAGAAAACCAAATGAATATGCATATGAACAATATCGGGGACCAAAGAATACGCATATAAACAATAGGAGTCCCAACTGGGTTACAAGTGGGCAGTTTTAAGGGACTCAAGTGGGCAGCCCACTTGGGACCCACCTCTATGTGAACCTGGGTCCCAACTGGGCTGCCCAGTTGGATCCCACTTGTGTCCCAACTTGGGCAGCCCAGTTGGGACCCATTTAATGCCCAGGTTCACATACAGAAAACTAAAAATAGGCAGCCCAGTTGGGTCCCATATAACTGCCCACTTGTCACCCAGTTGGGACTCATATGGGCTTGCTATCTGGGTTGTTCCATTGATCCACCTCGATTATATGCTGGTGATACCTGTTTAATCGTGCATGGAGATAATTTGCAGAATCTTGAACTAAATTGTAACGAGGCACTAAAACAATTTATCAGTCTGGATGAAAGTTAACGAACTAACTGTTAATACTTCAAAATCCCATGTAATTGTTTTGTCTCCCAACTCCTCAAACAGTACTCCTCACTTTAATGTCATGATGAATCAAGAAAAAATTAGCTGTTGTTCAAACCTCAAATACCGAGGACTATTTATTGATGAACATCTTGATTTTAGAAAACACTTAACCTACATTGAAGCTAAGTTGGCAAGGGCAGTCGGAATATTATTTAAATGTAAAGCATATTTTTCCACAAAAATACTAAGAATGCTGTATTTTTCCCTGATGTACCCATATCTCACTAACGGCATAATTGCATGGGGATCCTCATTTAAATGTGGTGTTAAAAAAATCGAGGTTTTACAAAATAAAGCAATTCGAGCAATTGCGAATGCAAAATTTAAACAAAGACTTCTACCACTATACCACCAACTCGCCATGTTACCTCTAAAACAAATATATGCTTTGCAGCTTGAAAAATTCATGCACAAATCCTGCACCTCTTCTCTACCCCTCCCTATATCTCATCTTTTCGCGTAAGTTTAACTACGCCACTCTTACTCACCTAGAAACTCCTGCAACTTGTCCCTAGCTTGCTATTCTTCCTCCAAATTTCAATCATCATTTGTTTATAAAGGTACCGTATAAAATCATGGAATGCCATACCTCCCTTAATTCGGAAGTACAATTTTAAAAAGTTCAATGGAGAACTGAGGAAACTACTTGCATCTAAGCAATTATCTTTGTAAAGTTCAACAAACTGAATGTCCTTCTATATTATTTGTGATTTTGTCTATTACCTGTGACTTCGTCGTGTTTTTTTTTTTATCTTTTTTTTTATTTTGTTGTAGTTGCTTGATAATTTTTGCCGCTCAAGGAGTGATTGCGACTCGAAGACCTTGCGGTCACTTTGCGCTCACTACGGGACCCATATGCACAGGAACGTCCTTTCGTTTTACTGCGCATATTGTGGTGCCATAAAAATAAACTTGAAACTTTCGGCACAGTGTTACAATGAGTTGAGAAGTGCGAGGCAACAACACACGTAATTCAAAAACGCGACAGGGTATTTATAGCTAACAATTAGCCTGCTTCCATGTCCACTCAAAACGTGGGCTTTCTGAACGTGGGCCGAGTTAAAAGTCGCGGGCTTTTCTAGCCCACTTTCGTTGCGCGTTTCCATGTCCAAAATGCTAAGAGGGGGCTTTGAATGCTGAACTAATTTACCGGTAGAGGCGCATAGTGAAACAGCCTAGCAACGATGTAACATAATTTTTCTTGGCATGATCAGCTTCGGTAATTCTGAAGCTCTCGTGTTTTGTCGTATCAAAACTAAAAGCTGCTTAAGCAAGGGTGGTTAAACAATGCATCTTCGCAATTTACTCCTCCATTTCAAGGCGCTTGGCCTATTTCCACCTAATCTGTTTCTCACTAACTCAAAACTTACGCATTAGATCATCCCAATTTGAAGCAGTATAACCCAAAACCATGCCCATATGATCCCCACTCGGATTTGTAGCCTATCTAGTTAAGAACTGAAAAAATGCTTTTACATTTTTTACAAGGTATTAGCAATAAATGAGCTGCTGGTTAGTATACGTACCAGTAGTTCACAGTTAACACTGATCTCGGCAGCGTGGCGCAGTGGTTCGGAGCGTCGTTTTCACGACGACCATGATCGCAAGGTTAATGGTTCAACTCCCAACCTAGTCTCGTTGTTGCGTCTTTGGATAAGATGCTTCACGATGATTATCTCTGCTTGGTGAAATCCGGCAAGCAGCGAATTGAAGAAGTCAGAAGAAAATTCAACCGGAAAACTTGAAAACAAAGGCAACTCCTAAGCGAGTCTGGATTCGTCGTACGCATAGCGCCTCCATCGCTTTCTTGTAACAAGAGGATAAAGATGAAGAAAACAAATCTCAATCGCCGGATTTAAAGCAGTACCGGTAGGCTTTTTTGGGGGGAGAGATCTACTGCCTGGATCAGGTGCACCCAGCCAATGAGCTTGCAACCAAAATAAAGATCACTCTTGGTGCCCACAGCTGCTTGGCAAGGTCGTATACCAATTGTCAAGTTCGTCAGCGTCATTGCTCAAACTAAAGATTTTCACATTTTATATATCACTTTGCCGGGCGTTATTTTTACATCGATGTGACTAATTCCACTCTACTCAGGGGAGTAACTAGAGACCGAGCTAGCTACCTCCCTTAAGAGAACGAATTTCCGATTAAAACAAAAACATATAGTAAGAGAGTGAAAATTTTGGCCAGTTCGTAGAAACGCTTCGCCTAAAACTCATCTCTGCGTGACAATTGCAAAAACGTTTTTGAACCGAAGTAGCTGCAACTACCCATTGCCAACCTATAATTTTAAAGGCTGATCGTCACAACCCGGCCTATACAAACCAAAAAATGCAGTCTTTAGCACGATGAACTTCATAGCTGAAAGTGAGCGATGACATAAACGTTATACGTCGTCCAGAAAACAATAAAATCATTTGTTCAACTTGAAGGCTGTCTCAGGTAAGTCTAAGCTCTGGGCGAGATGCTGCGCATACCGGTATGAAAAATGATGCGAACAATTTAAAGAATAACATACCACAAGTACACAATTGCTAGAAATGCCTTTAATTTTGCAGCATCGGTAATAATAACGTGATGAAAATAAATCGGGGCGGCACGAGCAAACGCAAGGAAAAAGCAATTATGTACGTTGTAAATTGTTAGCAACGACTATAAGCATGGGCGTGCCTGGAGGGGGCAAGGGGGCAGCACGCTGTAGGGTTTGAAAATCTTTTTTTAAAAAGCCCTTTTGACGTATTTCAGAGGACGCCCTGTGGCAACGTTCTCAAAAACTTGCGTGGCAGAAAAGTTTGGCACGCCTCTGGGTATAAGATCAAGTATGGTCCACAATTATTACGCCAAAATAATACTCAGCGAAATTAACTGGATCATTGCTAACAAAATTTTCTTGGTAATATTATAACCAAAACAATCTCTACACCAAAGACATTGCATGAATTACTCAAGAAACAAATCTGCAGATTTTATCATAACAGTTGCACTGGGAGTTACTACTCCAAGGGTACTCTAACGTTAAGGTCACGACCTCTAGATAGAGGTGTATGAAAATCCAAGAAAAATATGTTTTATTTTAATTTTTTATCCTTCCATTGGAAAAAGCGATGCGAAACCCGACCTTTGGGCGCAGACATTTGGGCGCGAAATACGTTCAAACGCATTTTTCATCAACTTTTCGTTAGTTTTTTTTTAAATAATAACTTTTCTGTCTGCAACGATCTTATCCAATATTACACTTAATTTTCTGTTTTCAACGATCTCATAGAAGAAATTAAGATAACAAAAGATCTAAAAGTTGGAACATTTTTGTTGCAACGTTCTCGAACGACGGAAACACGTGAGAATAAGGCAATTGCATCGACGCGTTAATGCGTGATTAATACGCAGCAAATTTTTAATAAACACATAAGAAAAGTAAGTTTTTGCTTGAAAAAATAACATGATTTTGAAAAGGTACTTGATCAATCTAATATATACGAATGAAATAGATCATAATTAACAGCTGACTCATAATTTGTTTTATCAAACATGATTCTATTTCTAAGTATTTACAAATCACAACTGCGTAAAGCATCTTCTTAATTTTTTTTTATTTCGCTGTTCTATATTGCGTGGACATTTTCTTTGATAAAATCACTCTCTTAGGTTGCTAGACAATCGATCGTAAAAATGAGTCTTTCTCTATCGTTAACTTGACCTTTACTTTGCTCCATCTTTTTTGATAAACGTTACCGTTAATTAACACATCTTAATTTCTTCTATGAGATCGTTGCAAACAGAAAATTAAGAATTGGATAAGATCGTTGTAGACACAAAATAGTTTTTATTAATTAAAAAAAAAACTAACAAAAAGTTGATTAAAAATGAGTTAGAACGTACTTCGCGTCCAAATGTCCTCGAGCCCATTTAGCACTGCGCCCATATGTCTCGCGCCTAAATGTCGTGTACCAAGGCGGTAGGGGCGCTATTAACGAGCTCAATCAAAAGATGCATGGAACTTTGTTACAACTCAAAATGTGGTAAATAATGTTAAATGGGAACGCCACAAGTAACCTTTTTAATATCATGTAGGAAGCAATGATTACCAATTCACTGGTTTTGCCAGACTTGTAATTGAACTTACGTGTAGGGCGCCAGAGGCAGTCGATCTATGCACTTGGCCATTTAAAAAGCTTAAAATTTTTAAGAGCTCGTTCACAACCTTTAAATAAATACTTAAACACCTAGTAATTTGAATGCTTAAAACGAGCTGCTTGCGTAATCTGGTGGAAAGCAAGCCTTGTGCTTAGATGCAACTTCAATTGCCAGCAGGCAAATCAGAAAAGAAAAAACTATTCTAGCATTGCGTTTAGAAAATCCTCATCAGGCTACGTAATAGCCCCCCTGTCCATAAGATGTTTTTGTTCAGAGACAGCCATGTAACATCATGTCGGTCTTTACCGCTTCCACTTTCAGTTTTTTGCAATGAACGATTCTTTAGCAAAGCTTATGCTGGGAAATCCCGCTTCAAAAGAATAAGGTAACTGTTCTGTTTTATAACTCATTCGAATAGACAGATAACTTCAATACGTTATTAGTTTATGTACAATTCACAATGCTCACACGAGAGAATGAATGAAAACGGCGCGAAGCAGTAGCGTAGCAACTTCAGTGTTGCCATTAATAATGACGCATCTATTTACAATCATAATGCATAACACCACAACCCCCCTTTTTAAAAGAGAGCACACGAAACTAGACACCTACGTAGCTTTCTGGTCAAGCTATACGAAATCTGTAAAACGTGATGGATTTTGTCTATGTCTCTCGCTTCGCCTAGCAGGAATGGGTTGCACTTGCACCTCATCATTGAAGTGGACTTTCCGTGCAGAGTTTTCGGAGTCTTCTTCCGTCTCTTGAGATACTATGTCGGCAGGTTTCACGAATCTTCGGTTGCACCAAAGTACACGTCCGCAAGGCAAACGAACGTGGTAGTCTCGGTTTTGTCCGATGCCAACGATATCGCCACAACGATCCCATTTCTTCGTGGCAGGGTCTTGTATACGAACTTTGTCACCGATTCGTAGCGATTTTAAAGGCTTGGCATGCTGATTGTAATACTTCTCCTCTTTCTCCTTTGAAGTCGACTTGTCTAGGTTCTCCAATTGTTCCTTCCACGTCTTGGAGAGTGATTTGAGAGTAGCTGGTACAATAGATCTAATGGGAGATCCGTACAAGACCTCAGCTGGAGATAACCCATGCTGTTTTGGGGGTGTTAAGCCATTCCAGATGGCCTTCACAAAATTCGTCGCGAGCAGTGTTGCCGCTAACGGTGGATTTGGCAACAAGACTCTTCATCGCTTTGACAGCTGCTTCGGCATGTCCGTTGGACTGGGGGTAGTGAGGAGTGCTGATGGCGTGATTGACTCCCAACCTCTTCAAAAATTGTCGGAATTTGCCAGAGGAAAATTGGGGCCCACCATCTGTGCGAATGCGAACTGGGACGCCTGCATCCACAAAGAATTTGCGAAGTGTACTGATCACTTGCTGGGAAGAGGGGTCATTGCGGTATTCCGATATCTTGATCCAGCCGGATAAACGATCAACATAAACCAAATACGACTTTCCCGCATAATAAAAAAGATCAGCCGAGACATCTTCAAAGGGTCTGGACGGTGGAGGGTCGCACATCAACGGTTCCTTCTGAACGCTTGGGCGGTATTCCTGACACTGAGAGCAAGATTCGACGGTATTTTGTATGTCACTTCCAATACCCGGCCAGTAGACTGTTTGGCGAGCGCGTCGCTTTGTCCTTTCTATTCCTTGGTGAGAGGCGTGTAATCTAGCCATCACATTACGCCTTTCACTTTTGGGTATAACGATGCGGTGTCCGTTCATGACAACTAATCCGTCTTCAACAGTGAGCTGGTGCGAGAGCTTCTTGAAGGGTTTCATAGACGCGGGTAGCTTAATATAGCTAGAAAAACCATCCTGAATGGCTACAATGAGAGATTGCATATCTTCGTCTGTAATTGTACTCTCCCATATTGCTTCTATCAAAGGATCAATGAGAGGCTGCCCATCCACGTTTTCTTCTCGAAGGACGGCAGAAATGTGCATACGGACGGAGCCTTCGTTGTCGTCCGATATAAGATCTTCTGGTGTGGGGTCACAAAGCGGGGCTCTTGAGAGGGCATCTGGAATGGTATGGTCCTTTCCCTTTCGCCAGATCGTGTGAAACGTGTAACCACAAAGTTTTTCCTTCAGCCTCTGGATTCTCGGATTGTCAATCATCTCCATCGTTTGGTCATTTAAAATCGACTCCAATGGTTTGTGATCCACTACGACATCGAACTTGGGCATTTCTTGTAAGTACGTGCGGCACTTGCGGATAGCCCAAACAACGCCTAATAATTCTAGTTCCACCATAGCATAACGAGACTCTGTGTCCGTGATAAATCTTGAGCCAGCTTGAGTAAGCTTCCAGTCGTCTCCATACTTTTGAAGCAAAGCGAATCCAAGACCTTTCAGTCTCGATGCGTCTGTTTGTAGCATTGCTGGCAACTTGGGATCAAATGGTGCGAGGATAGGGGGAGAATACAGCACGTTTTTAGTCTCTTCAAATGCTGCCTCGTGATTTGAGGTCCATAAAAATGCGTTCCTCGATTTTATCAAGTCACGGAGTGGTTCTGTAGCTTTGCTCAGCTGATAGGAAAATCGTCCCAGCTGATTGGCTAGGCCCATGAATGAACGGAGCGCAGTAATGTTGGTAGGGGTTGGAAATTTACGTGTGGCTTCCACTTTTTTCGGATCCGCCTTGACTCCCTCACTATTGATGCGGTATCCAACATAATCCACGAAGGTCTGCAAAAATTCAAATTTCTCAGGATTGAGGGTAATGCCGTGTTGACGACATTTATTTGACACAGTAACAACGGTATTCAAATTGTCTTGAGGGGAGCTGCTGTGGATTAGTATGTCATCTACCACTTTTTCGACACGATCGATGCCTTGAATGGCTTCATCTCCTCGAGAGCAATATTCGTCTTGGGAAGATGTCATCCTCATAGGTGCTCGCAGAAATTTGTATCTGCCATAGGGAGTGATGAAAGTGGTCAGGTTCTGACTTTTTTCGTCCAAGGGCACTAGCCAATATCCCTTTACTGCGTCCAACGTTGTGAAAAACTGGGAATCGGGTGCAATGTTCGATACTGCATTACTTGGGGTGCGAGTTGGGTAGTACGGTCGTTTAACATACTTATTCAGCTTTTGGAGATCAACGCATAATCTTATTCCTCTGCTTCGTTTTGGCACTACCACAAGAGGATGGACCCAGTCTGTAGTTTCTGTGACAGGTTGGATTACGCCGGCGGCGACTTGTTTGTCCAACTCTTCTTTAACCAGCTGACGGTAAGCAAATGGTATTTGGCGGGGTGCCGACAACGAAAATGGTTGAGCATCGTCTTGTAAGGATTTCTTCATTGGTCTTCCAGTCATCTCGCGGAGTTTCCCTTCTTGGGTGAAAACATGGCTGTATTCTCGTAGTAACTGTTCTTTGACGTTAACAACTTCTTTCTCTGCTGGCTGACAAGAGATATGAAAATCCACAGTGGGATGGCGGTCAGTGACCCGTGACACCGTTTTGGTAGAGTGCGACTGATTAATAGGCCGTGGGTAAATGTTTGGCAAGATGTCAAGCGACATACATGTGTACCAAGCTAACAAAAAAGTATCCACACGCTCGCAAATATACACACGTTCATCGACTTTACGACCACAATACTCAATTACACAAGGTAGAGTACCAATACAACACAACTCATGCCCATTGGCAGCAATTAAATTGTCATGTGGAGGAGGAAGTAAATTATCGGCGGGAATTCCCAACAGGTCAAGTATATAGGTTCCGACAAGGGTGGCTTCCGCCCCCGTGTCAGGTGTCGCTTCGAGTGAACCAATGTGATCTTTCGTCTCCGCAATATGCAAAGCGACGGTAATTTGCGGGGCGGGTTGATCACCTTGCGTCTCATGGATGCTGCGAGCACACACTCTGACATGGCCGTTAGCTTTTCGCTTGCTATCGGTAGCACATTGCGCGTTAGGCCTACTAAAACACACTGACGCAAAATGGCCCTTTTTGTGGCAATTCAAGCATGTTTTGCCGGTCGCTGGGCACACAGTTTGTCCTTTGGGTGGGCATGTAGATCTACCGCATCTACGGCAGGAACTGGATTTAGATATGTCTTTAGACTTAGATCGAGCTCGGTAAACGTTTTTCTCAGATTTCGCTCTGCCCATGCGAGCCTCGTCAGGTTTTGCAGATTCTTCAGATCTGCATAGATCGGTAACTTTTTGTAAGTCCGGTAACGGGGAAATAGCCAGAAGTTTCATCCTGGTTTCTTTATCGCGTATTCCCGACATGATTTTCGTCACGAGACGGCGGTCCATACAAGAGTCACATAGGTCGGCGTCGCGAGCTAATGTTTTTATAGCGATAAGAAATGCATCAAAAGACTCACCGATTGCTTGCTTGCGTTCTTCAAATGCGACACAATCCAATGCAATGTTGCGCTGGCTTCGAACGTATTCTTTAATTTTGTCCAATAGTGCCTCTGCTGACAATTCAGTTTCATCAGGAATTAGGAGAACGTGTTCGACTGCTTCCCGCATGTCCATAGAGAAAAATGTGCGCAATAATGCTAGCTGGCTTCGCTGCGGCAGCCCTTGAGCCTGAGCTACCACTACGTAATCATTATAGGCTTTTCGCCATTTTGCGAACTCTGCCAACGAAATTCCTACGTCTAGAATAGGAGGCTTTTGAGCATCTGCCTTTGGATGGCGAGGGAGATCCACTTCCCGCGTGTGGTTACTTGAAGACTGACTTTCTTCAGTGTGCGACTCTGTTGCAGAAGCGCGTTGTACCAATTGGCCCATTAGCTGCTGCATTTGCCGTTGACTTTCAGACTGCGCAATTAAAAACTGTTGAATCCAAGTTGGGGGTTCAGCAGATGTAGCAGCAGAATCGTCTAACTGCTGTGGGGAAACTGCTTCAGCCAGCTGTTTTCGTAAATTATCGACCTCAGCTTCGAGTTCCTTGCGGGTGGGCATAATGATAAATGCAGCAACTGTCGGTAGACTAGACTGCTGGTAACTGAAGTGATAGTCGTAAGGCAGACTATGCTGTTTGGATGAAAACTCTGAAGAACTTAACTGAATTTTGCTGCTGTAGGTTCTAAATCATGACCGACGACGCCATGTTCTGTTCTACAACTCATTCGAATAGACAGATAACTTCAATACGTTATTAGTTTATATACAACTCACAATGCTCACACGAGAGAATGAATGAAAACGGCGCGAAGCAGTAGCGTAGCAACTTCAGTGTTGCCATTAATAATGACGCATCTATTTACAATCATAATGCATAACACCACAGTAACCATGAAGTTTTCCATCAATTTCTTACACCGGGTTCATTTTAGTTGGGAGCAAGCCAGTTCAATTGCACTTTGCATGGGCCATTCACGTGAGCATCTTGGTCATTGCATATGCGTTTCTTTTACAAACAGCTGTTGACAAAATCCATCTCACTGGCACTAAAATGCAAAATAATACGATGTAAGTTTACATCGTAGGTTATAGACATACTTTTGCTGGTAGTTTGGTTCTTTGAAGCAGTAAAGCAATTTCAAAAACAGCATATCTCGCTTTTAGATTAAATCTTTCTTCAGTTTCGAAAATTGAAGAGAATTACAATCAAGACTTTGCTATAGGCTGTTGAAATGCCACAGCTTAGTAGTGGTTACTTAGTGCATATTTATCACCCTATCTTGAGAAAGTATTCAAGGTGTTATAACAAGCTTGCTTTGGAGTTGTTGGTTACCTGCTCAGAGGCGGAGAATCCCAATGAGTGTTTTTCCCAACAACACAAGTAAACTTGCGACCTCGTTCAAATCATTATTCCTTCAATGTTGTGCGTTAAGCAGAAAAGCTGTCTATACCAGTTTTAATAACATTGCTTTGACCAATCAAACCAAAGTCCCACAGTCCACTTGGCCATTAGATGTTCACAAACAAGTAGCTATCAGCTGTCTGCACTCTGTACCTGCTGCAATTTACGACTGAAAATATAGTTTGGTACATTACAGCTGTTGCTGATGATGATGATATCATAGCTTTTGCAGAGTAATACAGTATGTGTATACAATTATTATTTACTACAACTGCAAAATAGCACAACTTACTGTACATACAGATGTTGTAAAGCCAAACACAACAAAATTGCATTTACCAAGAGTGAAGGTAGCTGTCATGCACAAATATCTAAGTCTGCTCAAAAATTTAGTTCACTGATAATTCTATAGGACCAAATCAGCAGCAAATTTCACTCTGCAGTTTGCATGTAGCACATTTACAAGATATTAAGCAAAGCTTCATAAAATACCAACCAAGATTTGTCGCAATTATTTTTTTCCTGATAAGAATATGAGACCAACATTTCAATCCACTTTTAAAACAAGTGAGTCAAAAACTTCACTTGCTGGCTTCCGTAACATGTTTCCGAAAATTTCAATAAGCAATCAGCATGTTTTCTGGTTTCTAAAACATACTAGTAGCACCAAATGATCTGAAATTGAAAGATTAAGGAGATAATCTAGTTAAATAAATACCATCAATATTGCATATGCGTTAAATTATTTTCATTTATTTCTGCAATGATATCATGTTGAAAATAACAGTTCTTGACAGAACTAAGGTACCAGTGAGTTTCATTCTTTAATATTAATGTCTTTGCATAGAGCCTTCCACTGACAAAAATTCAAAACAAAAGCCCTTAAAATTGCATAAAATTCTAAGCCCTTGGGCAAAAAATATGTCATGAAAATGCAGCGCACGCGCTAACCCAGCTACAAAATGATATACATTTTTTAGTTGGTGTTTAACTTGTGGCTATTTATGCTATTTGTCAGGGTATGGTTTATTGCTAGCTTGTGTCAGTAACACAAGTGAACAATAGCAATTAAAATATTATTTAAGTAAATAAATGCGAGCATGCAGTGTGCATGTTTCAGCGTGAAAGGGATAAGAGTCTATAACTAACAGACTAATCAACACTTTTCAACAGACATAACTTTTTGTAATAATATCAAGTTAGGACGTACCGGTAGCAAATTATGACCATTAAAAAACTAGGCTACTGGTAGTGAATACAAAGTGATATGCCAAAATTGAATGAATGCCACCAATTTTAATACCAGTCATGATTAGACATGGGTAAGGGTACTAGATATCAGCAGTAGTAGTGGGCTAAATCACCCACAAGCAAGCTTTTAAATATCCAAGTGGCTATTGTTACAGACCCATACAAATGACGACTTTGTTTACTATATCACTTCGTCATGCTCTCTGGATCGAGGTCAGCGTGAAGGGATAATCTGGTAGTAGAATAAACCAAGTGCTTATTTGTACGAGCCTGTACAAATAGCCAGTGTTGCCTTTAAATATTCAGGTCATCAAAAGCTACTGCAACACTAACAATACTTTTCAAAGTTTAATTGCAATTGAGTAAATAAAGTATGGAAGGCCTACGCTAGTAGCATGCAGTACCGGTGCAAAAGCTGCTTGCGTAGCATTACCTATATATATCACTCAATGCTGCGACATGCAAAAAAGCCAAGGCTGACCCAGCGACCACTTTAGAAATCAGTAAGTAAGAACAAACCGGTACCACCTACCAGTACCGGTTGTTTTTGCAACTAGACTAGGCAAACAGACTTCAGAACTTGAGCAGTGAATTGACTTCACTCTTACCAGTACTTCAGAACAGCAAAACAAGGCTAACTGGCGAATATATGAATTCAGCAACGAGCCTAACCAGCTAACTGCCTAAGGCAAGTTGAATTTATCAACAGCTTACTCTAATTTTAACTTTTATGAAGCGAAATTGCCCCAAACCTACATTTATTTGATAATCATACGCCAACTTCTTAAATATCAACAACCTATACCACAGTCTAAGCAGTAGACCTCACGCAACAACTTTCTCAAAGCCCACCGTTTTGCAAAAGCCCACGTTCTTAGACCACCTATTCAGATGCGGCCTGCAAAGCCCACGATTTTGCTGAAATTAGCCCACATAAAGCCTGACTCGAGCAAAGCCCGCGGGCCAAAAGCCCACGATTTTTGGACCTCCTCATCTCCCCCACACCCAACGCGCTTCACCACATCCTCCATACCTTTCCCCACACTTTCCCACATTTCTTCACACCCCCACATATCTCCCCTAGCCTTTCCCCACACTCCCATGCCTCTCCTTTCACCTTCCCCCACACCCCAACACACTTCTCCACGCTCACCCCTTACACACTCCCATATCTTCCTCACATGCCAACACACTTCCCTACACCTATCCCCACACTTCCCTTACACCCCAACACACTTTTCCACACCTCCCTCCACATTTCCCCACACCCCCTACACAAGGGCGTCGGCAGAAAATTTTCTAGGGGGGGGGGGGGCAATTAAGATATTGCAAAAATTGATATCGGTATAGCACTATTGGAAATGCAGTTAGTAGAAAAAATAGGCAATGCTTCCGTGCTCTCTTGGTGGTCTTGGCTCATTACTGCACTATGCTTTCACTTAATCACTCATGTGGAAAAAAGTCGAAACATTTTTTCTTAACACGGCTATAATAACGATGGTACATTATTGCCCGTGAATACTGGACTATAAACTATTGCTTTTTGCAGGCCTTTTCACACTTGCTGAGCAATGCCAAGTACAGCCAGGCTTACAAGTTATTATTTTTTTATCATGGCATTGGTTACACCAAGCCTAGCGAAGACAAAGCAGAATCTTTACATCATTGCAACAGATAATAATTTGTAAGCCTGGCTGCGCTTGGTATAGCTCAAGTGAAAACAGGCCCTACAAGTGAGGACCATTTAATCATTCTTCAAGTCTGCAGCATCATGTTTTTTAACATCAAACTGGGAAATCATACATAGGAAAATAAACACTGCAGTCTCCGTGGTTGGAAAGCAAATTTGCCCATCACTTGGCTGATGAATTCTATGTCCAAATTTATTTCTTTGCGGTGTACACTCACCATGCATAATCCGCTTGACCGACTCTCTGCCATGGTGGCTCGTACCCACGTTTTTACACGCCGCAGAATGCTCAACGAACGCTCTAAGGTACAAGTGGTAGATGGTAAAGTCAGAGCAATCAGCACAGCATGGCGAACAGTAGGGTAAAAAGGGCAATGTTGCGTGACCAGCTCTTCCAATGTCAAATAAGCTACAACATTTTTCGATTGGTTTGTGTTTTTCCACATGTCATACCAAGTCAGGGCTTCTAAAGAAAAATTGTTCAATTTGCATACAATATCGATTCGCTCCACCTCTGCCTCAAACTTTTCTCTCGACAGAGCAACAGCTCGGGTGGGATGTAATGTTAACAAGGACGCACGCATAAAATGTGTGTCAATGTGTCATCAAATCAACAATATCAAATTTCATTACGCTCGCGGTATTACGCCGAAGCATGAAACAAGTGACGGAGCCCATTTCCGCGTCTTAGCGCATGTGCAACACAGCTTCGAACTCCGAAGAACCGTTCAACGGTGGCGAGCCGTTGACAACGGTGGCGAGCCGATTTGCCCAGCACGAAGACTTCGAACCCTAGATTCCCGCACCTGCATTGATGTCTCTTACCGGTGGGCCAAGTCGCCAACCGTCCTGTCTTCACACTAATTTATATACAATAACATGCTCTAAATCTTTGAGTTTCAACAGAAACCCCTTTAAGTTGGCCGACTGTACAAACAAAAAAAAAGTACACACACAAAAAAAATACAATACAACGTATCATTTAAAAATGGTATGGTGTTACGTAATTAATAAATACGATGTGGCGCTGTCTGTTACTGTTAACTCAATACTGCGATGCTTGCAGTTACTTCTGGCCAGGGCTGCGAACTCGATCGATTTTTAACCGAGTTCAAGTTCGAGAGATATTTGCAAGTCTGAGTTCAAGTTCGAGTTCTAAGAATTTTATTTTTCGAGTTCAAGTTCGGCAAAATGACCGAGTTCAGCGAGTTCGAGTTCGCAAGCCTAGACTTTATAGGTCGCAATGATATGAACAAATAAACGACATGCAGCTTTTCTTTTGGTAAGATCATAACTTCTATTTACATGGATTGTGACTACTTGAACAACAAACTATATTTCGTAGTGATCTTTTATTTCTTTTCAACAATTTAAATATCTTTCTAATGAACTCGAACAGTTTTATGCGAGTTCGAGTTTAGAAAAAATATTTTTTTGAGTTCAAGTTCAAGTTCGAGTTTAGAAAAATAATTGAGTTCTCTCGAGTTTGAGTTTGCAGCCCTGCTTCTGGCTAGAGGTTCTAACCTAAATCTGAAAAGGCCCTTATTTACAGAGCTGGGCAGCCGCTACTTAAATATTAGCGCCGCTATTTGACGAAAAAGCAGCGGCGCTGTCGCTACCGCTACTTGAATCAAAGAAGTAGCGGCGCTTCCGCTGCCGCTACTGCACGCAAAAACAGCGGGCGCTGCCGCTATTCGCTGCCGCTGTTTTAAAATTATGAATCTGCGAAAGTTTTCGTAAAAACTAAAAAGTTACGATTAACAATGATACACAAGTGAATTTCTTCAATCACAGTCAATGATATTTTCATGAAAAACAAATGCTGGTGATAAAAAACGCATATTCACGGAAATCTGGTCAGGGGCGTAGCCTGGGGGGGAGGAAGGGGGCAGGAAAAACAAAGAGTCAATTACCGTTAATGATATTTTCATGAAAAACAAATACTGAAGACAAAAAAACCCATATTCTCAGGAATCTGATCAGAGACGTTGCTGGAAGGAGGCAGAAGAGACAAAGAGTCAATTTTCTTTTGCTATTTCTTTCGATCTGATTATTTAACGAGCCAAAATAAATTTAGGCTCAAGGCAAATTCTCGCATCATGAAAAGTGATGGGAATACTTTCACCCAAATCAAAACGACTATCATTGGATACTTTAAAACACACAATCGGGAGTAAGTACACGATCGGGAGTAAGTAAAATCAATTTGGCCTCCTTAAAATTTTCACCCGGCTACGCCACTGATTTCTTATAAATCAGTTTAAATAATAATTATTATTTATACATCTTTACTAGGCCTGCTGTTTGTTATGCCATACCGTCTTAACCATTTTTGGTATAAAATAAACAACCATTTTTCAATAACTATTTTACTAATACTGAATTTGTTCAAAATTCTCGAGCTAAACATTTGAGTTTCGTATTTTTGTAACTTATATCATTTTTAGAGTTACCACCGCAAAGACTGATTACTGATTTTTTTCACATTAATTGTCTCATCGAACATTAATGAATTAATGGAACATCGCTTGCGATCTCACGCTATCAATTCGCTTTACGTTTTCATTTGTTTGTTTCATGGTATTAATTTCAAGCAGAGCGAGTTTAAATTTAAGTTGCGATTTTATTATTAGATTGCTGCATAACACACAGTCTTCAAAATCAAAAAGTTTTTTGCAGCAGCGGCAGCGGTAAGTCAATTATCTTCACAGATGCGCTGCTGCGCTGGTCGCTGCTCCACTTCAAAAAAGCGGCAGCGCCGCTTTTCGCTGTTGACAGAAAAAAACAGCGACGCTTCCGCTACCGCTGCTGAAAAAACAGCTTCGCTGTTCAACAGCGCCACTGTGCCCACCTCTGCTTCAAAGTTAGATGGAGAAAACCTTGGCTACCTAGCTGGCTGAATTTCATTAACTTCCTTTCAGAAAACATTTTCTTTAAAAATTTCTTTCAGCACATTAAATATAGCTAAATTTCCTTAAACTAAGCTGCAAGCGACTAGCAAGAGGCGGCTGCCAATCAAGTTGATTCTATTTAACCAGC
Source organism: Trididemnum miniatum (assembly GCA_964006365.1). Lineage (NCBI taxonomy): Eukaryota > Metazoa > Chordata > Ascidiacea > Aplousobranchia > Didemnidae > Trididemnum > Trididemnum miniatum. The sequence goes on from OZ023238.1 coordinate 3,451,753, forward strand.
GATGCCGGGGCACAACCGGAAGACTGATCTCTACCAGCAGGCCGAAAATCGTAGAAATTTGAAAATTGTCATCACAAAGTTCTATATTATACAAAGTCTTGGCTGTCTTGCTTAGCCAACAAAAACACAGCAGAAAAACGCTGATCATGAGTTATTGGTTGTTAAAGCCTGATGTACATCGCCTACAAACAGAATCGAAGCATCAAAAGTCTAATAACAAAATCTACGTTGTTAACTGCCAGGCGAAGTCTACACTAAGCTACTAAAATGAATTTTAGGTTACAAACAATTAAGCTAAACTGACAAACTACAGCTTACTAGCCTGACCGACATACAGCAATCGCAAGTATAACACCATAAAATCTAGATGCCTAATTATGGTAATCGGTCAAAAATTATTAAGAATGAGTTTAAGATAACGTCGGGGACAAACAGGACGGCGAACGACTACATAAGCTGATTTTCTTAAAAGTGAGAGCCATGTCTGCTAAGTCGTATGTCGTAGAATTTTACTAAAAAATGCACGCAGCAAAAAGTAGAAATTGTGACGCCGCAATTTTTAAGATTATGAACTGAGAATTGGATTAAAATCCCGGTAAAGGTCAAAAATGACGGAAATCTGGAAGGAAAAGTGATTATTATCATTATGACGCTTTTGGCAAGTTGGCTAAAATTTTTCAAATTAAAGAAACTGTAGGTAGGCCTACATGGCGACATTAGAAAAGATCCTAGGCGACCTGGAGTCGCGACTTACACTTTGGAGAACATCGATAGCACAAAGAGAAAATGACTTCTCATTCACCGATCCTATCTAATTTAGTGTATGCTTGTAAGTGTAACATAGCGGCCCCTAAGAACTCACTCATCAGTCGTCAATCATCAGTGGGACCGGGATATCTGCAATTTTGCATTTCGTCTCAAGTTACATAGCGGTAACAGCATGGTAACAGTAACACCATTACACCATTATTGTACACCATGCAAGCAAGTCAGTGGTAACTAGTATTCTTTTTCAGTAAGGCTTCGTAATGAAGCACATACTCAGAATTTAGGGGAATGTTCTCAGAAAGGGTTGACCCTTGGACCAGGCCTTAGTTGACAACCAATCGACTATGCGTTCATTTGCCTAATAACAGGCCTGATTCTGATGACAAAATGCGCAAAGCAAGTAGTGCTTTTCCATTTTGCAGGCTTGCCCCCCTGCCGATGCCCATGCCCCTACACCTCCCCTCACACTTTCCCGCACTTCAGCACACCTACCTACTCTTTCCCCACACTTCCCCTTAAAAATTGTCTATTGCTTACAGCAGGAACTCTGCATCAACAGATCTGCTTCAATAGACGCTTTTCACAGTAACGCTCAATCAAGCGTAACGAAGTCGTTTAGCAAAAAGTTGCTATCAAAGCGAGTTCGCATATGGTAAACCATAGTAAAATCGCTCTTTTGCGTTGTCTTTTTTGATCAAATGAAAGCTATTTTGTTTTGTAAAACAAAAGATATTCATTTATTAATATTTTATAAAACAGTTAAAGTCAGAAATTTTTTTTGAAAATTGCTTTTGACGCCGGTGGTTCTGGTATTTGTAAACTGGAATTACGTTAGGTTGTCTTAACCATAAGAAGCGCGTAACTTGGCTCTTTCAGATTCAGACTTGAAATTTTTCCTGATTTTGCATTCAAGATTGCTTTGCTGAGTAACCCGTGCAAAACCTTTGCTGAAGACAGCGTTATTTCACAGGTCGCTTTCAAGTTTTGTATGGTTAAATTGTTTACAAATTACATTACTGACAATGCAGATTGCAGAGTGTTTAATTATTAAGTTTGTGTTTTGTCCTGAACCTAAACAAATCATAAAGCTTAAATAGTGTGCTGTGCAAGTAAGTTGAAGCTCATTTATTATAATTATATGAAAGATGTCGCAGTTTAAGAGTTGCAAAATGCCTATACGTAGCCGTTACGGTAAGCAGTAAACTTAACAAAATTATACCTTACGCAGCTAGTACTTTTGGTTTAAGATGATATTTATGTTCTATCACACATTTACTGAGCAGTATACTCACTTATGCAGTGGTGAAAGTAGAAAATTTTTCTTACCAGTACTGCGCCGAAAGCCCAGAACAGTAGTGAAAGTAAAAAATAAATCGCGTAGTTGCTGATAAAGAGGCAAATGAGTCTTAGGAATCCACTTATCCAGTCACAAATTCTAAACGCCTTGATTACACCCAAAACTTAAAATTTTAACGAACTATGAAATATCAGATAATCCGAGAATGGCTAAAACGCAAATAACCAATTCGTCTCTGGATTAGAATGAATCGCTAATCTGAGACTCGAAACAATGCCCTGTAGTACTGTTGCCTGCATTTTGGAGAGTAAAAGGTTTGCCATAGAACTATTTTTGACACCAAATTTGAAAAAGATATTTGAGCGGAGGGGATAAGTACAAAATATTCCCAAAATCTACTTTTGACTCATTATTCTAATTATAACCACACGTAGAGGCACATTTTCAATCAAGAACATAACCATGTAATCCAAATCAAACACTCAATTATTAAAAAAATTTCCATAAAGGCTCATAGTGGTACTGGCTGAGTAAATTTTTCCATCTCTACTGCCTTAATCCAAGTAGGCCTAAATCCTCTCATAAAAATATCAATTTCCACGTGAATGTGGCCAAACTTTTGTAAAAAAAAATGCCTACTCTAAGCGGGTCCTAGAAAACTTAGGGAGTTTTTTGGGCTGCAGACGAGACCCTCAAACAAACCCGGTTATTTAGCTTACGAGAACTTTCAACAAAAGGCTGTTCGCATTAAAGAATTTCGATTTTAATGAAAAGTTTTCAAATTAATTGTATACAAAAATAAATTTATTTAATAAAAGTGAGCCCATTCTTGAAATTTCTTTTTTTTGGTGATTTGACTTGTGGAATGTGCTATAGGCTGGATTTAGATTTAAAATCTTTTACCGGTACGGCGTTCCGGCAGCAAATCTTTTACCGGAACGGCGTACCGGACCGTTCCGGCTTACTTTCACCACTGTACTTATGTAAAAATTTTGCCGTTGTTATACGAAAAAACGAAGCTTTTCTTGTTTTTTGCCATTCGTTTCTATAGTAACTTGATCGCTTTATGGCAACTCGCGCAGACATCGCTTTGTCGCGCATGCGCAGTAAGATACAGTGCAAAGGATCTATAGACTCTTCGCGCACATACCGCTAGATTTAAGATTTTGCTTTCCCAGCGTGGGTATTCGGATTACGGAGACGGAAGTAGATCGGTGTATGGAGTCAAAGCCAAAGGAAGGTGGAAGCAACGTTAAAATGACCTGGATTTTGCTTTGATTAGCTTTACTTCTGACTGCTCTCGTGTTAAGGAAGGTTTCGCGTGTAAGCATGTGGTAGTTAGTTTGCACTATAATTAGAGGTAGTTTGCACTTTAATCTAGGCATGCCTGTTCTTATCAGAAAGTATGCTTGGTTCAGCAGCTCAATCTGTCAATAAACACACTGATACAGGATAGACTGGGTGAGTTTAAACAACAAATGGATCATGAAATTGTATCAGGCTGACTACTTATTTTGTTATTGAGCAATGTTTATGTGAATAACGATAAGCTGATAGGCTAGTTGTTCAGCTGGGATGGAACTGAATTTCTTTGGAAATCACGATACAATGTTTTCAAGATTTAAAGAGCAATAGTCTAGTACGTACGGTACCGGTATAGAAACACAAAGGGTATGGTGGTCTAGTTACAGCAGTTCGAACTGGTCAGCGACATGGCGTAGTGGTACCGTGTGCAGATTGAAAGTCCTAGGATTCACAGTTCGATTCACGGCTGGAGCCAATTGCATTTGACATGCAGCGGTACCGGTAGTTATTGAGTGGCTGCTGACTCAAAGAGTGCAAGCTCACTTCGCAGTCTCCCTCAATTACTGCTGAATTATCAGTTTAATATAATTTGAAAAGAAACTCAGTTATTTATTGTTTATATTAATAGATGCTGGTTCATGTCAGAAAACGTTTGCAACACAACCTCACATATTCTATGTTATGTTTTCCAGCTCTTTTGTTAGTACCAGTGCTTTATTACTACTCATAAACTGATAAATGTTTTCTCGACTTACAGAAAGAACAGAGAAGCCGAGCAAATTCATTTAACCCGATTTAGTAAATACGTGTTGTATTCTTGGATGCAATGCTGGAAGCAGTACCGGTATCAATCTGTTCAGAATGATAAAATCATGTCAGCTCTTTCCCGATTTCTAAAGAATTACTTGATAAGTGGATCTATTTCCACACAAAGCTGAATTCTACCAATTCTGGCTATAGACTAGTCCATTTGTTCACATCATTTTGCTGAAAAAGATTTTAAAACCATCTCAACTAATAGTTTACCAGTTAAGTTCAGCCGATAGAGGAAATGCTTGTAGAAGTAAAGTCTTTAAACCCTATCAATTCTGGTTCCATTTTATAAGTTTTTTCAAAATCCTATTGGTGGTATTTCTTGACACTGAAAAAACAAACTCTGCCTGCAATCAGCATCCTATTTTCATAGGAGCACTGAAGTGATTATTTTGTTTTTTACCTTGGGACTTGCCTACATTGTTAGTGCATTTCCACAGTCACAATAATTTTGAACTAGTCATTTGAAGAGCATTATGTTTGTTTTGCTGAAAACGAACGCAAGAGACTGGAACTATATGTTGAAAGCTTGAATGCATCTGCTAAGAGAGAGAGAGTATATTTTTCTTTAGCGATTACGATGCAAACACAGTACAAAAAATTTACATGAAAATATATAAAAAGTAAACTGTAGTCACCTGTGAGAGGCTGTGAAGGACCAGTTGTCCCTTGTCCGTGATAGACATGGCACGGTCATCGTGTCTACAACCTCTCACTAAATTTTTAACATACTTTGTACATCAAGAAGATGTTGACTACTGAACAGTATGCAGGCTTAGCAGCCAAATTAGTACCGGTGGTTGTGGTGTGTTGTATTTTATAGGCCTAGAAATGTATCACGTTGTGCAGGGCTAATGCTTATGTGATACCACGCCACTTTGTTTCAGTGGAAACATTTGCTTTGCGTGTATGTGCATCGCGTGAGGCGTTAGGTTCCTTGACTGTTATCGGTAACGATTACTCTATTTTTTCTTGTGTGTGGTGACTGTAATAATTTCTGGTATCTGCTTTAATTAAAAAATTGGTAGCTTCTGCAATCTTTAGAGTGCTTTTCTTTGTCAGTTCGGAACAGCACGCAGCAGTGGTTGTACATTTTTGTACTTGGTATTTGTCATTGTCATTTTATTATTCTGAGAGTTTTCTCTCTTTACTGTACACTTTGAAAATGTATTGCATTTTTTATTACAGACGGAATTGCTGACCTAATTTTTTGATGTTTGACGACGCACAGTAATTTCCAGGCAGTCACTTTATTGTCAGATTAGCATCAGTAGTCTGCAGATGCATGGCACTGGTAGTCAGATGTTTCAGACTGACTAGTATGCCGTGATGAAGGAAATTGTGAGGTAACAGTCAAAACGTTTTTTTTTTTATCATTGAAGTGCATGCTGCTGTCAGCAGCTGTTCGATAGCCTAAAAATAAAAACTTGTGTTTCCGGGTGGCCTATTTATTAATTTAGTGCAATTGATACAGTAGCGCGGGAACGTTTTTTGGACAGGGGGGGCTCAAAATAGTAAGATCGTGTCAACGTCTGGGGGGCGAAGCCCCCCAGACCCCCCTTTTCTCGAACGCGTGTTTTTAGGAGCAGGACACTCAGCAGACCTATTTTGATAGACACCAATTGCATGCCCGCTCTAGTGACCGGAATTTTTTCAGGATAATTTTTTATCATGGAAAACAAGATTGCTTACTACCATTAGGCTTTTCTAACTTCGCACGAGTGACTACTCATGTATTTGTAAAATGCAAATACCTCAATGACAAAACCGAAAAGTAGGCGAACAAAATTTGTCCGATCTAACTTTTGCTTTGCTGATCAGAGTTACATGCAACAAACAATGCCCCACTAAGGTTTAAAAATAACAAAGAACACACAATCAAAATAAAGCACTGAACCATTTTTAACATAATGAAATGTGTAGATATAGGTGTTTAGGTAGGCGTACTGTCTCAATTTTAGTAACAATCATCGGCAGTGCTCGAGTTGTGAAAACACTTATGGGGGATGGTAGGCTACAACTTTTCATGCAGACGTAAAAAGAGATGGTCATTATAGTTGTAAGGGAATGGTTTACGCTAAAATGTTTTATGGGGGGATGGTGTTGTTTTCGGGGGGGATGGCATCCCCCTCAAATCGAGTAGCCTACTGATCATCGGTGCCAGTTTAGTAGTGATTTAGCCGCTTCATTGGGTTGGTAGAAAAAATTCAAAACCATTAAAAACTCAATCAGAAGAGAACTTGCACCAGCTCATATACAGTAAGCTTGATTAGGGATGCCCAACCAGTCGATCGCGATGTACCGGTCGATCTTTGGATGCTTGGCTGTCGATCACGGGTCAATTTGGCATGTACACAAATCAGGTTGGCCACCAACATTTCCAGTTCATGTAACGCGTCCGGGCCGTGAAGACCTTTTTTTAGCTCTTTACAAAAATTTTGGTGGAATTCGGAACATTTGAGGATCGTTTTTTGCACTTCACCGCATTTTTGTATACAGTTTGCGTAATTCCCATGATCAGTAGCGACTTTCATGAGCATTCAGAGTAGTTTGGCCTAAAGGGTTTGGCAGCTACAAGAATTGGCAGCCATTATACTTTTACTGGTCCATCGTCCATGACTGCTGTATAGGTTTGCAAACGCTGTTATAAAACACTGTTAAAAATGAACTTCAAACTTTGAAAATTTTACCAAATTTTACGTTGTCCAAGTGAATAAAAACTGATTGATTTTTGAAAGAATAGTGATTCTTCGTTGGTTAAAAGCACTTTAAAAAATATTTGCTTCATTACGTATGTACGTTGCGAGCATTAATCCCGTCGCACTCAGTGCATAATTTTTTCAATTGTCAGGGGGGGCTCAAATGGTTCAGGGAGGGCTAAAAAAAGTTCAGGGGGTGCTTAAGCCCCCCTGACACCCTACTTTCCGCGCCTATGAATTGAGATTTTATTCTCTGCACTAGGCTGCAGCAAATGGTGATTATTATTTAAGTCCATTGTTACATAACCATTCTTACATCACAATGCTTACACTAGATGACATATTTCAATATCAAACTAAGCATTTCAACATTTGTCACAACTGCTTACCATAATCAATTACAACTACAAGTTCAAAAAAATATCACATAAAGCATGACAGATTGCAGAGAAAAATCACAGTAAACATGATTGAAGTGTCCATTTGAGCATATACCCAATTACCCAAAAAATAGTCGTTGGTAAAATTATGCTAATAGTAACTCCAGCAAACAGATTAGTCCAGCATTGGGTCATCATATCCCAAATTTATGTTCATTAATATCTTGGTTGAGTGGTGAAATGACTTGTTAATCTGTTCAAATATTTTTTTTCATCATCACTATTTTCAGTGGAAATTGTTTCTTGTATCAGGGCATGGCTAAGTGGTTCCTTGAAGTCTTGTTTACATGATTTTTTGTCAAGAACCAGATCTTTTACAACCCATTTTCAAGGTTGTGTCAGGATTAAAGAGAAATTGGTTGCCAATGAGAAAAATGCTCCCCACATAATTAATATTTGCCTATCATACATAAGCTCTTTGCAATTGTTGTTATGTACAATCAGTCACAGAAGTTCACAACATCTTTTTGACGTAGTAGTAGACAAGTGCACTGGTACATAATATATGATTCCTTTGATTGCTCTATATGCTACACTAAGCAGCATTATAACACAATGTTAAAAAAAAACAATTATGCAAAAGCAATCCAGACTTCCTTGTCCAGGGCCAGGGGCAATAACCGAGGACTTTCAAAATGCAAAACACCAGCAGCCTTAGTAGGCTACAACAATCATAAATTTATGTTCGTTGATCAAACTGCACTCTAATGTGGTTACTTCACAAAAATGTACTGGAATAAATGCCTTGTCCTTTTTACTAGCACATCACTAATCTAAGAATAAATTAATTTACTGCTAAGTGCAATTGGTTCAACCCATCGCAGTATCAGGTAAAGTTCAACATTAAATATTATTGATTTTGTTATAACAGCACAAATGCTATGGTTCATACTGATCAGCTGATGGCTAGCCCTGCACATTACCATAACCTACCTGCCTACCACATTAAAATTTTCAAATGCAACCGCCTGTACCTATATACTGACAATTGATCCTACACTTATCCCCTTTACAGCTTTAGGCCTACATACACTACCTGACTACTAGCAGATCAGTACAAGTCAGCTAGTATTAGCCAATTTCACTGTAGAGTGCAACAAACTTAGCAATCTGACCAGGTTACTGTATAGCCAAATAGCAATGGTAAGGAGTTTGCTCCTTATACTAGTAGTACTACCAGTTTTTGTTTCATCTCTCCATACTCTGATGCTAATAGCACTGCGCTTAATAGGCCTCTTCCTTAGTGATATAACCATGGTCCGTATATTACACAGACTATGACATAACTAAATGTCTTGCTGTATAGAAACATCCTCCATAAACAAGTATTCAAATGTTACAACCTCACTAAACATCTATTATTTTGGCTAATCTAACCAGATTCTGCTTTACTTGCACTATATCGTTGAAAACTAATTCACTTTCGTCTCCGAATTCCCACGCGTTCGCGAAGAGTCTATTCTGAGTCACCCCAGTCAAGCGTGACAGAGGAGTCATGTGATGTTGTTTGCTAACACCTAAAGAGAACTCTGGTGCAACACATTTACCTTATTGATACTGAAAATTGAAGTTTGTTTTTGTTTATACTTCAGAAGATTTACCCCTTCGGTAGGCAAAATTTATCCCCGGTTAAGAACCTCTGCTCTAGTGGGAAAGGCATGGTTCGGTAGCTGGAGTTTGAAAATCAAAGCAGGGGAGCCGAATACCGGTGAAATAGACACTTCTTTTTTTGAAATAAGCCTTTTCTTCCAGATTAGATTACGTCTAATAAAGTGAAATTTAAACGTGTTTTGTTTATTTTGTATGGAGACTAACATACCCTTACAAATCTATCTGTTCAGGGCAGGGAGTCGAACCGAACCCGAACCGGAGTTTTATAAATTGGTTTTACGCTATTTTTGTTGAACCTCAATCAAACCCAAACCGTATTTTTCAAAATCGCAAAGAGCGAACCAGAACTGAACCGAATAATGTGAGTACTTGCGAACCTTAACCGAACTGATTGAAAAAGCGGCTCGCTCCGTTAAGTCACTCGCGTCACTTTGAGGCTGATTCGAATTCAAAATAATAGTCACTTATGCAAGTAATCTATGCATGGTGAAAAGGTCTTATACGTTTGATATAACCACTGTAATTCTGGCCGAATAAACGAGAGCACTTAAATTTTAGGGGTTCAATTCGAGAGAGAAAAAGAAGAAGGAAAAGCGCTGCAGCTTTTATGTGAAATAATGTGCTGTTAAATAATGCATTCAAGAAGTTCAGACACAACGGAAAAAATACCGGACAAAAACATTAAGTGGTTTGTTTGTTGTTTTATAAGCACTTGTTAATACTTTTTTGGATAAAAAAAAGCTGCAAAACACGTTTATGCTAATTCTAGGTGTGACTGTGATCGTAAGATCTTGACTATAAAAGCAAACCAAAAATGAAATTGGTCTAATTCCGAAAAACTACGAAACTTGAGAAAAATCAAAGATTTTTTTTGTCCAAGTGATGCCCCAATAAATGAGGTGCAAAAACGGGGCGTGGGAAACATCAATTAAAATTTAAGGCAAAATTCGAGAAAAATTTCATTTTCAAAATTGTCGAAAAATCCTATATTTCTTGCACTCTAACATAAATTTCCATCAAAATGATGTAGGAAAAAAAAGTGCCAGCAAATGTGCATGAAAAACTACGTATTATTTTAAAAAAATCGAAATCTTTTCTAAAACGTGTTAAACGAAGCTAATTAAATTCCAAAACGTTTCCACATAATCGAGTATTGAGCACTTTCTTGCTAATTATATTGCGGGTTTGAAAATGAAGGAGTATTTGCGTTTCAACATCGGACTACTTCAAATAAAAAAACAAAAAGCAAAGCAATGCTAAATAGCATAAACCCGATTAGATTGAGCACTTTTCTGATGTTTTTGCACAGTTGTTGATTAGACATAACCAAATATTGGAAGGCCTGTAACAACGTCTGATCTCGTCAAAACGCACTGCAAACTTTCAGCAATTGAACTGCCCTCCGACGCGACATTATCATATTGCACACATGTTTTATACACTAGATAAAATTTCCTATTCGGTGGGTATTATCAAGTTGGTTGCGTTTTACGCCTTCTACCAGCAGAAATGCGAGGAACTTGAAGTAACACTGCAATTTTTCAGTTTTGGCGAAAAGTTGATTTTTGAAAAAATTGGTGTGCAAACATTGTGCTTTTTGAACGTTTTGCGCTTCGATATCACGATTTTGAAAACATGGGGCATGAAGCTAATTAAATTCCAAAACGTTTGCATGTGGTGAGATTGAGCACTTTTTTGTTGTTGTTATTTGACGCGGGTTTGAAAATGAGTGAAATTTGAAAAATCGTTTGATAACGTCAAAACGTCGTTTTCTTAAAAACGCTGTGCAAACTCTAGGCAAATGCACTGCTTTGCGTTTCGATATCGGACAGGTTCAAATATGATTATGAAACGCAATGAAACGCTGAATAGCATAAACCCGATTAGATTGAGCACTTTTTTGATGTTTTTGCACAGTTGTTGATTAAACACGACCAAAAACTGGAAATTTGGGGAGCCCGTAACAACGTCTGATCTCGTCAAAACGCACTGCAAACTTTCAGCGATTGAACTGCTTTCCGACGCGACATTATCATATTGCACACATGTTTTATACACTAGATAAAATTTCCTATTCGGTGGGTATTGTCAAGTTGGTTGCATTTTACGCCTTCTACCAGCAGAAATGCGAGGAACTTGAAGTAAAACTGCATGTAGTAAGCTAGTACGGCCAAGTGGTAAGAGCATGGTAAGAGCGTCCGCCACTGGAGCTGAAGTATCGGTTTTGATTTGGAGTAGAGTTAAACTAATAACCGTGAACTTTGCATTCACAGCTTTGTTGCTTGACGCTCAGAATTGAAGGGACAGTGTGAAGAACAAGCACGCAAGTTTCTTTTTTGTGATGTTGGGAAAGGCACTTAGCGGGATTACCCCGTTTGTTGTGGTAAACAAATTGCCGGCAACTCCCAAGCGATTTCGTTACAGCGCTTGTATGTTTTCAGGAGGATAATTTTGCAACTATTTACAATCATACAATTTTACAGTTTTGGCGAAAACTGTTTTTTTTTTCTTTCAAGATGCTTTATGGAAAACTTTTAATTCCGCTCATCAGGTGAAACTGTTTGGAACTTTTTTTGCTTTGTTTCATTTTTCTGGATTTAAAGCAGAGCATCCCAACCTTTTTTGGTGTCGGAGCCGAATTTCAGAGTACGTGTGGAGCCGCATAAAAACACTGGAGTAATTATAACGAAAATTATATAGCATGAAAGCACATACCAACGAATAGCAACACCAACAAGAAAGAATACGCATATCAATTTAATGTCCAATTTGGTATTGGCTTTGAGCTTTAACAAGTTTGTCAAAACGAGGTGCAATTGTAGACTATGAAGCACGAGTAGCCTACGCAGTAGCTGCTTAAGATGATCATCGGTCAATCGATTGCGATATTGATTTTTGATTCTGATCATTTTACTGAAAAGTGCCTCACATACGTAAGTTGATCCTAATACAGATGCGTTTTTTGGGGCATTGGTTTTCAAGTTGGGATATTTTCCGTCTGGAACTCTATTCCAAAATTCAAGTAGGTCTTCACTTTGAAATAATTGCTTGAGCTCGATACCTGACTGCATGTCTAGCAACTCCAATTGAAAATTATCAGGAGCAGAGGCCACATTAACTGCAATAGTATTTGCGTTGAACTCATCAATCAAGTTATTGATAAGTCTGTGGTATGCTTCAAATGATGCATTGGTTCGGTGATCAGACAGCGTTGAAAAATGTGTTGTAATAACGCCGGCAAGCTGCGTTTTCCAAAGACAAAGCTTTTTAACGAAAGCAGTTGATGTGCTAAGCTTTTCAGAACTTTCCTCTCATCTTAGTTCTGACTCCGAGCAAGGGCAATTTTTTAATATGAATTTTGTTTTTTCATATTATTATAAATAGATTTTATTATATTTTTTGTGGGATTTTCAAGGGTCAATGAGAGCCGCAAGAAGGCTAGCTGAGAGCCGCAAGGGTTAGCATTTTTGTAATGAGTTAACATTCAACCTAATTGAAAATTTTATTCACTTCCACCAAATTTTTGTAGATCCGCTTCTGTTCACCACTTTAACTGTGGTATAATGTTACACCCAGTATATGCACATTTTTAGGCTTTCTAACAATTTTTTTATCATGAGAAACGATCTGTTACAAGACAACATTTTTGCATCGTCTTTCAGTAACAATTTATTTACAAAATAGCACCTTTAGACCGAATATATTTACTCCCAATACGCGTTCGACGTGATAAACTGCGAACTTAAATAACAAAAGCAGAACTGATTACCCAACAAATATATGTATCACAAAATTAGCGACAGAAAGCTGCACAAAAACATGAATACTGAAAAAATCATCCAAAACTGCCATGCAAAATGGCCCAAATCAACTTGGCATGGCTATCTGTACGACCGGTAGCACTAAAATTAAATACACTGAAATTAAACAACAACTATGCAGTGAAACACACAAACAAAAAGCCAATTAACATCGAGCCTCGGCAGGTCCAACACATCGTGGCATGGTTGTACCACCGGTAGCATTAAATACACTGAAATCAAACAACAACTACAGCAAAACACACAAGCAAAAATGCGGTTAACGTCGAGCCATGCCAGGTCCAAATCAACTTGGCTGCACGACCGGTAGCACTAAATACAGTGAAATTAAACAACTGCAGTGGAACACTCATGCGAAAATTTGGTTGACATCGAGCCATGCCAGGTCCAAATCAACTTGGCAAGGCTGTACGACCGGTAGCATTAAATACACTGAAATTGAACAGCGACTACAGTGAAACACACAAGCAAAGTTTTGGGAAAGTGACGTCATGAAGGGGGTAAGAAAAGAGGGAAAAACAATGGTTTGGGGGAAGTTTTTACATTCCGTGTTGAATAGGCCCAGATAGGACGCCAAAAGTGTAAAAAAATTCAAAATCGCAAAAAAATGCAGTTAGGTCGTTCTTGGTATTTACGGCAGTACAGTAATTTTTGAGATAATGTAACCGTTAAATTGGACGGTTACCGCAAATATATTGTTACAAAACGAATTGCAGACACAAGAGATATTTTTAAGCGGTAGGTAGTTAGCTTTTAGGGAGAAAATGCACTTGATTGAAGTTTTTACTCGAAAACTCATAAAATGTCTAGCAAAACGCCATGTCTGCAATTCCGCATTCTGCATGCATTAAAATAGCGTGTAGCGCGAAAAGCATCCCAGACGTAGCCTAATAACCGCCATTTTTAGCTTTAGCTCAATTATTCATTTTGAGCGCAAAGTTACGTAAAAAGCAGGAATTTTAATTATACTTTTGAAATAGTTAGACCTAAGTGTGCTGCAGCCGTTTCATAATTCCAATCGTGCTGAGACACTGCGAAAAATATGATTGCTTCAACATCTAACACATGTCTTAAATATTCAGCACAGCAACCCGTGTATTCGGTTGTTAAATATCTTACCAATTCGCTTTTGGAATCAATGCAAGACTTTAAATACCAAATTACCAACGCAAAATTGTCGCATAACAGCATCACCAAACTTTGTGTTTTCTATAACTCTGGCTTTCACGATTTCATCACATAGTAAGTGATGCATAAATAAGGAAAAATGAACAAAAAATTCCTCATTGTAGGCTGTAGAGCCAAAATTCAGCCTATTATTGTAGCATTTACCTTCTCGCAATCTCGAACTTAGGAAAAGATAGTGGCGGAAAAATCGTGTTTGCTTTTGAGCCTTATCAAGTGGAGTGAACATAATTTCGATTACATTGCTTTTCACAAAATTTAACAGGTCTTCATTTTCTTTTTTCCACTCTACACTAAATTTACTTACTCTGGAAAGAATATGTTGGTTTGAACTAAAAAAATTTGTTTTCCAAACAACCGAACACGGGGTGCCAGATTCAGCAGGATAATTGCGTCTGTTAAGAACTCGCTTTTTTAAAGGAAGGCTAATTTCTGCGCCGCCCGAACTCTCATTTTCGGAAACATACCTAGGTGGGCTTGATGTAATTTTACAGTAAAAAAAAAGATAATCATTCGTTTCAATAGCGCTTTTTCCTTCCTTAAAAGTTTGAAAATAAACATTCTTGACACTGATAACATGTAGATATTGTTTGCCAATGATATTATTGGACAAGTAGAGACCAGTCGCCTGATTGTCGCCAGTAAGTACCAACACAGAAGTTAATCGATATCCTGTCGACAAGCGATCTTTGGTATGATCAAGCTCAATGAATTGAGATGGAATAATGGCGTTTAGGGATTTAGAAACTAAACCTTTGTTGCTGCGCGTAATTTTGTTAAGGCAAAACCAACACCTGAGGAAGTTTTTGAAACGTAATCGTTTGTCTGTGAACTCCAATTAATAAGCACGATGTGGTGTATTGTAAATACTGATAGGCCTATGGCTGTATTGTGATACTGTTAGTATGATACTATGTGATTGTATACGTGTAGGCCTAGCGATTCTGGATAATGTCACTGTCTTTTCTCTCGCGTGGAAACATTCTGTCTGGTGCATTGTGTGTATGTGTATCGTGCATTGCGCGACGCTCGTAAAGCGAAGTTTGTGGTTAAACTTTTATTCTAAAATTCTCAGCTAAGTGAACACGTGTAATTGTAATCATTCAATGATTTGTTGTATTCTGTAACTCTGTTTGACACTCTGCTAGTACCGGATCTCGAGTTAATATAAAGTGCTATTCGTGAACAGTCGTTGTGAAAGTTAAACTAGCACATAGCATGGCGTCGTCGGCAGCTTAAATCGACAATTTAAGAAGATAAAACTTGAGACTTAAAAAGTGAACTAACCGTACTAGTAGACTAAAACTGAACGAAAAATGCCTACAAAGAAAGAACTTGAAGCTGAATTAGAGATCGCTCGGAAGAAAATAGCTGATCTGAAAGGGGTAGGCCAGGGTGAAACTTCCGTTGCCACTGAGGTACCTCCAGCCTGGTTTCATCAATTTTTAGAGACGCAGTTAGAGATGCAAAGACTAACTCACACTCAAGCTAAGGACAATCAGGAGCAAATGCGACAACTCATCGCACAGTTCGGTGAGCAGGCCGTCCGTGGGTCTCGCGAAGACCCACGCGAGCCCAGCCATGATTCTTCTAGCAGTCGTCCAGGTAGCGCAAGGCGTGTGAAAGCAGATGCCCAAAAACCACCGATACTTAATGTGGGAATTTCCCTGTCCGAGTATTGTAAATGGCGTAAATCCTACAGGGACTATGTCATGGTGGCAGAAGCGGACGAACTCCCCAGAGAAAGTCAGATTGCTTTACTCCGCAGCTTCTTTTCTATGGATATGCGAGAGGCCTTAGAACATGTGTTACTTATACCTGATGACACTGACCTCACTCCAGAGGCGATTTTAGACAAACTGAAAGAATACATCCGCAGTCAAAGAAACATTGCTCTCGACTGCGTGGCTTTTGAGGAAAGAAAGCAAACATGCGGCGAATCATTCGATGCTTTCCTTATTGCTATTAAATCATTAGCAAGAGACGCGGATCTATGTGCTGAGTGCTTAGATCGGCGCTTAGTCACAAAAATTATGTCAGGCATAAGAGACAAAGATACCCGCATGAAGCTGTTAGCAATCTCTCCTCTGCCTGATTTGCAAAAAGTTATTAACATTTGCAGATCTGACGAATCAGCGAAGATAGATGATGCCAAAATGGACAAAAAGCAACCTACTGTTTATAGGAACAAATGGCGACGACATCAACCAGCTGCTCCTAGCAGTCGTGGCACCACCAATAAACCGTGCTCAAAGTGTGGGCGCGATAATTGTCCGCCAAGAGGTAAAACTGCATGTCCAGCTAAAGATCAAGAGTGTTCCGTATGCCACAAGAAAGGACACTTTGCGGCTGTGTGCTACCATCGCAAACCCAAAGGGGTCAAAAACGAGGAAAAGCAAAAGAAATCGACAGGGCACATTAAAAAGTTAGCGGTCAATCACCTTACAATGACTGACGTCCGAGCACCCAAGATCTCTATCAACCTATACACTACAAAGTTTCAGGATATGATTGGTTCTTCTGCGGCAACCCCTGATACTGGTGCAGAAGCGACATTGGCGGGACCCCACATACTTGAGGAACTCGGATTTGATGCAGCAAATTTGCGCACCCCTGATGGTGATAAATTACTGGCTGCAAACAAAAAGACTTTGCATTGCATTGGTACGTTGCCTTGTTTGATTGAGTATGGCGAACGCAGAATTGAGGAAACTGTTTACGTGTGCCGGAAGGTAGATGAATTCCTTCTGGCATGGTATGTGTGCAAGCAACTTGGCATAATTCCACCAGAATACCCGCAACCGATTTATTCGTTGGATCCCCCAGTTAAATCGATTTGCCACGTGGCAGACGTTCAGTCGAGCAAGTTCAAGATCTCGGATCTTCCTACTGAAACAGAACTGGAGGCGCTCAAACAAGATTTGTTAACTGAATATAAGGATGTTTTCCATGGTGATGAGCTTCGTAAAATGAATGGTCAGCCCATGAAAATTTCTTTGCAGGAAGGGGCCGTGCCGTTTGCTTTGGCAGTACCTCGTCAAGTGCCCGTTGCTTATAGAGACCTGCTCAAGGAAGAGCTGAACAGGCAAGTTGAAGCCGGAGTGATACAGCCTGTTAGAGAGCCAACTGATTGGGTCCACCCTATTGTTGTAGTGCCCAAGCCTAAAGGCGGCATAAGGTTGTGCGTTGATTTTCAAAAACTTAATGAATATGTCAGACGTCCCTATCATCCCACCAGGACACCAAGTGACGCAGTATTTAATGTCAAGACGGGTTCAAGATACTTCTCTACGCTGGACGCCGCAAAAGGATATTGGCAAGTCGCGCTTGACTCAGAGAGCCAGGAACTAACCACGTTCATCACTCCTTTTGGGCGATATAAATTTCTCAGAGCTCCAATGGGATTAGCTTCGTCACAAGATGAATACTGCGCCAGAGGTGATGAAGCCCTACAAGGCATTGATAGAGTCGAAAAAGTGGTTGACGACATATTAATTCACAGCGACACGGCGCAAGACAACCTCAACAGAGTAGTACGAGTGTTGGAAAGATGTCGTCAATTTGGAATAACCATCAATCCCGACAAGTTTGTGTTGATGCAGAATGCTGTTACTTACGTTGGCTACGTTGTTGATAGCGAAGGTGTCAAAGCCGACCCACGCAAGATTGAAGCAATTTCTGAATTTCCCACGCCTAGTAATCTTACCGAGTTGCGTTCTTTCATGGGATTGGTAAACCAACTTGGGGGGTTTACTGATCAAATCAGTTCAGCTGCTGAACCGTTGAGAGACTTACTGAAGCCCAAAAACGCATTCGTGTGGACCAGCGATCATGATCAAGCATTCACTCAAACCAAAAGGGTGTTATGCAGCCCTCCCGTATTGGCTCCATTCGATCCTAAACTTCCCACGATGTTGCAAACAGACGCATCCAGGCTTAAAGGATTAGGATTTGCTCTTCTACAAAAACATGAAGATGTTTGGAAGTTAACTCAAGCTGGCTCGCGCTTCACCACGGATACTGAATCGAGATACGCTATGGTAGAGCTCGAACTCTTGGCAGTTGTGTGGGCTATTCATAAATGTCGAATTTACCTTCAGGGCTTACCCAAATTTGATGTAGTAGTTGACCATAAGCCCCTGGAGTCAATCCTAAACAAGCAGACTTTGGACATGATTGATAACCCCAGAATCCAACGCTTAAAGGAAAAGCTTGGAGGATTCACATTTCGCACTACATGGCAAAAAGGCAAAGACCATGTCATCCCTGATGCTTTATCACGAGCGCCTTGCAGAGATCCAGAGGGTAACGATGAGGTGACCGATGAGAACCGTCAAATATTCATCCGGCAGGTACTTTCTGCTATGAGTGAAAGAGAACCTCGAAAGGGGGATGATGAGTTGAAAGATCCTTGGTTAGAAAGCATCAAAGAAGCCACTCACTCAGACAAGACTATGCAGGATTTGATCACTGCTATTCATAATGGCTTTTCTTCCGACAGGCAAAATTCTAGTGTTCTGGAGTACAAGAAGCTTCAAGGTCAATTGACAGTTGAAGATGGTCTAATTCTTTTAGATAGCCACAGGATCGTCATTCCAAAATCTAAACGCCAAGACGTCATGTTAAAGCTGCATGCGTCTCACCAAGGCATCGAAAGAACTAAAAGACGCGCTAGGCAGTCAGTGTATTGGCCTGGCATTAATAGCGACATTCAAAACACTGTACAGGCATGCGCTAAGTGTCAAGAATATCTACCCAGTCAGCAACACGAACCGATGAGATTTGATCCCACGCCGTCGAGACCATTCGAAGACGTATCAGCTGATCTTTTCAGTTATGCCGGAAAATCTTATCTTGTCTACGTCGATCGTCTATCTGGGTGGGTAAAAATATCAGAATTTCGACAAGATCCTTCTTCACAGCAAGTCATTAGCGCTTTGCGTCAATACTTTGTTGATACTGGAGTGCCAGTGCGAATACGTACCGACGGCGGACCCCAGTTTGCTTCAAGCAAATACAGACAGTTTATGAAACGATGGGGCGTGATACCCGTGCTTAGTACTCCGCACTACCCACAATCAAATGGACATGCGGAAGCAGCTGTGAAGGCTATGAAAAGTTTGCTCGCTAAAACTAGCGAAAGTGGCGATATTGACAGCGAAGAATTCTGCGAAGGACTTTTGGAATGGTTAAACACTCCAAAAGCTCACGGGCTTTCACCGGCTGAAGTTCTATACGGCTCGCCTCTTAGATCGCTGGTGCCCGCTAAATTCAAGTCTTACAGCGAGACCTGGAAGGATAAATTCAATAAATTGGACGAAGCGATTGTTGCTTTAAAACAGACAGAAGAGCAGCGATACAATCAACGCTCCAAGTCATTGAAACCCTTGCGCATTGGACAGAAAGTACGACTTCAAGACCACATCACAAAAAGATGGGATCGCCAGGGACAAGTTATAGGTGTTGGTCGCAACCGCGATTATCATGTTAAACTACCTAGTGGTCGGGTTTATTGGCGAAACCGTAGGTTTTTGAGGCCTACATTTTCGATGCCCTGCAATGGGTCAATCTATGATGATGCCGAGTGCGAATCCTCTCACTCGGGCTTGCTCTCTCAATCTGAGGATGAGATTTCAGAGTCTCCCAACCCGAGAAGACGCAGCAAAAGACGTGCCAGACAACCACCTCACCTCAGAGACTATTTGCGAACTTAATGACATTTTCTGATCGAACATTTGAGCTACCAAACCCGTTTGCTAACTATAAAAAAAAAAAGGGGTTGTGGTGTATTGTAAATACTGATAGGCCTATGGCTGTATTGTGATACTGTTAGTATGATACTATGTGATTGTATACGTGTAGGCCTAGCGATTCTGGATAATGTCACTGTCTTTTCTCTCGCGTGGAAACATTCTGTCTGGTGCATTGTGTGTATGTGTATCGTGCATTGCGCGACGCTCGTAAAGCGAAGTTTGTGGTTAAACTTTTATTCTAAAATTCTCAGCTAAGTGAACACGTGTAATTGTAATCATTCAATGATTTGTTGTATTCTGTAACTCTGTTTGACACTCTGCTAGTACCGGATCTCGAGTTAATATAAAGTGCTATTCGTGAACAGTCGTTGTGAAAGTTAAACTAGCACATAGCACACGAGTTACATTTTTTTTATATCCGTGGTATCGCAAAAATTAGTTAAAAGTTTTTCCAAACTGCACTCAGTTTTTATTGAGCTGGGTAGGGTTAAATGAAATTGAGAAAAAATTTCGCTGCGTTGTATTGATTTGCAGTTATTGCATTGAAAGATTTCTTGGACTTAAATCTCGCATGATATTCCATGCGATTTTTTTTAATTTGGGGCATTTCAGACCGAGAAAAAAAATCTTCAGCACCTTGCTGCTGACCAAATTCAAATTGACATTTACTACAGACTGTCCGAATGTTTTTTTGCAATAAATCTGATGGAATTCGACGAGAATTTAACAAATGCGTAAGTGATGTTGCAAGATTACTTTTTTTAAAGTTTCATTTTGGCGTACTCGAGTTGCGTTGCGTCTCTTCGATTGATGATGCAGTCGCTTGTAGCACAGAGTTGAACCAACAACTATTTCCGATGTTAGGAATGCCTACCGTGTAGCGGTCAATGGCAGCTATATTGGCTTTGTGAATCAAAGCATTGCTCGTAGTTAAATTTGCGTACAGAGAATATGCCATCCATTGCTGAAATTCGAGAATTGGCGGCAAAGAAATATTTTCGACAGGGCGTTTTCTCAATGTTGCCTCGCAAATCATCTCAGCAGCAATGCACACACACTCCGCAGCTGCTGTCGTCGGGTTGGCTGATTATCGACTTTTCCGTAATTACGATTTGTTGTTGCAAGAAATTTTGAAGAAATTTCACAAATATTCGCATATTCAAAATGATTTCTGAATGGTCTTTACTTGCCGAATCATATAATGTTAAGCAATCACTTGGTTTGCAAGAGCAAAGCAGCACAAAGTGGCGACGAACGAGAAGAGGGAGAAAGATTAAGTTTTTAATTGATTAGCCTACTGTTTGCAAATATTGTACTCGCAAACGTTTTGTTTTTCATCGGTCGTTCATTAATTACACTGTGTAACAAAAAAAAAAATTTTTGTTTGTTCCCGTTGTGTACACGGGTGGGGGGTGTAGAGGACGGGAGTAGTTTATTTAGTGCGTGTTTGTTTTATTCAAGCTCATTGATGACGGGTGTCCATCTGTCGATATGTTAGCACATAGCCGTATGCTTCGCAGAACGCTCCCTGTGCTTTTATGCCCGCTCCTTGTGGATGGCATGCATTTTCGGCTTTTGGCCCCAGCACCGAGTCGGCGTCTTTCGAAAAGCCTTTTTAAATAGACTCTGGATCTCGGTTTGATGCCGGATATCACGTACGTGTCGAAACCTTCCTGATCCATCTCTTTTGCTTCCACCTGGAGGTGATGCGCGGTAAATCCTCTATCTGGTGAGTTGCTTTTGAGAGTGTTTCTTTGCATTTTTTGTTTGGGTTAATGAGTTTGGTAACGATGGCATATTTTTGTTCTCTTCGTTCGCTCCGCTCGAAATGCCGTTCTCGCTTCGCGAGTATTCTCGCCTTCGGCGTTCGGGCTTTCTCGCTTCGCTCTCTACGCTCACAAACAATTTTTTTATGTCTGTTGTTAACGTTATGATTCTGTTGCTTCATTGTTGCGTTTGGTTGTCCTTTCGTTATAGTTAAACGTTAGTCTGCCGCTCGGAGTTCTCGTTTTGTGCACCTGATGAGACCTGAAGGTCGAAGTAATACGATTACCGGTGACCCTTTGTCGTGCACTAACCGTTGGTGGGCACCAGGCCCGTGTCGTGCTTGCATTGCTCGGTGTCGCATTCTATCACTATGTATAGCTCCCTGGAGGGAAAGGAGGTGAGCTTCATATCTGGCAGTTTTTGTCGTTTGTTCGCAGTCTTAGTCTTGGTTGATAGTTAATACTATAGTTGCTAAAATAATGTTCTTTGCCTTCGTTTATTGCTTCCCAAGTTCCTGTAATTTGTTAACTTAATTCACGAGTTTCTATGGCGCTTCGTGGATGATTCTGGCTTCGATTTCTGCAGATTACTTAATTTGCTTTTTTACGCGACGTGCTGTTGGCCTTGGTTGATGGTTAACACTGCTGTTGAGGTTTACGACAGTGTGTTCTTTGGCTTCACTTTTTGCTTCCCATAAATTATTATGTTGATCTTAATTCAGGAGGTTGTACGTTGCTTGGTAGATAATTTCGGATTTTTCGACTTCGGTTTCCGCAGTTAACTAAATTTGCTTTTTACGCGCGCATGATGCTTAGTTGTCTCAGTTTTTAACTAACCCACGAGCGCGTTCTGCTTCGCCGTGCTTCTACAGTTTACCATATCTTGGATTTTGTAATCAAGTTTTGGTCCTCGAGCGCTTTTTGTCTTGCCGCGCCCTTCTGATTAACAAGCTGTATATAAGCTTTGATTTTTGTTAGGTTAGTTAGAGCTAGCTTTGGCTCTCGTAGTTGTGCACCTGATGAGTCTGGAAGGACGAAAAAAATGATAACCGGTTACTCTTTTTTGTGCACTGCGTTGTGTACACGGGTGGGGAGTGTAGGGGATGGGAGTAGTTTATTTAGTGCGTGTTTGTTTTATGCACGTTCCCGGGTTCTAACCATGATTTCATGATCACTTACGACCAGAGACTTGGAAAATCGCATGTTTTCTTTTTAAACTTTGGTTTTGGGAGTGATTTTTTGAAATTCAGATTTTTGGGTAAAATCGTGTGATATAGCGTTTGTATTGTGGCATATTTATCCTCCTACCACCAGAAAGCGATCAATGCGCTATCACCAGACTTGGACAACTAGATAATTCTAGTTTTCTAATTACACTAATTAGAGCGAAATGCCGCTAATGTAATTCTAATCTAATTTGCAAAATGTTTCTATGCTCTAATTCTAATTCTAATCTAATTTGGAAAAACTGTGTAGCTCTAATTCTAATTCTAATCTAATTTCCGATTTTGCCGAAAATGCTAGTTTGTCCAACGGCGTTTTTCAACAAGTTATGCAAGAATATCCCTTGTGCAAGGAAAACCAGTGCCAAGCCGCCATCGCATTGCTTAGTTATAGTAATTGTGACGAATAGTAGCCATAGTGACATAATAACTATTTTATACTGTAGTAACTTGTAGTGTAGTAAGTTAGGATATAGAATCTAGATAGTGTAGAGTAGGCTGGCAAAGCGTCTATGCATGGAAAATTACTAGGCCTACGCCTTTTCGATACACACACAGTGTTTCCGGAAGTTAGTTTTAGAACTAAATGTTTTGCATAGCCTAGCGGCGTGCATTAGCAACAATCTTCATTATCATTGCATCATGACAAGAAACTGTTCAAGATTGCTGTAGTAACGATAGTGCTAGAATAAAAACTTTTGTTCGAAGATTGTTTCAGCACCACAAGTTGGAATAAACAATAGTAGGCCTGATAGTACTTGTATGTTGTTTTACATGCTATACTAGGCTGCTATATCAAGCACTAAACTACATCACTTATAACCTAGAGTTAGAAAAATTACTGTCCTTTTACTTTTTAGCCGTAGAGACAATCGCTGCATAGTGCATATCACATCACTGATTGTCTGCACAGATATCTCATGATGAGGCTCTTCTCGAACAAACGTGAAGGCCTCATTACTGTACCTACTCAATTACTATAAATAATGTACAGTATTGGGTGGCGTTAAAAAAACAGAAAACATTTCTAGTTTTCCGTGTTCGTATCCTTCAGTTTTCGAAAGAGTAGGCGTAAGCAGCGTTCATCAATACTGATGTGTACGAATAGGTGTCAAAAACTAAGCGTTCATGTACTGTAAACCTTTATCAGCCCAAAGGCGGCGAGAATTCTTTCGTGTAATACCGCCACTTCGCGGTTTTTCACTTATCGCAGTGGTGTCTGGACCGCATTAACCGCGATAAATGAGGGTTTACTGTATGCCTATTTCTTATTCGTTCTAATTTTAATTCTGAAGTTGATTTCCGAGTTTTTGCGAATTGACTAATTCTAGTTCTAATCTAATTTGGAAAAACTGTGTAGCTCTAATTCTAATCTAATTTGGAAAAACTGTGTAGCTCTAATTCTAATCTAATTTGGAAAAGCCGAAATTTTTCTAGTTGTCCAAGTTTGGCTATAACGAGCTTGTTTAGGAGTTGCTAACCATCTTTCCACCACACCAAAATGGGGAAATCCCGCGAAGTGCCTTTCCCAGCGGCACCACAAGTAAACTTGCTGGCTTGTTCTTCACATTGTCCCTTTGATGCTGAGCGTCAAGCAGAAAAGCTGTGAATACCATTTTTAAAGTCATTGGTTTGACCCGACTAGCAATCAAACCTGAGTCTACGACTGTAGAGGGAGATGCTCATCGCACTTGGCCACCTGAGTTGTTACCATCACCAACAGGAATTTCTGGTAACCAGCTTTAAGATAGTTTACAGACAACACAAAAGTTTTTCTAATTTGGTTTGTTTACACCGAACCAAATCAGAACGGTTGACATCCAGACTCAACAATGAAACTTGCTTGATTCATGTGTTTGAGTCACTGACCAGTGTAAACGTCACCAGGACTTCTCGAGTTTTTTTTTGCCCCAGCAGATGGACTTTGCTTTTGGTATAATGTATATAGTCTTTTTGACTCGATTGGGATGCGTTGTATTCCAAAGGACTGACGTCTTTTTATCGTTAGTTCAAGCAGGAGTCTAAAAGGCATGCTGCATCAGAATGGAAACAGATATCCATCAATCCCTCTTGCCCACTCAATGTATCTTGAAGAAAACTATACAAATGTCAAAACTCTTCTGATTGCTCTAAAGTGTGACCAGTTCAACTGGCAAGCAATTGGAGATTTCAGAATTGCGGCATTCTTGGTTGGTCTCCAAGGTGGATTTAAGAAATTTCCATGTTACCTTTGTTATTGGGATAGTCGAGACACAACTGCACACTACCATAGACGAATGTGGCCAAAACTAACTGAACATTCTGTTGGGTACAGCAACATCAAATGGGACCCTTTAATTTACCCCATCAAAATATTGTTGACTCCGCTGCTCATAAATTTGGGCCTTATCAAACAATTTGTTAAAGCATTAGACAAGAATTCAGACGCATTCAAGCATCTACGAAACTTCTTTACCAAGATTTCTGAAGCAAAGATAAAAGCTGGTATTTTTGTTTGCCCACAGATTAGAAAGATCCTAGACTGCAACGAATTTCTTGAAGAATTGACAACAGAAGGGCAGCATGGAATAACTTCGCTCCAGTGGTTCGTGGATTTTTGGGCAATCACGAAGCTGAAAATTATGGGGAACTGGTAGCCAACATAGTGAAAACCAGCAGCAAAAGGGACTGCAGAATGTCCTTCAAAGTTCATATGTTTGACGCTAATCTGGATCAGTTATGGAAAACATGGGTGCATACTCAGAGAAACTTGGCAAACGTTTCCATCAGGATATACTAGATTTGAACGTCGCTACCCGGGACAGTCAGGGCCGGTGCTAGGAACTGCGGGGCCCAATTAGAAATCTAATAGCGGGGCCCCTCTTTTCATAATAAAATGTATAGACGTTTGTAGCTCATGAAAAAAAACATGTAAACGAACCAAAAAAATAGACATTTAATACCTGCTATAAAACAAATCTAAGAGCCGGCGCCAGAGCAGTCGTCTTAGGGGGGCCAAGCCTTTATCAAAAAAGGTCAAACATTTAATCAATTTTGTAAACTACAAAAAAAGCTTTCACGCCACAGTCTTCCTTATCAACAAGAACTTTACAGCGAGCTGACATTGATTTGAACTTTAAGATGCCGTTTCTGTGCAAGTGTTATATATCACAGTAATCTCATGTTGTTTTACGAGTTCGAAGACAAAAGAAAAGCAGAGGAACACGCTCATAGTTGCTTGTTGTGTTGTTAACAAACGCAATTTCCATATTTGATATTCTTAATTCGAATGAAACGCAAAACAGTTCCGGCGAAGCTGTTTCAGCAATACATAAAATGTTTAAAATTATACTTAAAAGCCGCTGTCTTCAAAAAAGTAAGATTGTCGATTGGAGGTTAAGAGTGGGGGTGGGTGGGGGGCAAGCTTGCTGTATGTGGGGGCCAGGCCACCCCTTTGCGCCGATTCTGCTTTTATTGATTACTGTATTTTTAACATCAAGAAAGCCAGCCAATTAGTTAAATAATTTTAAATTTCAGACAAGCATTACTTTATGGTAATATCTTGAAAATTATGCCACAACGCAATAATTTGCGATTATATTTTTTTGAATTTGGAACTTCTTCAAATAAGCCTGAATACGCCAACAAACAATAAACAAAAACTACCGGAAAGATTTTTCAAAATGCACTAAAATTGTACTTGTTAAACAAAAATTTTAATAAGTTTCCGAGAACGCATGGTCCCGGACTTCCTAAAGATGGTTTTGTCCATAAATTGCTTCAAATGAACTCGACCTGATGTTGCCACTGTGCTATTGACTTTGTTACTATAAATCTTGAAGGTTTCTCACAGCTTTTGCTTTTATTAAACAGAGTATACTTTACAATTTAACTTAAGTGTCAATTGCTTTGGTGGAGAGCGTGCATGCTTAAAAAGACGCTAAAAATCTGCAACTGAATTTAACATGAAACCCCCTAAAACTACCTCCAGGCGTTTACTTGTGAACAGCAAACCCACGTGACCAAACAACTGCGAAACTTTTTTCCTTACCAGAGCTTGGTTTCAGAGCCGGATTTAGAGAATGAGAGGCCTTAGGCTTAGATTATGTTGATACCAGGTAGGCCGCTAGTGATCATAGGTCGCTGATCAGGCTCATCTCTAAGGTGGCCATGGTTGATCTCGAAAACAAAATTGTCGCTCCGTAATCGCGTCGAGCCTTTTTGCTTGTGACGAGGTCTCTTGTTTCTCCGAGGTCTTAGGCTTAATTCAGCCTGCTTTGCCTAATGGTAAATCCGACCCTGCTTGGTTTGACCAGCTACCGAGTTGCCGATTTTTTCTAGTTAACCTAACCCCAATTAAAAAGAAAATAGAAATGATTCATAGATATTATGCGCCGGTTCAACTTTTGGCACTTTCACCTATTTTGTATCTCACAGTACAGAAAGGGACTCCCGCTAGCGCGGGGCCCCTTAAGGTGCGGGGCCCAATTTGGTGTAATCGGTCAAATCGGCCTAAAACCGGCTCTGGGGACAGTATAATAAAAGTATGATGGGTGATTACATATGGAGGCTGATCCATGAAAATGATTTGAGAGTATTGTCGGAAATCTAGATAAACCATGCATTTCTAATTGATTTATTTACAGTTTGCTATTATATCTAAATTGTACTATAGCATTGCTATAAGCGGTTTAGGTTGTCAACTTTGTAAATAGGATGAAATTTTGTCGTGATTTGTTGCTTAAACAAGCATGAACTATGAATACAAGATGTAAACCTTTCCGATAGCGTAAACAATCAAGAAATAACACCAGATTATAGGCTACACCCTAAATTACACGATTTTAGCCAAAACTCTGAATTTCGAAAAATCACTCTCATATTCACAAAAGCAAAGTTTAGGTGAATTTATGTGCGTTTTCCCTGGTTTCTGGACGTAACCAATCAGGAAATAACACTAAGAAGCCGGAACAAAAATTGTGTTACACAGTGTTATCATTGCGCATTGATCACAATCAAGACATCCAAAGAAATTTTCAGATTTTTTAGATTGGCTTTTTCTGTTAAAACGAATAGGAAAGCATTAACCACATACTTGCTCAACCAACCTTTACCAGAAAGGCCGTAATTGATTTCAATCGCTGAGAAGAGTGAAGTAGATAGTGCAGAGCTGAGCGTGTACAAATCTATCCAAGACAATTTATGAGATTTACAAATTGTTATCGCAAATTTTGTGAAATCTGTTTCAAACGTAGGTGTTAAATTCCAAATTATGGTAGCAAAATCTTGAACCTTTTTGTAGCAAAATGACGAATAGTAGCAAAATGACGATAGAATTCGTTATCTGGTACGTGGCTCAGCTTCGTTGCTTCTTAGGCCTCAGGACCAACAGCAGAATTATTACGTGTGTTCTCAGGCGTACAAGCATCTACATTTTCAATAATAGAGGTACCGGTAGCGTCTGGAGTTCTGCCATTCGCTGGAAAAACACCGACAAATTTCATTTGTTTTAGCGCGTGGGTGGACGCGTAATAACCGCTAAGTCGTTTTTTTCTTCTCTTACGAAATTTGGATTCAACAACACGTGTTTTACTTGAACCAGACGCAATCGAATTCTTATCTTTGCAATTTTTAAACGTTTTAGATGACGAAGTTAAACTCTGCTTGATACCACTATGAAGAGCACAATCGGCAAATAGCTTTCGCGAAATATCAAACTCTTTCCGCAACTTTTCGGCCAATTCATCAGGTCGAGTTCCTTTTTCCTTTCAAAAAGGTGTGCTTGAAAGTGGAAAAATATTGCTCTATATGCTTCCTTGTGTCATATTGTTGCTGCATATTGTCTGCAATTGACTACGAGCAATACTTTGATACATTACGGAAAAATTGCGGTAAGCGTGTTTTCTTTCTTTGTTTCCATCGTCTACGTAACGGCGAGAAAGATCTCCCAACATGATTTTGGAGGTAGTGGAAACTCTGCTGACTACTACCGCAAAAGTCGTTCACAAAAAACTTCATCGCAATATACGTTTTCGTTGGCGGTTTTATCTAATGCCTGCTTTTGATGAATTCGAAGCGTCTTGGATGAGATAAATGCGTTTACCTCCTCTTTAGCATGACAATAAAACGGCGAATTTAACTCTTGTTTGTCATCTACAACCCTAGACCTTGCTAAAAAATCGTCGCTTGCAACAAAATCGTGGTCTTCACTTAAGCATTTGTTCCACGGTGGCAAACTATTTTGCAGCAAAGCTTTCTCTTGTAGATGTTCAAAATGCATTTTAACCCAATTTGAAGTTGTTTTGCAATATAAAATAACTATCACGCTTTGAACAACTTGTTCAATTCATCAAAAGTTGAACTGGAAAAAATTAAGGAAATCCAATGCATAGCTTCTTTTCTGAAACGTTTCGCGTAATGTTTAGTAACTAAAATTTTGGCAGCGCGCATAGTGTGGCTGAAGCAGTTGTGTACCATTGTCTCTTTTAAGTCTTTGCCGGTTGCTTTTCCTCTAACGATTCGCCAGCATCTAATATAATACTCCAATCTCGTTTCGTTCGAAAAAGCGCGAAGAAACCCGTTCCACATCGCCATGGATCCGTCTATCATTAACATAATCGGTTTAGTTTTAGTGCCGCACAGTTTTACTGCATCATTAAGAAAAATTTCGAGAAAGCGGCGGATGCTGCCATCATCATGTACACAAGTAAAAACTTTTCGGATAAATAGTAGCCAATTTTTCGGATTTTTTGTCCTTAAAAAAGCCGGCTAATTGGCTAGTAATAATCCACCAAAGCGGCTCCGAACAAACAATTTTAGCCATATTTTTGGATATTTCGTTCTAAAAAAAGCCGAAAAATTGGCTTTCAATAATCCACGAAAACGGCCTAAAATTAGCCATATTTTTGGATTTTTTGTCCTCAAAAAAGACGGGAAATCGGCTTTCGATAATCCAAAAAATGGCTCCTTACATGCAAACTTGGCTACTTTCTTTGATTTAAAAAAAAAAACAAAAAAAAAACACAAATTGGCTTTCCATAAGCAACGAAAACGGCTCAAAAACATGGTTTAAAATCTGTTTTTCAGCCGTAACTCAATTAGCTCATACGTGGCTCCAGCACAGTATTGCATGTTATGGGATATTTTTACTGCATATTTTCTGAATGCTGGGTTTAGACGAATCTGCAAATTGGATGAATCTAAACGAGCTGGCATATCAAGCGACATATACAAGACATTGCTATATGCTGGTCCTGCAGTGTAATTTACAAATACAACAAAACTACAACAATGATGGTCAACAGCAAAACATGTAACGAAATCAAACGAAATGTCAAACACTGCAATTTAGGGTGCCCCATTGCCCCCAAAGATCTGCGGAACTCCCTATGGCCAAGGACAAGCTACTTATGAACTTGTGTCGATGCTGTTGGATCGAGAATACCGATAAATTTTTCAATAAGGCAGACTGCATATCAGAGTTGGATCAATTACAACACTTCAGTTCAATTACAATTACACCTCAAGATTTTTTACAGCAATTACAATTATTTTGTACTTAAAAACTGAAATTACAATTACTTTAAAATATGTAATTTAATTACAAATTACAATTAACAATTTCTAGGTGGTACAGAACTTTAAAATTGCTTTGAAAAAAGCAGTTTGCCTAGAGGGATAGACCCTTTTAAACACTTACTACACATATAGACACTTATTTTAGAAAAGTTCATCATGTTCCTGAAGCCCTCTGCGCAAAAAACTTTGCGAACTTGTTAGTTGTTATTACACATGAAAAGTAATTTGAAATTTGGCACACAAGTTTTCACAATTACAGGCAAACGAAAAATCTGAATTACAATTACTTGAAAAAGTGTAATTAATTACATTCAATTATAATTGTAATTGATCCAATTCTGCTGCATATAGTCACGCGCAGATCTCAAAGAATACAGAGTGCTGGCAAAAACATTTTGTACTCTTTCAAAATAAAAAAAAATCCACACCAGTCTTGGTAAATTACTTATGTCATAGGCTACACTATCTGTCTGTGCTTCACAGCATAATCACTGCTCAGCGCGCCTCGTGTTGTTTTACAATTTGGTTAAGCATAAGGTCAGCGAAATGAGATAGAATTTTGCATTTTCTTAAACTTTTGAGGTCTCACGAAATTTATCTCAGAAACTAAAATGCATGTAATGTAATATCTCAAAAAATGAAAAATTCTCTCAAAAAATCAAATAAAACTGAAATATGTGGTTCATGGGCTGTACCACATGCTATGGAATGACCCAAAGAGTGTAAATTGTTTTGCCCGCACTGCAACAACAGCGGCTTTTTTTTCTGTGCAAACACAAAAAATTGCTGAGCGTTATTCTCATTCAATAACGCTCAGCAATTTTTTGTGTTTGCATGGTTTGTTCATCACAATAATGTTCACCAAAAGCGCTGTAAGTTGCCTTACAGCCACGAGGATACTGCAGACCAAAAACGTAGAAAAGGGAAACCAATACCATGAAGCATTGAAAGGCACTTGGTACAATCAAATCGAATATTTTTTGCTTTTCCACCACAACACTTGCTTTTACAACTTCATAGTTTTGCCCAAACAGCAACAAATATGGCTGGCATTCAACTACACTGCAGTCTGGGTTAGCACCAGGTACACCATCAAACGTTAAAATGCTTCCTATTCGATTTTGGTCATTCATCATGTGGTGCAATAATTTGTGCCATATTTCAAAATGATTTTTCGAGGTGATTTTCAGTGCAGAAGCAGCTTTATCCATCAAACTCAACCAATTTTCATTGGCCTTATCCATATCTTGGTTGCTAAAATTCCGTAGTTCTTTGAATTCTCCTATCATCTAAAAATTAATGCAGAAAATAAAACAAAAATTAATCAACACGGTGGAATTAATGACTAAACTATAATTTAACCTTCAAAACTCTCATGAACAAATGTGTTACAGCACAGTGGCTCTAAACCTGGGATGCGAGTTCCTTTGCAGAATTTTAAGCCAGGAGCAAATGTAACTACATAAGAACATTACCATTGAAAAAGGGATGTCAAGGGGCGCAAGCTTTCATAATTACACTAAGGGGCGTGGACGACCAGGGGCGTAACTAGGGGGGCGGTTCAACCCAGGCGGCAAAAGGTCTGGAGAAGATATTTTTTTGGAGGCAAGACCTTTTTGGCATAGACACGACGATTTGGGTCGCAAAATATGCCTTTTTTATGGAAAGTCCGCCCCAGGCAGCATAAACGCTAGTAGCGGCACTGCTGGTGTGGACTCTATAAAAGGTTAAGAATCACTGCTATAGCAGCATGGAAATTAAACTCTTAGGCCAACTAAGTCACCGGGCAAAACTAGCACAAGAAACCATAAACACAGAGATGGACAAACTACGGCCCGCCAGCACATTTGAAAAGAATCTAACCAAACATTGCATAATAATAAAAGGTCACTAGCCCTGCGAGAGAAATTTAGAACCTGAAAGTGTGCTTGAAATCGCAGACCACCAACAAAAATAAATAAAACGAAATAAATCGCGAATCTCCACACCAGCTTCGCAGAAATTTTGTTGCATTACATCGTATAAAAAGCATGTGGTATGTGGCCCACTAAAACTGTCAATTTTTAAACGGGGCGCTGGCACAAAAAAGCTTGCTGACCCCTGTTATAACACGAAGGTTTAGAATTAGGTTGAATATAACCTCATCCTATACTCTTAACTTTGATTTATTGATTCTTCATATTTATCCTCTTATCACGAGAGAGCGATGAAGGCGCTATGCTCAGGATAAATCCAGACTAGCTTAAGAGTTGACGTTGTTTCCAAATTTGCCAGTAAAACTTTGCTTCTTGCTGCTTGTTAAGAAAACTACCAAGCAGAGATAATCATCTTATCCATGCAAGGATGCAACAAAGCTTAGGTGAGAGTTGAACCACAACCTTGCAATCATGGACCACTTGAAGGTTATAGTAAATAACATTATTTTAATCAGCCCACAAGTTAAAAGATTTACGTGATTTGAACATGGCAACAAACTAGACATCTGTCTGGTTGAATTTAGTAAAGAGTACTGTCTGCCAAATCGATATAGATACAAATATTCAGATAATCATCAAATAAAAAGAACTAGCGTGATGGTATGATCAAATATCAAAACTTACAGTCTCAGCAGGCAGCATCTGAGGAAACTCTTCAAAAAACTTCTTCACCCCATGTTCCTCGATAAAACTTTGTCGGTGTGCAAAAGTAGTGATAGTTTCCGCTCCACTACTACCATCTGTTGAACTGATTTCAGCTTTTGCTATTTTTCTCAATTTGCTCTCTTGGTTGTTGGCTCGTTTTCTTATGGAGGTTGATAGCGCCGCATAGGGTTTGTTTCCGGTAGACTGCAGAACTGGGTATTCTTCAACCAGGCCCTTGGCTATGCGATCTCTAAGTTCTTTAGATGGTTTTTTTCCCATGGCCTGACTTATAACCTCGTAAATGTTTCGGATTATGGCATTGTATGCTGCATAGTTTTTTTTGAATTCCTCTTTTCTCGTGTTAGTAAGATACGCCTTAAAATGCTGGTTAATAGGGAATGGGTAAGGTATTCCACTACCATAATTTGCTTCTGCAATATCTGATTCTATTTGTCCAAAAAACTTTTCAAAATGTTGCTTTGGCCTCTTCGACTTGGGAATAGACAGCAGTTTTTGCCTCTTTGATGGAACTCCATAAGTTTCAAGCTTTTCACCTGCAGTTGAAGGTTCATTGATGCAAGTGGAGATCTGCAATACAACATAGGTATAGTAGCACAAGAAATTTAGAAGCCTTCATAATAAGAGAAAGAGACATATGAGTAAAGGTATAAAAGATTCTACCTTTTCAGCCGAAGTTGAAGGTTCATTGATGCATGTGGAGATCTGCAATACAACATAAATTAGTAGCTCAAGATGTCTTGAGATGCCTTCATAAGAGAACAAGACATATGTATGAAACTGTATGTACTTTCTATAACACGAACCAATGAACTGTGGCTAATACTAATAGTTGGCGTGTCAAATTTTTTTAAATTCATCCTGAGATATGGCAGATTGAAATGCTAAATGTTTAGTCAATATTTTCGTTTAGGGTAGAAGACAGTTATTTATTGGCATATAAAGTTGTTTCAAAAACACACATTCTATTGGAGATCTTATGAAATCATTCACAACAAAATAACATGTCTTCTAAAGACAGCCAACTGGTACTGTACTGATACCATTAGCAAACACTTACATTGTGACTTGCGGAAGTCAACAAGTCATCAAAAAACTATTTCAATTTTCTTCTGCATGAAAATGATAAGGCACTGAATTCGCATTTTATTTCACTTTCACTGAGAGGAAGATCTTCCAACGTAATAGATGAATCTACAATATAAACTGGTGTGTTTACAATACTTATCACTTATAGGGTATTAAATGATCTTTAATAGGCTAAAAGCGCAGTACCATTATACATACCATTTGCTCAGTGAAATCTCTTCTTAGCGCACTTGAAACATTCAATGTAAAAATAAACGATCATCAACATTTTTTTGGGCAGATCTAACACATCAATCTAACATAGAACGCAATCTGTGATATTTCAAAATTACAATGACCTAGATTTTTTTTATGTGAGTTGCATTAAATTCAGAAGAGCCCACTTCCAACATTCTACAACCTGGATAGCAACATGACATTTACAATTGGGGTTTACAGTAGTTTAGTTAGCTAGTGTCTTTTATTTCCGTACCACCAATACAAAAAACAAAATAATAAGGTACAGTATAATCGGACAGCACAGAAAAAGGGAAGAATTTTGACCCAACAATACTCGAGCAATTATTGCAATTTGTGACTATTTGCCATGCATTTACTTATGACAAAGCAACTCAGACTTTAGTTGGTTATTGTAATTGATAGGAGACGGCAAAGAGACCTTGCGGTCTTCGAGTCAAGCTGCCACCTGCCAATTATCTACCACATGAAGATAGGGGAATCCTGCTAAGTTAGGCCAAACATATTTTGATTGCCCAAAACGAGGACAGGTTTTGCCAGCAAGTAAAATGCAAGTAGGATAAGACCATTACTTATTTTTATTTTTAGCATTTTTATCCTCCTATCACAAGAAAGTGACGGAGGCACTATACGTGCTTGCTTAGGAGGTGCCAGACATTTGTCTACCACACCAAGATGGGGGAATCCCGTCAAGTGCCTTTCCCAACGGCACAACAAGCGAACTTGCCAGCTTGTTCTCCACACTGTCCCTTTAATGCTGAACGTCAAAAGCAGGGAAGCAGCTGCGAATACCAATTTTTTAAAGTCATTGGTTTGACCTGACTCGGAATCGAACCCCCAGTCTACCGCTCCAGAGGCAGACACTCTATCCACTTGCGCCATCTGAGCGGTTTTTATTATGGCTTTTTTGCGCCATCTGAGCGGTTTTATTTTTATTATCATTACACTGTGAAAGTGAGCTGGTTGAGTCCAGGGTTTTATTATAGCTGTAACTAGCATTGCTTCATATGCCTTGGAGGATCATTCATTTTTTAGAAGAGGACAAATTCTCTGAAAAGAGGACGTATGGTAGGTTGGTATCCTTACACTAAGTGCCTTTTCCCAATGAACTTGCAGGCTTGTTCTCCACACTGATTCTTTAATGCTGAACACCAAGCAGGGAAGCTGTGAATATCACTTTTTAAGTCTTTGGTTTGAACCAACTAGGAATTGAACCAAAGTTTACAGAGACGCTCCACCCACTCGGGCATCTGAGCTGATATAAAGTAGTTGCTAAGGTACGTACCAGTACAGTGGTGTGCGCAGGGGAGGCTCCTATGCGTGCGTCCCCACCCTTTTAATAGGAAAATCGTATGTTTGGCATTAACAAAATATAGGCATTCTTAATTATCACGAGACTTGCCCCCCCCTTAAAAAATTTTTGCGTACACCACTGTACCGGTAGTTGTTAAACTAATTGTTATCAGCACTAACTCGAAAAGTGAAATACCGGTAAGCAAATACCGGCATACTACTAAACCACTACATCGAAAATGAAGAAAAATGTTTGCACAGCATGGGCAGCCACTACTATGCTACATCTGGGAATTAAGACAAAACAGATTAGCTACCAGTACCTATCAAGATTTAGCAATAAACTTAGCAAAGTTAGCAAACACTGGAAAACCACAAAAACAAGAAACAATTTGAATTAAACAGTTAAAAAACATTTATCAGTTGATGCAATGTGAAATGCACCTCTCACCTTTAATTGCTTCAATAACTTGTTATGGCAAATTAGAAATCTTTGCTTGCTGTATTATAGACATTTTTTCTCACTAAGAAACTTTAAGGGCAGGTTGGTTAGCAGTAGGCTATATTTGTCGCAAATATTCACAACTCTTTAAAGCTTAGAATAAATATCTAATCTAAAAATATACGCAAACAAAATCTGATACACGGTAGTCTTTTTCAAAATATATATTCTGTTTTTTACGATATATTAATCAACTACTCAATTACAACAGCTTCTTACCTAGCGCACTTAATCTAATTTATCTTTATTAACATCAGTTACTTTTTATCACGAGGCAGAGCAGACTTCACCAGTTGAGTTGCCGGTAGTGTTTTTTCAAGTGATATATTTTTCAAATTTCAAAAGGGATTGGCGTAAATGGCTTTTCATTTTCGCAATATATTGTTGTAGAGATATTTTTTCCGTAAATCTTGAGTTGATTTTTTAAAACTGTTTCGCATTGGTCAGTTACATTTAAATTCTTCGTTTTCAAGGTCTAAGTGTAGGTTAGCCTATAGCATGTATGTTCTTTCGGTAGTAATTCCAAATGCACATAGACGCGGTTACTTTACGGCGCCTGCAGCTCCTTTTCTGCCGTTACTGCGGCAGTGCATGCATTGCACACTACCGTCGTGGTGCTCAAAGTGAACGGCTCTTGCGGCGCAACGAATGGTTTTCACTGCTGTTTCGGCGAGTTAGAAAATTTTCCACTTTGCCGCGCTACCGCAGCACCAGGCATGCAGTCTATCTCTAAGAGTAGAATAAACTAAAGTAGCTGAGGACCATTATTTATTTAAAAGTTTGACGTTTGGCTCGACCGGAAGCGCTGAGCTTTATCAAAGAGAAGTAGGAAAGTAATAACTACTCCCCTCATAATAAACAAACAATTCTTGCAAGAAACAAAAGGCTAAAACGAATTGACTAAGAATTTTGAAAGCAACATTTCTTATTTTAAAGATTCAAAAATATTTCATTACAGCATTGATCATATGAAAGTGTATACAGCTGTTACTTACACATCTTAAAGCGTCTATTTATTATTATTATATTAGCATTTTTATCTTCCGATCACGAGAAACCGACAGAGGCACTATACGAGCCCGCTTATGAGTTGCCGACCATCTGTTTACCACACCAAGATGAGGGAATCCCGTTAAGTGCCTTTCCCAACTCCACAACAAGCAAACTTGCCGGCTTTTCCTCCACACTGTCCCTTTTAATGCTGAACGTCAAGCAGGGAAGCTGTGAATACCAATTTTAAAGTCATTGGTTTGATCCGACTCGGAACCGAACCCCGAACCTACCGTTCCAGAGGCAGCAGACGCTCTATCCATTCGCGCCATCAAACCGTAGGCATATTTTGAAAGTGTTCCCTATTTCAGCAGACCTCCTGCAATCGCGCGATCTGATTGGTTGACGATGTGTCACACCTCTGCAATCCCGTGATCTGATTGGTTGTCTGCTGAAATAGGGAACACTTTCAAAATATGCAAACCGTAGCCTAATAAACTAAATACACATTCTGAAGGTTTCCTTACACCCAAAACAAAATCCCAAAATTCTGCGTTGCATAACCGTTAATCGGTAGCCTATCAACGCTACCTAGTTTTTTGACGTCTGGGAGTTCGAATCTGTAAGACCGAAGCATGCAGGGGCGTGAGCCAGAAAATTTAAAAGGGGGTGGGCATGGCACAATGCCCCCCCCTAAATATGCTAGTGGAAGCATGGTAAGATTCTATTTGAATAAGAAAAGGAGAACGATCGAGGGGCTTGCCGCTCGAAATAAATATTCCAATGTAACTGGTAGATTGTGACTTTTCTTACAGAATTATTTAATGAGTATAATAGACACTTCCATTAAATAGGCAGTGACTTGCATCGTTTGTACCAGAAAGTTGTACCCATAAGTTCATATTTTTTGTATCAGTAAGTACTGTAAGTAGCATCATTGTTTTATACTTACGGTACGATCTTTTGTAGTGTTGTCACAGCAGTAGGCTTTCAGTCCTATTTTAACTGCCTAAACTTACCAGTACAATAACATTATTAGGCCTATTATAAGCCTATTGTGTTTCAACATGAAGGCTTATAATAGGCCTATGCAAATCATCACATATATGTATACTAATCAATGTTACTGTATATGCTGGTTTCAATAGTAATTTTGAGTGTTTTTTTCTTGTAATTCTTTTCACTTTATTATTTAGCCTAATGGTTGTACAGTGGTACCGGTAGGCTACTCATACTGGTATTCAAAGTGGCATCGATATGTTCAAGTGCTATATTTGTCATGCCAATTTTTCGTTTCCTGATTATTATAACCATCTCAAATTGCATGAAAAAAGTAATGTACAAAGACAAAAGATATTATGCCAAATAAACAATTGCCCAGTTTTACTTCCAAGCATATTAGCATATAAAAAACATTGCCAAAGATACCACAGTGAGGACCTTTCAGCTCTTAGTGCAACAGACGTTCAAACTGTTTCTGGCAACTTACCAGTAGCCCAGAACATGCAAACTGAAATGGATTCTAATAGTTCTAGTGGCAGTGAAATGTCCATGATACCAGTAGGCCAACTGGTACCAGTATCCAACACTAACCAGACTCCGGCAGAGTCTTGCTCAATGATGACAAATTTAAGCAAAGAATTTAATGATAGCTGGGATTGGAAGATCAGTGCTGCAAAACATCTACTAATACTCAAGGAAAAACATAAACTTACTGAGGTAATGTAAGATTGGTTGTGCATAAATGATCTCAATCTGTTTTACTGAAAACATGCTCTAAGTGATCTTTGAATGGGTAGCTTACTTGGATGACCATATAATGGTCTTTCGCTGTCCAGTTTGTTACTACACTGTTTCTAATTTAGTTTACTTTAGTTCATTTAATTTTGCTGAGGAACCTCAGCCAGGAGACAGCGGAGGGACCTTGCGGTCTTCAAAACAAGCTGCCACCTGTCTACCACATAAAAATGGGGGAATCCCGATAAGTGCCTTTTCCCTGTGACACAACGAGTAAGCTTGCTGGTTTGTTCTCCACACTATCCCTTTAATGCTGAACGCCAAGCAGGGAAGCTGTGGATACCAATTTTTAAGTCATTGGTTTGACCCAACGGGAAATCAAACCCCTGTCTCCCGGCAACAAAGCGGCGCTCTAACCAACTGAGCTAAGTCACTGTTTCTAAGCCAAAATTGCAATAATAATGGTTGTGTATTTCTATAGCTGAAAATGCTGACTGTGTTGGTACAAACAATTACACTTGACTTTGTCTGTGCCATTAAAGCATGTTGCCTAGTGTTATTACCCTTATGTGCCTCATTAAATAGTAATGTGTTTTGTAGGAAACAATTTCAACTGTTACAAAGCTTTGCGATTCTACATTACAAAATGTTTGGAGGGAAATTTCAAAAGTTATACCAGGAAACATAAAAGCTGAAATTGATAAAGTTGCATTGCCTGCTATCAATCAATATTCTACACTTAGGTCGTCATATCGAAGAAAAAGGTTTATGAGTGAAACTTTTCCAACAGTTCCTGTCAAAGATGTTTCCTTGGGAAATGTGCTGCAACTAACCGGTGCTGGCAGGAAAAGACGAGTGGTAAATGTACAACAATGTTTGTATTATGTTTCAATTCGAGATACAGTAGATGCTCTATTGAAGCACTCAAACTTACTTGATTATTTAACTTCAGATTGTAGTCAATCTTCAGATTTACTCAACAATTTTTGTGATGGACTAGTCCACCATCAACACCCATTGTTTAGTAGAGAAAAGCTTTCATTGCAAGTAATTCTGTATTATGACGATGTCCAACTTTGTAATCCTCTTGGAAGTCGCACTACATTTAACAAATTGGGTTTTTTTTATGCGTCATTTGCAAACTTATCCATTGAAATTCGTTCTCGTTTGAAGTCCATATTTTTGTTGTGCATTGTGAAGGTCAACTATATATTGAAATATGGGTATGATGCTGTTTTGCAAGCGTTTTTCAAAGAAATGCAAACGTTTTCTAACTCTGGTTTCACTTTTAAAGTTGGCACTTCTGAAATAAAATTGTATGGATATCTTGCCCTTGTTGTTGCTGATTCTTTAGCTGCACACCAGTTGCTGGGATTTAAAGATGGTGTTGGATTTGCCAATAAAAAGTGCCGTAACTGTATGACTAATTTTAGTCAGATGCAAACAAATTTCTCTGAAACTGATTTTGAACCAAGAACTCTTCAGTTGCATGAATCGCATTGCAGTGAACTTGAGAGAGATGCACGAGCATCCGTTGAATATGGTGTTAATAGACGCTCAAGTTTCTTCAATTTATTACACTTTGACCCGCTAAAATGCTTTCCTCATGACGTGATGCACATTTTGTTGGAAGGGTGTGTACCATACACTCTTAAGCATTTGCTGGCTTACTATGTTGAAAATGGATTATTTTCCTTGGATGATTTAAACGAAAAAGTCAGAAGCTTCCCTTATTGTACAGAAGATCTTCCAAACAAGCCTACCATGATACATATTTCTCATTTGAGGCAAGGTCGATTACATCAGTCTGCATCTCAAATGTGGCTGCTAGCTCGATTATTACCATTTTATATTGGGCGATACATTGACATGAAAGATGATATGTGGCAATGTTTTGTACTTTTGCTGAAGATAATTAGTACAGTTCTCTCTCCTTATATAGCGAAAGATCAGCTCGAAAATTTAAAACTTGATGTAAATTTTCATCTGCAGTTGTTTAAAAGAAACTTCAAGGAAGCAAACATAATTCCAAAGCAGCATTATATGGTGCACATTGCAACGAACATAGCTAATATTGGTCCTCCTGTTGGTTATTGGGCAATGAGGTTTGAAGCGAAGCACAGCTACTTTAAAAGAATAAGCAGAAATGCTGGTTACAAAAACCTTTGCAAAGAGCTTGCATTACGCCACCAGTGGAAATTTTCTATGGATCTGCTACAGAATGATATATTTCGAAGTGAGTGCATTGAGGGTCCTTCTAAAGAAGTTATGTTTTCTGATTTTTCAGCAGCTGAGCAAGTCGTCCTAAACGAGCATAACGTGATGGCAGATACTGAAAGTATTAAAATTCACAAATGGATTAAATTACAAGGAATTTTGTACAAATCGAGTTCATTTGTAATCAGCGATTGTCATGATGACTTACCTCTGTTTGGAGAGATTAGAACCGTTGCTTCAATCAGAGGTCAATTAATGTGCATAATCCAAATGTATGATACTGTTGGCGTTGAAGAATCATTTAATTCCTACCTCGTAACCAAAACTTCGAAAGTGAATGTAGTGTGGCTTACAGATCTTCACATTCCACAAACTTTTGTTGGATATTATCATGATATGAAGTGTTACATTGTAATTAAGCATGACGTCACAGCTCTCGTAGCATAACACTTTGTGGTCAATTAGATCCACATTGCAAGCAAGATTGTGCTAGGTTATTGTATAGGAGGTGTGCAATTTCAAAAGTCATACATCAGTTGATTCTCAGTGATGTTGTAATGGTGTCACAAAATGGGTATAACTCTGCCCAAAGGCAGCTGCAGTAACTGCTTTAGTACATTCTACTCAGTTAGGACTACTAACTTTTGTTGGTATATACCGATGATCTTATCTGCTGCTTAAATTAAGGCCTCCTGAATTTATTTTTTATTTGTGTTTAATTAGTTTTTGAAAACTGATTAATCCACCTTAATTTTATTTAGCGTTTAAGACTTTTTCAATTAGCATAGCTGTTCGCCTAGTAGTATATCCTGAACATTATACCCACTCATATGTCCAATTGCATTCTTCATTTAACGATTGAGTTTACTGATTGTCTTGCACCTTAGCTATGAACACAAAAGTTACTGTACCTAAATTGTTACTTCTGTTAAAAGGTACAGTTAAAGCCATAAGCCAAGCAAGCAAACATTATGCACATGTCAATCACGCCAACACAGAACACACTTCCGTGCAAGATTCGGTTTTCTATTCGTAGGCATGGCTGGGCCTCCATGACGGTTTCACAGCTTGACGCCGAGGTAAATTTTCCTGTAGGCCTACTATTCATAATGCTGCATGCATGAGCGTCGGCAAGCAAGATAGCAGCGAGCATGCGCATACTATTTTGATGGTATAATGACACGACTGAAATCGAACTCCAGTCTTTCCAATCACGCGCTCTTAGTGGTACACCAAGGGATTAATTGATTTCAAAATCATCCTACACGAAAACAAGAACGTTTAAATTGTTTAGCAATTCTGTAGACGTTTTGTGGTTTGAACCAAGTCATATGGTTTTTATACGATCCAGTGGCTTGATTAAGCCAAATAATCGGCTCTTGTGGCAAGAGTGTTCATAAAGTTAAACATTAACTGGCAGTCTTTCTGTGACTTAAAAAGCCATATGCCATAATTACCCGGTGGCTTGATAACCCAAATAATTGGCTGGAGTGAATTGTTCTTCACTTCTAGTCTGTGGCTTAAAAGAAGCCATATGGCTTTTGCAAAAGCCATTGGATGAGCAGTGGCTTGAGCAAGCCAAATAATTGGCTCCTTGGCGGTAAAAGTTCCATAGGCTGAATTGTTCGGCACTTGTTTAGCCGATTATTTGGCGTAACCGAAGCCACATGGCTTTGGATAATCCAGTGGCTTGAGCTAGCCAAATAATTGGCTACTGGTTTGTAAATGTTCTGGTCGTTAAAGTATTCAGCACTTGTGAAGCCAATTATTTGGCTTAAATGAAGCCAAATGGTTCCGTGGCTTGATGAAAGCCAAACAACTGGCTTGGCTGGAATCATGATGGCAAAAGTTTTATAAGTTAAATTGTTTAGCACTTCTGTAGCCTTTATGTGGCTTAAACAAAGCCAAATGGCTTAATATCAGCCAGTGGCTTGATCGAAGCCAAATAATCGGCTTGAATGAGCTTCATTGGCTCAAATCAAGCCAATATTTTTACCTGTGTAGTACAGTGATATTCGTTGCTACAGGCAAAGAAGGTCCACCCACGTTAGGATGGCGGACAGGTAAAGTGTAAATTTGAAAATCTTTTTGCGCAAAATCTTTCTTTATTACACTGCCTGTTGCATCTAACTATATTATGTCTTTTCGACAAATTTCGCTATAAATCTTAATTTGAGCGTCAGTACATAATATTATATCAGGAGGATAAGCGGTAAAATTTTTAATGAAAGGTTCATTTTTTTCTGCAGAAAGTTTTATTATAGCTTCTATGTTAATTATCCAATTATCGCTATACCGATTAGAAATTTTGCCTTGCGATTTCAAATTTCGTAACACCGCTGGTGATGGTGCGTACGTATGGGCACCATATACCGGTACTCTTTCTTCTTCAGCTAAAGAATTTTGCAGGTTTCGATAAATTGAATATGGCCTTTTGTTTTCCATTTTTTGTAAAAATTATGCTTCGATTTTTTCCGACAAAAGGTCTACTTTTGACACAGCGCCGAAAATGAGATCTTTTGCCGGAAAATTGAGCCATGCCTTCAACCTTGTTCGCAAACGAATAAAACTCTTATTTTTCCAAACACACCACATTGGCTATTCGCATGGCGCCAGTAAGTACTGATGTATCCCTCATAATATTTTTCATCAGATTTGCATAATTTTAAAGCTTCCGAAGGCTTTCTCAAACAATTGTTTCGGACACATGGCACACAATCGCTGTACAACTCGCGCAATTTTGGAAATACAATTTCGCTGTATGCGGACGTAGCAAAATTATTTTTGGAACGACTTTTTGTAATTTTTACCCACTCGTCGGAAGATATAGGAACAATTAATTCTTTTAAATTCACTTTTGAAAATCTACGTTTTTCCTTTGCTACAACACTTTTCTTACAGTCACCAAGATCTTGAATAATTTCAAAGGTTAATAAAAATTCATTATTATCGATGGAAGCCGAAGAGACTTTGAAATTAGTTATTGAGGAGCAATTGTCAGTTTTTTCGGCCTGAAAAGTTTTCTCTGTTTTGAACTGATACGATATTGCAGTTGAAGCGCAAAAGATTGTGTTGGTTGCCTTATCCGAATAAGCCACGTCGTGTTTTGGAGATAACCCAATATCTTTTTGGTCATCTCAAATTTTTATTTCGCTCTTGCCATTATCGATTTTACCGTCTAACTTTGACCTCGTATCTGTGCTGGGAATTGTGTCATTTAAATCGTCCATACCAAGCTCTGACAAATTGGTATCGTTAATGATTTCATCGTTAGGAATTACATTGTGATACATAACTTGCTTGGAACCATGATCTACTTTTTTCCTCTGCAGGCGCAGCT
Source organism: Trididemnum miniatum (assembly GCA_964006365.1). NCBI lineage: Eukaryota > Metazoa > Chordata > Ascidiacea > Aplousobranchia > Didemnidae > Trididemnum > Trididemnum miniatum. Next base: position 3,496,035 of record OZ023238.1, read on the forward strand.
GCACTTGTCCCACTGATCACTTGTCAGCGTAATCGCCAGGTCATTTTGGTCAAAAACGCATCGAGGGTGTAACCAATTTAAACAAGTTTCACAATAAACGTACATTTTGCCATTTTTCGAAGCATTATTGCTGTCATTCAATAATTTTTTTTGAAACGGAATTAGCTTGCTGAAAAGCAGAATATTTTTCCTTTACTTCTCGAAAATGAATGCCAGTCTACTTTCGTTTGATGGCTGCCAGCCAGCGTTTTTGATTTGATGGCGAACTCCGTCGACACTTTACCATAAAGTTTAAACAAACTATTGGTACAATTTTTCCAGCAGGAAACAGAGTGTTGGTTTCAATTCAAGCTTTTAATATCGCATCTGCCTAACTTGAGGGCGCGCTTGCTTTTACCTCTATGGGTTCACTCATTGTTTCGTCAGCAGATTTCGAAACTTCATAATTATTAACCGTTGAAGAATTCGTAAAAATTGGCAGTTTTTCGAAAGAACTTTGTTTAATTTTTTTCTGTTTTAATTTTTTTTGCTTCCATTGACATCTTGTTGTTGGCGCTTTTTTTTGTGGTTTAGCGTTAACGCCCGCAATGATATCGGAAGATGTGCATTGCGAAGAGTCAGTTTTGTTAAAACGCAGTTTTGAATCAGCTTTCACGCTTAGGCCTACAGCATTAATTTCATTCGATAAAGCAGATTAATACAACTTGACTTGTTTTCGAAAAGTTTGGCATGTGACCACTTTCTTTTTACAGACCTGACCAAGCGGTTTGAGAGTTTTTTTTGATTTGTGCAACAATTTTCGAATATAAGCAAAACACGAACGCGCCAATTGGCTTTCTGAAAGAAAAGTGCTTTTGTTGTGAATCAACGCTTGGGCCACCATGAAAGTTTGCGAAAATGAACTGAACATTTTTGTCTCTAACAATCTTGTAATTCGTAAAATTTTCTCTTCATGATCTTCCCAAAACTTTTTAAATTGAATTCGCCTCAACTTGTAAAAAGTAATCCAAAAATTAGACCCTCGCAAAAAAATTTTAACGTGGTCACCAGTGAACTGAGTCACACGATTTTTCATAATATATTGCCTAATTTCAAAAACGATATCTTTTGCACTTTTACGATTATGCTGGATCTTTATGCACGAAGAAGTCGGCGCAATTTGGGAAACGTCCGGTTGTGAAGGTTCGGATGGTGCAGGTACGGGGCATAGTGGCAATGATTTCGGGGTTGAACACGATAGTGAAGTGAGGTTGGTGATGATGAAGATGAAAGGTTCTCATCATTTCCAACACCACCTCCTCGTAAAGGTTCGGTAAATTTGAAAGACGAAAAAGTATCGGAGCTTTGAAAAAAAGAAAACACTCTCTGAGGTGACGAAATAAGCGGCATTGAGAGCAAAAACATGTGGAAGACTAACGCTGCTCTCCGTCCACATTACTGCCTCCGTTTCGTTTTTTTTAGCGATGATTGAGCTTCGCAGACTATTTTCGCTGCTCTTCTAATAAAACATCAAAAAGTTAAAAAATACTGAAACTCAGTGATTACTAACTTAAAATACTCACGATTTGCTTCCCATTTTGTTTATTGATTGATTAGACATCCTGATAAAAACAAATTGTTACTGAACTACATAAAATTCGTTTATCAGTATTCAATCATTACTACATTAAAATACTTACGTTTTCCTTCTCATTTTGTCCACTGATTGATTTGGTGCCCTGGTCTAAACAAACTGTCGATAAAGTATAACATTTCGTTCATCAGCATTAAATCATTACTACATTGAAAAACTTACGATTTCCTTCCAATTCTGTCTAGAGATTGATTTGGTACTCTGATCAAAAGAAATTGCCAATAAAATGCAATAATTCATTTATTAGTATTTAGTTGTTACTACATTGAAATACTTACGATTTCCTTTCCGCTCTGGCAAGTGGTTGATTTGGCACCCTGATAAACAACAAATTGTCAACAAAGTACAATAATTCGTTCTGCAGTAAGCAATTATTACTACATTGAAATACTTACGATTTTTTTTCCGTTCTATCCAGTGATTGATTTGGTGATCTGATAAAAACCAACTTTTTGATAAAACTGAAAAATTGCGGTGTTACTCCAAGTTCCTCGCATTTCTGCTGGTAGAAGGCGTAAAATGCCACCAACTTGATAATACCCACCGAATAGAAAATTTTATCTAGTGTATAAAACGTGTGTGCAATATGATAATGTCGCGTCAGAGGGCAGTTCAATCGCTGAAAGTTTGCAGTGCGTTTTGACGAGATCAGACGTTGTTACGGGCCTTCCAATATTTGGTTATGTCTAATCAACAACTGTGCAAAAACATCAGAAAAGTGCTCAATCTAATCGGGTTTATGCTATTTAGCATTGCTTTGCTTTTTGTTTTTTTATTTGAAGTAGTCCGATGTTGAAACGCAAACACTCATTCATTTTCAAACCCGCAATATAATTAGCAAGAAAGTGCTCAATACTCGATTGTGTGGAAACGTTTTGGAATTTAATTAGCTTCGTTTAACACGTTTTAGAAAAGATTTCAATTTTTTTAAGATAATACGTAGTTTTTCATGCACATTTGCTGGCACTTTTTTTTCCTACATCATTTTGATGGAAATTTGTGTTAGAGTGCAAGAAATATAGGATTTTTCGACAATTTTGAAAATGAAATTTTTCTCGAATTTTGCCTTAAATTTTAATTGATGTTTCCCACGCCCCGTTTTTGCACCTCATTTATTGGGGCATCACTTGGACAAAAAAAATCTTTGATTTTTCTCAAGTTTCGTAGTTTTTCGGAATTAGACCAATTTCATTTTTGGTTTGCTTTTATAGTCAAGATCTTACGATCACAGTCACACCTAGAATTTGCATAAACGTGTTTTGCACAGGGCCGTAGCCACGGGGGGCTAAGCCCCCCCAGAATTTATTTTAGCCCTCCCAAAACTATTTATGTGAAAGATGACGGTACATAAACTTATAGATATATAATTTTAATTGTTTCAAGACAGCTGCTTCAATCGATGTTAACTTCAAATCTGGAGACTAATTTCTGATTTGCATCCTAATACTGAAAGCAGAAGGGGTTTCAATTTTTACCATTCGACAGACTGATGTCTGAGTGTGGTGCGATTGTATATAAATGCCGTTAACGAAATTTGCATTACGAAAACACAATCGCTGGTTATAAGCAACCGCAATTGGACACTACGCTGTTTAACTTTGCTGTAAGACACGTTGTGTTTTTTGTTGTTGGTGTTTTCTGCCCTTATCTGATTAACACATTTTGCTCCTCTCTATCATTTTTTCCCGCTCAGGATTGTTGAAAGTTTTGAGAGTATTAAGATGCGTTCACTGATACGCGACACGCGACAATAATTTTTCGCACCTTGTTTGTTTTATTTTACTGTTCACCGATCACGCGAAAACTTGCGAAATCCTTCTACTTTTACTTACATTATACTTTTGGTTGTGTGCCGCGTGTCGCGTTGCCGCAAATCGCAAATTGGTACCTTGTAGTTCCTTGTAGTGTTTTCAGCTACTTTGTACTTCGTTTAAAAGTATCTTGTAGTTCCTTGTAGTACCTTGTAGTTCTTTGCACTGTTTTCAGTACCTTGTAGTTCCTTGCGGTGTTTAGTAGGACCGGAAAATGACTAACAAATAGGAACCAACAATAGTCGATAGGATGTAGCAAGGTGTTATTTGTATTAAGTTTTGAATGCTGTAAAAGAAGAAGATTTAGTAGTAGTAGTAGTACCGTAGAGCGAGACAGCGCTGTTTCTGGCTATTAGCCTTCATCAGCCGCCCTCAGGTAAGAAACATTCATCTGATGTTTCTTACCTGAGGGCGGCTGATGAAGGCTAATAGCCAGAAACAGCGCTGTCTCGCTCTACGGTACGATTTACTGGAGTGCTTTGCACTGTTGGTGATGGAGTGCTGTTATAGCCTCTGACCCAACAAGAGGAAGTCGTCATGACTTCCCGTCCGGTAGGCCAGGAAGGACACTGCTCTTTAGTTGTTAGTAGTAGTAGTAGTGTGTTTTATTCAACGACCATCAAAGTACATAGAAACAACGCATATCACGACATTCGGCCGAAAAAAAAAGGTATTTACTTCATGTGGAATAGAGTTTCAAGTTTAATTGCGTTGAGTGACGGTAGCTTGTTTTCATGTTTCGCACTGTTTGTCATTTAATTTAATCGTGAGGGGTCACGAAAAATTTTAGTAACTTATAAGGGGTCGTAAGTAAAAAAGTTTGGGAAGCCCTGGTCTGGGGTACCGGTATAGATTTTAATTTGACTTCGACTTTAAAAATTAAAAAATTAATTGGACCCAATTCTGCACCGGCCTCCTTTTTCATGTACAACGCGCACTCTTACACACAGTATATTCTTTATAACACCATTACGCAGTTTAAGATGTTATTTAAAAAAAAAACGACTGCGAAGAATTTTAAAATTGAAACATAGAATCTGAGCGAAAAAAATCCCATTCAGCGCAATTCGCAAAGCAAAATTTTGTTCTTGAATTGATGCGACTTTGTGTCCTTTAAGACAATTGAGGCCCCTTTTGGCAGTGTGGGCCCCCCAATTGGAGGGTTTGGGAGGCGGAAAGTGTAAATTATGGAAGTTGCTAAGATATTAGGATCGTGCTAAAACCTGTAGGAGCACAAGGATCGCCTTTGCAAGTGAGTTAGGAGCACAAGGACAGTTGGGGTGCTAGTGAGTTATTACTAAGAGCCCTAACCCTGATTGAATGGTTAGGGAACTGAACCCTAATCCTTAATAATAACTCATTAGCGCCAGTAGCGGTACTTGTGCTCCTGCAGGTTTTGGCAATATGCCGATATTACCGGGTGACCCAAAAAAAACGGAACCCAATTCTAATTATTCTAAATACACGGGTTCCGTTTTTTTTGGGTCACCCTGTATGCAAATTTAGGTTTCAACAGTTAAATGAATAGAAAAAACATAAGCATTCAGGTACAGGAGTGTCACAGCTAAGAATTAATTTTTTTGCTGTTGACGAAAAGACAGTAAGAGCTGTTTTAAACTCCCCAGCTGGTCTTGTGACCTAGAGAATAAGCTTTTTTGAAATCCGGCATCAACCTATGTTTCTGCTTGTAGAACTGCTGCGGTGAATGATTCGTAACAAAAACAATGAATCTTTTTCTCAGCTTGTGTGATTAAATGGTGTTTGCCCTCGTTGCGAAGAAACGACCTGGTAAGAGAAACCCAAACTACCACTAATAAAAAAGGCACCACTAGGTAGTGCCCAAGGGAATATCTTGCGATAAACGTTACGTCAGTACTTTCCACCAAACCATTGTTAAAAGATCTGATCAAAACAGAAGCATGTTGATTTTTTCAATATATTTTTATTTTTAAAAAGATTGCAATTTATATACTCAAAACTAAAAAAATTAACTTAGGCCTGATCAGAATTGAAGCAGCGATATGCTAGCCTACTAAATACAAATGCATTTTGCATCAACTGTATTTGTAACTTGTTGCTGTCATTGGCTTTGGGCAGGTTAGGATCTGGGATGACAAAATAACGCTTGCCTTGTGCTGCAAATTGTATGTCCGATAATCTGCGTATACATGATTTTGCAGGTACAAATGAATTTGTTTTTGTAAGTTCTTTGTCTACAAGAGACTGATGCTCAGTTGTACATGAAAACTGCATCTGTGGAGCACAGCCTATCCAAATAAAAAAGTTTTAAGATTATTAGCACTCAGTCTATGTTATACCGGTATGCTACACATTATTAAATGAGACAACACACCTGTTAGCTTGGTTCATTTGAAGCTACAGGAAACTTATGTGTTCTGTTACTTTTTGGACGAATCAATGATTGGAAAGGTTTTTGATTATTTTGTTCATCTGTGATTTCAAAATGGCAGTTTCAAAAGTTTTGATTTTATCCCCAATGCTCCCTGCCACAGGCAATGCTTCTACTGTTTATAGATTACAAAATCATTTAATCAAGCATGACTTTTCTCCCCTTATTCTTTGTTCTTTTGATCATATTTTTTCTTCATCATGTCCAGTAAAAACTTTGAATGAATATGTTTCCAGGTATAAAGTAAATGCACTTTTGATACTTCATGCAGTTAAAAGTGGAGCATGCTTAGTTTGTAATTGTGGTAATTTTTGTCAGCTCACTGTTAGATATGGTGTTATTTTTGGTGGTACAGATATTAATCAAGACGTTAAAGATGAAAATAAATTTCAAATTATTTCAAAATGTGTTTTAAGTTCTAAATTTTGTGTTGCATTTAGTCAGTATATGTATGATGTTGCATCTACATTGTTTTCATCAATTCAGCTTTACCAGCAAGCACAAGCATTAGATTATGATGTTTACAATAATTATCTAGTTAAGACTGTGGAGTTGCTTCAATGCCACGATCTTGTTAAAGTAAAACCGTATGTGCTTGTGCTTCCATGCAGCATTCGTCCTGTGAAAGACCCTTTGTTTGTGGCAGAAACCATTGATAAAATTAGAAGTGTAACTAATAAAGATGTTCGTTTGCTTATTTTGGGATCTGTGATCGATGTGGATTATGCAAGTATTTTTTTTGACAAACTGTGTTCTATAACCGATCAAAATAATAACTTGAGCAAGAGAGATTTTTTGGCAAACCCTTATTGTATTCCTGTAATTTCAGGCAAAAGCAATTGCCTTAATTCTTTCAAAACATGGTTGCATGACTCCAACAGCAGTGCTGTTCAGTATATGCCTGCTTTTTCTCGCAAAGACTACATGTCATGCTTAAGTAGTGGAATGTTTTTTGCTCTCATTAATACTTCATTGAGTGAAGGAATGGCATCTTCAATTTTAGAAGGAATGGCCATGAAAGTTCCAGTTGTGGCTAGAAACATTGCAGGAAACAAAGCAATTATCAGTAATGAAAAAACTGGAATGTTATTTGCATCCCCTGAAGAATTTGTTGTTCAAATTGCGAAGTTGGTGAATGATGCAAATAATGTTACAAAAATTGTAAATGTTGCTCACCCCTATGTTAGGACTCATCATAACCCATATGATGAAGCAAACTTTTATGTGTCTCGGTTAAATCAATTGTGTTTGCGTTGATTTTACGGAAAGTACCCAGGTTACCTGTACCAATGGATAGTAGTGAATGCTTGCCAACTGCTGCAGTAAAATTGTATTAATATTTTCTGTCGTTTTTACTTTTTGTTCATTGTTTCAATTGTTTTTTTATGTAGATGAGCATTGCATGTAACAATTCCTTGCAGAATTTTCTTGATAGCAATATCAGCAGTGAACTTAAAGCCTTCAAATGCAGATTGCTTATTCTTTCCATAGCACTTCAATTTTGAATAATTCGGTCCACAGCATTTGGACGTGAGATATTTGGGCGCAAGGACGTTTAGACTCAGAGGCATTTGGGTGCAAAATATATCCGCGTCCAAACGCATTTTTTGTCAACAAAATATGTCCAACATTTGGGCGCATTTGCGCAGTTGCTTTTTCTGAGTTCGAGAACCATTGTTTTCGAGAAGCCGCCTGTTGAGATTAAAAATTAAAATTCGGCGCTCGCAAGGTGTTAAATTCTTGGCTCTAAAATTAACAAAAAAGAACAGTTGAGTTAGAACATTTTGGTTGCAATGTTTTCAAACGACGGAAATGCGTGAGAATAAGACAATTGCAGCAATGCAGTAATGAGTGATTAATACGTAGCAAATTTTTAATGAAGGGTCATTCCATGTTAAATCAACCAGAACATTTAACCCAAAGCGTCAGACCTCTTGCGCCAATAGCGAAGTGCTTAACAACTGAGCTGACCGGCCACCAGTACTATTTTTGCACATAATTGCATATTTATCTTCCTATCACAAGCAAGCAATCAAAGCACTGTAACGAGCTCGCTGAGGGAGCTGCCATCCATCTCTGCCGTTTTCAGGAAGAACACAATGTGACCAAATCTTCGTATTTTGTTAAAATGCAGCTAATATGAAACCCAATTGAATTCTGAGCAAAATAAAATTTGTCTTACAAAAATTGAATGAGAAGTTACAAAGTTATAGCATTTTAAAAAATGGCAGTTTTTGTAATCATTCAACCGTAACGCATTGCTATTTTTGGAGTGGTTTTAGGAAAACAACAATAACTTTGTCTATGTTGGGAGTTCAACCACAAAAGCAACTTCTATGGATTAGTTGATCTCCAACTTTGACCATTTTTATGGTAAATTTTTTGTGGGGTTAAAGGTCAAATGACGCAGCAAAGGTTGTTAACCTTTGAAAATCAATGAAGCGTAACAAAATTTTAAAATGTAATAACTCAGGTCTAGCTACTCCAATTTTTTCAAGTAAGGTATCATGAGAAAGCTCTCTTCATGGAAAAGGCATTTTAGCTGGTTGTACAGGTGATATTAACTGGCATCAGCATCAAAATCAATTGTGACGAAAATTCCAAAATTTTGGGAAAACTTAGTTTTAACATGTTACAATGAAGAAAATGCTTATAACAAAAACAGACATGTAAGTAATCAAATGGTAAGCTTAAGTCTATGATATAAATTTTGCATTTTAAACTGCTAAAATTCATAAATTTAACAATACTAACCCTTTGAATAAAAATAGATGCAAGCGCACATTCTGTTAGCTTTATAAGATTATGGGTGTATTTTAAGATCTTGAATCATTTTTTTGCTTAAACAGGATAAAAATAAAGATGTTAATCAATCTATAGATATATATATATGCAATACTAACTTGAAAGCACCAAACTTATTGAGCAAAACTGGTATGGGGCAAGCAGGAAACACTGATTACTTTTGCTTGCTATCAAAGCACAGTAATGTTAAAGGTGTGGTTTTTCCATGGTTTGATTTCTTTTTTCATAGTTTTACAAAAATGACTGCAATGCTCTTATGTTGTCAAATGTTTCACTGTCTCCTTTTTTTTTGTGATGCGCAGATTATTCAAAGTTCTTCGTTAAACTGTTATTTTTGTGTTGACAAATGTTTAGTTGAAAAAATTACAATAGTACCGGTGTATACCAATGTAATAAATTTAGTGATAGACTTTAAGCTGAAAGACAATGTCGTGATTTTTAATACCACTGGTGAGATCAGCCCCAGGAATGCTCTGAGGACTGACACGGAGAAAACTACGGATTCTATTTTGAACAAGATTAGCTTGACCTCAAACGTCTGTCGGCCTTGAACCTGGTGAAGCTCATGTTCGTACTGCTTACGTATTTGGAACGAAATACGATGTATTGCAATTGTAACAGCTCAGATTCAAAGGGGCAGTAAATCATAGATGTGTCACAACAGAATCAACAACTTATGAACCGTCAAGGATAACTTACACCTATTCTAATTTAAATAGAAAAAACAACATTAAATTACACTAGCCCACCCAGTTATGCCAGGTCGGAGACAGTATCATCAAAAGCTATCAGAATGCAATAGAACTAGGCCTACTGCACTAACAGTCTCACGGATGGCTAAAAAGGAAATACATCTACCAGTAGGCTACTGGAAAACCACGTGCACGGAATATCAACAATTAAGAGCTAACTATCTAATCAACCAAAACATACCTGACAAGATACTAAACATTTACGTAATTATCATCAGCAATAATGCACATTAATCAGGCTACACTTTACTCAGTGACACTGCCTAGGAGATTAAGAAAGATTGACACAACCACACGCTCACTTAAAACTATCTACCAAACAGGCATTTAACCAGCAAAACAAGATCGTCATAACAACATTACGCACATGATAGCAGTGAACCGTAAAGGTGTAAAACTGATTAAAATGTAGAAAGAAGTTACAATTCTCACTGTGACAACCACCTAGGTTTAGAATACCTTCATTTCTGCGTTTCAATAATTCTTAGTATATAATAGTTTACGTTTTGTCAATTTGCACGTTCTATTCAACTAGTTAAATTTGTGCTGATATTACTAGTTTTGTACACACATTCAGCATTATGGGTCTGACGAAATGTTAGTTTATCATGAGTTTTAATAAAGAACTCCAAGTTTGCAGCACCGGTATTGTAATCCTTAAAAGTAGATTGTCATAAGCTTTTTATTGTTAAAACCAAATCCTTGCTTTCATTTCAGCTTTGGCAGTTGGTGAAGAGTATTTTCAGGGGAGCTGCAAATCTACATATTTTTCAAAGCTGCGAATATTTTCAGGGGGGCTGCAAAATGCAATATTGTTAGTCTCCAAAAATGCATTATATCTAATTTCGTTTTGCATTGCCCTCATTTGTATACAGCTGACCAGCAATTTTTTTCCACCACCTTCATTAAGCATATTTTTCTGCTTCTCGACCCTGCTGTAGCCACTTGCATCAGAATCGCATGTTGCTAGCTACTCGTCGCAAGCCTGCAAAAGCACTAACCATTGCAAAAATGATATCATTGCTCATATTGTTTAAACATGAGTCAGCTTCTCTAATATTTGTATTGTGGACATAGGACTACTATTATAATTGGATGTAGGGTATGTTCAACTTTGCATTTGGGCTTACACGTACCTAGTAGGATATGCAGCTTCAGAGATTGCTGATTTGAAACTACGATTTTACTCCCGCTTTGCACTAAAAAACCTTTAACCTAGAGTGTGACTTTCAAGATAAAAAGTACTGGAGTATTTAACGCCAACAAAGCAAATGCAATTTTCTTTAAATTTCAATTCACCCAGATTTGAATGCACTAGAAATTGCCAAACTCTAAGGCTTCCTGAACTTGTGATTCAATCTCCGGGATTTTTAGGTCTTTTGGCTTTGTCATTTTTTCAAAAAAGGCTAGAAACATCGTGATATTTGTCTTGTATTGCTAAGCATCACTAAACACCAAGATAAAAAAATCAGCCAGAAATCGACCCTTGGTGCTGCATGAGTGAAAAAAATGTTCGCAGCGCCTCACCATTTTCAATGGAGAAGCTGATAAAGATTATGTACAGTTTTATCATCAAATTGTCGAAATCACTTACTTCTGAATACAGCAAACAAACTTTGTCTGCGTGTCAACACTTTTGCAAGCACTGAGGCTGAGGGTCTAGGGTCAAGCAGTTCTGAATTAAAACCCGAAATAAGCATTTAATTAATAAGCATTGAGTTGATGTTTTTGTAGGGTCACGTGTACTGAAAAAATTTTGTGTTTGGCCATCTGTATGATTGCTTGCGCCTTATTCTTTTTTTGATGTTGATGTCAGTTCTTAAAAACAAACAAGAAAATGATTCAAGATCTTAAAATACACCCATAATCTTAAAAAGCTAACAGAATGTGCACTTGCATCTATTTTGATCCAAAGGGTTAGTATTGTTAAATTTATGAATTTTAGCAGTTTAAAATGCAAAATTTATATCATAGACTTAAGCTTACCATTTGATTACTTACATGTCTGTTTTTGTTATAAGCATTTTCTTCATTGTAACATGTTAAAACTAAGTTTTCCCAAAATTTTGGAATTTTCGTCACAATTGATTTTGATGCTGATGCCAGTTAATATCACCTGTACAACCAGCTAAAATGCCTTTTCCATGAAGAGAGCTTTCTCATGATACCTTACTTGAAAAAATTGGAGTAGCTAGACCTGAGTTATTACATTTTAAAATTTTGTTACGCTTCATTGATTTTCAAAGGTTAACAACCTTTGCTGCGTCATTTGACCTTTAACCCCACAAAAAATTTACCATAAAAATGGTCAAAGTTGGAGATCAACTAATCCATAGAAGTTGCTTTTGTGGTTGAACTCCCAACGTAGACAAAGTTATTGTTGTTTTCCTAAAACCACTCCAAAAATAGCAATGCGTTACGATTGAATGATTACAAAAACTGCCATTTTTTAAAATGCTATAACTTTGTAACTTCTCATTCAATTTTTATAAGACAAATTTTATTTTGCTCAGAATTCAATTGGGTTTCATATTAGCTGCATTTTAAAACTATGAAAACATTTATTCAATTGGAGTAGTTTCAAAAGTGCAGCTATGTAAACATTTTTAATGCAGAAAAGTTATGCTATGGGCACATGGAGCTTTTCACTCGAACCCCGTTTTCATGCGAGAAAAGCTTTGTAAGGGAAGTCCTAGACGACAGTTATTTTTACTGTCCAGTCTCCACCTACTGAGTTTTGCAAAATACGAATTTCTTCTCTACATAAAATGAAGACTCTGGACATGCAAACGCAAAGCATTCGTTGGGGGATCTGGGGGCTTCGCCCCCCAGACGTTGATGCACGTTTTTTGAAATTCTCGCCGATTTTCAAGCAAGCCGTTTGCATCACTACAGTAATGAAGATTTGATTTTGAGGCAGCTAGTCTTCCAGCATACTGAAGCCTATAGTTACCCTCATTAAAATAAGTACTGTAGGTTTGTTTATCCTTGTGTGGCACAAAATTTTTCATCATATTTGTATACATTATGCAGTGACTTGGGTGTATGTATGCATGTAATCACCAAATGTTTTGCTGGTACTTTTTACACAAATATCTATTTAACCTTGTGTGCAGTAGTTGCATTTTTTAAATATTCAGATTTAAAAGTTCCACCGATGCAAATTTCTTTATTTTTGGCATTTCGCTTTCCTTTCAGAAGCTTCTTCAGAAATAACAAGTTCATGCTATGTTTCTGAAGATGAAATTTAGAAAATGAAGTACACACTGTGTTTCATAGTGTGCGCTTGTTGTTTCTGAATATGCTTTCCAAATGGAAGGTGAAAAGTCAAAAATGAAGAAACTTGGATTGGTGAAACATTTAAATCTGAATATGTCGGACCCGATGAACGTAAACTTGCCTTCTATTTTCATTGCTTTTTTTATGTTACCTGCACATGATGATATTGTTTACACAAAATTTCAGTTTCGACTAGTTATAATTGTTCAGGTGTATAATTATACTGGTACCTACGTAATGTTACCAGTACTTGATTTTTGTTCAATGTTTGTTAGGAGCTGTATTTTTGACCATTTGTTCAATTACCATTGCGAACAATAAATAAAAATGATTTGTTTTTTCTATGAAATGGAGTTCTGCAAAAAAGAGTGAGTTTTGCACCGTATTTCTTGTTTAATTTGTTAAAAAACGCCATTGCATTTTTTGCTTGATTTTATCATCATCATCCAGTTTAAGTCCAGTTTTTTCCTCGTCACCGAAGGGAGCCGGGTCGCTTCTGCAATCGCTTTCACACCTTTCCTCCATCTCGTTTGATCTGCAGCTTCCTTGATCTTTAATCCAACTTTCTTCACACTATCTTCCACCATCCTCCTCGTTGTCATTTTTGGCCGTCTTTGCTTTTGCTGCCTATTCACTTCCAGCATCATTGCCTTCAGTATATTATCATCATCTGTTCTAATCACATGTCCATACCATCTTACTCCATTCGCTTTTGCCATTCTATTCAACGTTTTCTTCTAACCCAACATCTCCATCAGCTCCTCCATATCCTTTCTATCCACTAATTTTACTCCACACATTAACCTCACCACGGCTCTTTCAGTTCTCGAAATTGCAGTTTCACTCTTCCTTAAACAACATGTCTCACTTCCATATAAAATTGCTGATCTTACGCAACTGCGATATACCATCCCTTTCATTCTCAAAACTTTTTTCGACGTAACAACTCCCCGCATTCTCTAAATTTCATCCATCCAATCCTTACTCTTGGGGTCACGGCAGTTTCACATCCACCACTAGCATTCAGCCTGTCTCCTAAATAACAAAATCTCTTCACAGTCTCCACTTCATCGCATAATACCTCCAGTGGCCTCCACTGGTCCTTCCGTGCCATCTCCAACATCTGTGCATCTTTTACAAAACAAACTTTTTGATTTCATTAATGATAATACAAGCAATCTTGCTTGATTTCATTGATGATAATTTTGAATCATAGGCTTCAACAATCAATTTGCTTTTTATGAGCTGTTGACCATTTGCTTTCATGATAATTTTGTTTTTATGAGGGAGATATGGACTGCTTCGAGAACCAGTGATATGTACCCAGAATATACAGGGTGGACCAAAAGTTGGCTTACAGTTATTAAACTTTTTTGTGTGCTTTAAATTGGCCTGCACTACACTTTATGTTACATTAAACAGTTTCTGTATGAGATATAACCAGCTTTCTTGAAATTTGAAAGTACCTGCGTGGAAACAATAAACCTGCTTTTAGACCCAAACCTTACTTTTTGTAACTGTAAGCCTACTTTTGGCCCACTCGGATAGTGTAATGTCATCACGTGTAGATGTATATATAACACTCTAGCTATATTGCACTGATTTGTTTTGTTTTCTTGCAGTTGCTACGTAGTATTAGAAGTGTTTAAATTGCAGTATTAAATTTTTATTATGTCTGCACCAATCAGTTGCATCCCAATTCATGTTGCTAAGCGATTTATTAAAGAATGCATACGATCAGCTGGTGCTTCTGCATCTCATGCAACGGACATGGCTGATGTCTTGGTGACTGCTGACCATCGTGGTCACTTCAGTCACGGACTGAATAGACTTGGTAAGTTGATATGAGAAAAACAGCATGGTTTTGGCTTGAAATTGATTCAGTTAGCAGTCAAGAGTTTCAACTGTTCTGAAAAATCTTGCTTCAAAGAAAATAATGGGATGTACATAAATTTCTTCACTGCAAGATCAGAAATCAGTGATTATATAGGTATTTGTTGCGTTTTTAAAAATTTATCGAATCCATGCGAAATTTTTACATTATTTCATTCATGCTCCTAATTTGTGCTTTTCCCTATTTTCTTTATCTGTTAAGTCAATATTAATTCTTGTTTATTTATGCTAAATCAACTCACTAACTTAAGTTTTTTGTTTTTTCGGTAAGGTTAGGAGTACACTTCAACTCATATTTGACTACGTAGTCTCAGTTTATTTTTGAGGTTTCCTTGGTCCTTAGTACAACCAACATCATCAGAAATAATTAAGTGCTAGCACGAGTATTGCGCTACACACCATTTATGATCAATATGAAAAAAATTGAAATTTATGCAAAAAATCTACCTTTTATGTCACAACTGGCAAAAACAAAATAATGTTGACAGAGTAAGGATAATTATTGGGGTGTAACACTTTTGAAATTTTTTTGACAAATTGTTACTTCCTTGTAATTTTGGATTGTAAAATGACCCAACTTCATGTGAGGAAAAATTTTTTTGAAAAAAAGTTTGTTTAAGCGGGTTGTGCTCCCCTTTTTTGTTGCGCGACCCCCAAAATAGGTCGATTTTCTGTAGCTATCTTGTGTTCTGGTGGTCATAGTGACCTGGTTTTTACATCAAATGATGCAGAATGCACAAGTGTATACCCAACTTGTGAAGATACTATACCTCTAAAGTCTTAAACTGTTTTTTGGGTTTATTGCCAATTTGATGATTAAATTTCGTGTTATACTTTTATTAAGTTATATGCATGGTTGGTTTATTGAAGGCTGAAAGGCTTAGAAACAGAATTACTTCGTCAGACAAGAGTTTTGCATTGCCAATGATTATTATCCGTGAGTGTTTACAGCTACCGGTTCCTCTCATTTGCATATTATTCCAATAATTAGGAACCTAAGGCAGAATCCACAATGGTACATTCAGTTACAGTGTGGCATAATGTGAACTACTAGAGTTGTTGTTTCTTGTGAAAATTAAGTTTAATTGCTAGTGTAATCTATATGGGGTGGTCGAGCCTACTAACTACTAATGCTTTTTGTCAATACTTGGTGACAATGATATAGCAAAGTAATTGAAAGCAAAATTTGGATTTTAGTTGCTGCGTTGTGACAGCAACAATAGTATGGCTATAGTGTTACATATTTTGCATTAATATCGTTTTTTTGTTTTAAGCACAATCAACTGTAGCTGTGACCTTGCATGATTTACTCAGCTCGTTACGCTATGAGACGGAAACGTTCTTTGCATACTTTTAAATGCAATGCTTGCAGCCGCAAAACCCAGTGATTTTCAACCCATTTATATGAGCAAAATCCTGTGGCACACCAATGACATTCTAACACTACTGTATCGCTGCACAGTGGTTGAAATTAACTGATTCTCTTCTGGAAACTATTGTCGCGTTGTTCCTTCTCACTGTCGAGAAATAGGAAATGGTATTACTTTGCTGACAAAACGATTGATAAAAATTGTATGACAAACCGTGGGAATTAATTCGTTCTTAGATCTGACCTCACAAAAAACCAAGACCTTCTTCACCAAACGAATCTAATAATCGACCCAACTTACCTCACTTAGCGACAGTGCTCATCGTACTGCTTTTCAATTAACACAAGCACCACTACTCACTTCAGTAACACCATATAACAAGGGCCATACCCTTCAGCATACAACAATATTGCTTACTCTGCGCATACTAAATCTACACTCGAATGACTGCGCTCGAAAATTCACGCCTATTTATATTCAAAATTCAGTTTCAACAAAGTACTACGGCATTCTGAAAAAGAAACAAGAAGAGAAATCGCATGACATGCAAAAACACACACCAAATCACAGTAAACACGATTGTGACGTCACAAGCACAAATTTTAACTCAGTGAAATTAAGTAACGGAAAGATCTATCCAGAATAATCACGAGAGAAATTACGTCAGTAGAAATCATGACTTCATAATGCAACCTTGCAAAACAATCCCACAAATAAAATTTTGGAAAACAACGCATCGGTGTAGAACCTACTACAGTATACAAAGCATATAAAACAGTTATATTGTTACACCCACGTTTTGCAGTTTTTATGACCTGGTTTTAGTTATTTACGATCCATGGTGTTAATTATTTTGGTCCGATAATTGATCAATAAACATGTAATTTAAGTAAATGTAGTTGCTTGCTAGTACTGTTGGTTTAGTTGACTTGCTACACCACTAATGTGCAATGAGCAAATTTACAGCAGGGATGGCAATCGCATTGCAATCGAAATCGCATTAAATCGAATGTTTTTTTCAAAAATATTGCATCCAAGAATTGCATCGATACATATAAAAAAAATCACATCAGTAATTGCATCGCGTAATTGATAAAAAAAATCTGCAATTTTTGCGATTTTTGTAGGTCGCAAAATGCTTCCCATTGTTCCCAGCTCCATTTCTTTGAAAGAGTGAAGTAACAATTTTGGCATTTTGTGGCAGTGAAATATAATTGACTTCATCACTAAAACGAGCTGTCCATCAAATAAAATACTTCGTTTGAAAACCTTGCGGCGTTTTGCAGCTTTTGGTGAAAGAATTTTCACACCTCTAATATTTTGCTAAATTTGTTTCATTATGACGGCGATATTCATTTTACACCTTTGATATTGCTTTGATTTTAATTGCGGGTAGATTTAATGCGAACTAGTACTTTTGAAGTGCAAACTCATGCAGAGCGAAGAAATGGACAGACAACCAGCAGAGTTAATAATCACAGCTGTTTTGATTTTTTTTTCACGATTCAGGTTTTTATTCTCAAGTGAAATTAAGTACTGTAAGTCCGTTTTCCAACATGTAATGCACAAAAGCTTCGTTGAGTTCGCATAATTCAGGGGTGGGCAAACTTTTTGCACAAAAGGCCGCGTTGTAAAAAATTTTGAAGTCGAGGGCCGCGCTGATTGGTAGAGTAAAATAAAAAGGGTTGTCACAACTGCAAATGTCCTAATTTCCACTCTAAATCAGGTAGAAAGCAAAAAAAAAGGTCCTCACGCGTGCAAATGTCCTAATTTTCTCTCAGATGTGCGCAAATGTCCTAATATTCCACTCAATATCAGCAAGGTAGAGTCGTAGAGATGGCACGGGCTGACTTTTTTGCAACCCGCACCGCCCATGGCCTGGAACCTCTTGCCCAGTAGTGGTAACCGACTCGGACACTCATCCCAGAAACAAAGCCCAGCTCGCTCAAGCCCCATTCTTCTGCGAACGCTCAACCACATTTAACAAAAAAATGAAAGTAGAAAGGGATTTCAAAAATTGGTAGCGGGTCTCTTAGCGGCACATGCCATCTTTTACAGTAAGGACTATAAGGAGCAAGGTTTATATTTCTGTAAGTGCCCGCGGCTTGCGTAAAATGATCTCGCGGGCTGCAGTTTGCCCACCCCTGGCAAAGTTGAGAGCTATTTACTATGGACAAGAACAAGTGACTTATTTCAAATTTTTTGAGGTTTTGCAATCTGCAGTCTGCACATTTGCAGAAATGTGTCAACTAAACTAAGAATTTTTTCAACCAGAATTGGGTTTTAGACTTGGAAAAAATTTGAAAAAATGATTCTCAAAATGCAAAAAAAAAATGAAATGACGGGGTTAGCGTCAATTCGGTAGGCAATCGGCAGTCCTTTAAAAAAGTCGTAGTTCAGCTAGACGATCAGTTAAAATTAAAAAAGCGTTTCCCTACATCGGTTACTTAAGATGCACAATTTGCACACAGCTTCAAAAGTTTGCTATATTATATGCGTCGCGGATACTGCGATCTTATTCTAGGTGGGTACAGTCCCTGGCGACTTTTATCAAATAAGTTAGTGGGCATGGACGAGGACCTTGCCAAGATTGCTTGAATAGCGCTGCAGTTGCCAGTGACACAAGTTTCTGTCGAGAGCGTCTTTTCGAGCTTGAAGTATGTGCTAAATGAATTAAGGATGCGTTTTGGGGATGATGTAGTTCATGCCATTCTGGTTCTTTGTGCTAATAATTAAGATAAACCAACTTGTGTTTTCTGCATGTAATGTACTCTTTATGTTTTACGTTGTTACACAAAACTTGTGGGATGATACTGACCGTTTGTAAAAAAATTTCATTACGTTTATGCAAAAACTGCGTAAGTCATTTTTTGTGTTTTGAAAAAAATGCAAAAACATGTCTTTGTTTGTAATTACTATTGTGTCACAACAAAATAACAATAGACGAAAGACTGAATGGGTTCATCATATGCATTGTGTTATTTTATGATTTATTGTCAATTCAATGCGCTGACGTATGCAATTTAGAAACTGCAGCATAACTCACGAAAACGTCGATACAATTTTCCAAAAAGTGTGTTAGGCGTTAACGTTGATCCAGCAGAACAACTTGGTGCTAAAAATTTAATATCACTAAAAAATGACTTAAGCGTACGCAGTTTTTGTACTAACGTAACAATTTGTAAAATACGAGAGTTCAAAATTGCTCGAAAAATCGAAATAATCGCAAATGACAACACAAAAAATCGCATTGAAGAAATTTAGATAATTGCTACAAAAATCGCATTGGCAGTTTAAGTGAAGTATCACATCGCATCGCAGTTGGACAGTCGTTACAAATATCGCAGAACCTCTTTGATGTGATGCGATTGCCATCCCTAGTTTACAGGAGTTAAATCATGGCTAATTGCACAAGTTTCGTATGCAAATGTGAGACGTATATATCAGGGATGTGAAAGCAGTCAAATTTTTATTCCTTTGGCTTCCAGCTCTCTTTGAAGACACAACTTCCAGGTTTGGTTTCGTTTTAACTAAAAAATAATCACTTCCGCAGAATCCACATACGTGGGGTGTAGCTTACATGAAGTAGCATACAAAAGGTGCGATAATTGTTTTCAAAGTTATAAACAATTCGTGGAAAGTTATGAGAAAAGTCCTGGAAAGTCGGGATTTCGATTTTGGATAGCAAACTTGCAACAAGAGTTGTAGAAAGAAGTCAAACCAAATAGTAAAAAGACTTTAGGAATTTTGCTATTCAGTTTCAGTAGAAAAGCCAACTTTAGTTGTAAGGTTGATAGTGACAAGCATCTACAATTACAATCTTTTCCATACAATGGTAAATAGCTTTGATTCAATAAGTGGAGCACTTTGGTATTCAATCATTACTTACTGCTATTTTGAATAATTGGTTGGCGGTACAGAACTTGAGAATAGCTTTGTAAAAAGCTGTTTTCGCATTAGGCTTCAAGAAACCCTCTGTCATAACTCTTTGAGAGCTTTGAGAAAAGCTGTTGTCCCAGTAACTCTTTTTAAGTAGCTTTGAAAAAAGCTGTTGTCCCAGAAGCTTTTCGTGACGCACTCTTCAGTGGATAATTGCGTCAATGTGGAAACGAGTCAGTGTCGGACAGCAGCGAAGCGGTAGTTACATCAACGAATCCAATCGAGCACGAGAAAGTCACGCACAGTTCTGATTAGACAAGTCGTGCGAACCTAAATTCTACTTGAACAGATTAAGAGTATAGACAAACTCTTTCTGTTTGCATAGATTAGGTCGCGGTACTTTAATGTAGCTTGCTTCAAGCAGACTAAGATGGAAAGGGCTGCGCGCAGTGTCCAGAATAGAAAATTGATCATTGTTGTAATTGGCAGCACATTGGTTGTTTTCTAATAAGTGTTGTCCAATTGCCGAGTCACATTCTGGAGTGGGTTGTTTACACTTGCACGCTCGGTTAGGTTGCACCCGCTGTGAGGCTGTGTGCTGTCGTAGCCATTTCGGAACGTGCTGCTTAATGTGGTCTTGAAGCTATTGAGCTGTTGTACCTACGTACCGACTGTCACAGTGGCACTTATACTCATAGATGACGGAACTCTTTTGAATGGCAGGTAGAACATCCTTCCGACTAGCAGGCAGTATTTGTCTGGAGACAAATACAGTCCGTAAAGCCATGGATCTTTAAAAGTTTTCAACAGCGATTCGGAGGTTCCTTTCTAGTGTCAGCGTTGCCTTACCAGTGTAGGTGACCTGGAGGTAGACTAGACACTTATCAGGGCCAAACCGCCTTGGGCGTGAAAACTGCGTGATCTTCTTGGATATTTGTTCAAGAACAAAATCCTCAGGGTATCCATTGTCCAGTGAGATTTCCTTGATCCGGTTGATTTCTTCCTTCAGTTGGCTTTTGGAGCAGATCTTCAAAGCACGATGAACAAGCGTTGACACTAAACTGGCTTTATGTTTTATCGGCGTAAAGGATTCTCAGCGTAGGTACTGGCCTGTGAACGTAGGTTTGCGATGAACTTTTGTTGCGTAGTTGCCCTTCATGTGTTCAACGCGGACGTCGAGGAAAGGAAGAGAGTTGTTCTTCTCCTTTTCAAAAGCAAACTAAAGAGAGGAATGTAGACTGTTAAGTCTAATTAAAAATTCCTCTGACTCTTTTTCATTTTGAAAGATGACAAAAGTGTCATCGACATATCTGAAATACACGGCAGGTTTGGATATTTCAGAAAACAGCTTTTCTTCATAATATCCAACGAAGATGTCGGCTAAAGCGGGGCAAAGCGATGAACCCATAGCCACTCCATCTATTTGCCTGTAGATGGTGTTGTCAAAACTGAACTCAACCGTACTTATGGCATTGTGCAACAGTTCCACAAATACCTCTTTTGGAATACAAGGTTGAGAATCAGGGATGTTATACAGCGTGTCTGCACATATCCATGTCACGATGGTTTCATCTAGCGGTACGTTCGTAAACAAGCTGCTTACATCGAACGAACACATAAAACTATCGATCTGCTCGTCCAGTTTTCGAATGTAATCGGCAAACGTGAACGAGTCAGAAATGCAGTGTGCTGTGTAACAATCCAATACCAGTTGCAGCAAGCTGGCTAACCACCTGCTTAATTCATGGTGAGCCGAGCTGGTCATAGACAAAATGGGACGCAATGGAACTTCTGGCTTGTGTGTCTTAGGCAGTCCATACATCCGAGGTTTCTGGGAGCCTGTAGGACGTATAAATCGGTAAACTTCTTCAGGAATAAGCTTAGCCTTGAATAGTTCAAGGAGTCGCTTCTGAAGTCGTGACTCGATGGCAGCGGTGTTGTTGCACGTCGAAGCTGGTCCAACACGTTCGAATTTCGTCTCATCATGCAAAATGTTGTTCATCTTATTGGTGTAATCAGTTTTATTCAAAATGACTACGCCTGAGCCCTTGTCCGGTTTAGTGATAGTGATGCTATCATTTCTTCGCAATTTAGTAATTGCGGAGAACCACTCTTTTTGCATCGCTATGTCATGATTGTCAGGTTTACTCTCGCAATAGATATAAGCCAAATCAGCGAGGCGTGCCTTCAGTGAATCGCGTTGCTCTTTGTTTGCCGCCGCATGGTGTTGCAACTGGGCCCAAAGTGACTGGAATTCAGCAAAAGTTTGCTCCTTGCTTACTGACTTCTGTGGTGAGCCAAAGCTCAGTCCATGCGAGAGTACAAACCGTTCCAAGTCCGACAGTTCATATTCTGAAAGATTCAAAATATGTTGCTCGGTGTCACTCAAGGCTTTGCCAAAGCGTTTGTTCTTGAGTGAAGTCAGTTGACGTAGCTGTTGGTGGTTGGTCTTTTGTTCTGCTGGTTCACCCAGAATCAACAAGTATCTACAGAAGCAAATCCTGTCAAAGACAAAAAGGTGTCAGCAGCGTGCCAATGTGATTGGTAAGCCCTCTGCAACCTTCTAGATTGTGTAGCAAGCCTCTATTTCATCACTCAAAAACGCTCGTTCCATTTCAGGACTATGCCTGACACGGGATTTCTCGAGACGGTGAGTAATGAATTTCGGGGCAACTCTTTCAAAGATGCATTTTCGAAGAAATGCTGTCGACAATCTGTAGTTACGGATCTTGCCTCTAGTTCGCACCACATCATTCAAAACAGCAATTTGCTGTTCAGTGTACCCTTTGCGCAAGTACTTGAATAATTGGTTGGCAGTACAGAACTTGAGAATAGCTTTGTAAAAAGCTGTTTTCGCATTAGGCTTCAAGAAACCCTCTGTCACAACTCTTTGAGAGCTTTGAGAAAAGCTGTTGTCCCAGTAACTCTTTTTGAGTAGCTTTGAAAAAAGCTGTTGTCCCAGAAGCTTTTCGTGACGCACTCTTCAGTGGACAATCGCGTCAAAGTGGAAACGAGTAAGCAAAATCTGGTGATTCATAAATATCAGTTTCAGACGGCAGCGAAGCGGTAGTTACATCAACGAATCCAATCGAGCACGGAAAAGTCACACACAGTTCTGATTAGACAAGTCGTGCGAACCTAAATTCTACTTGAACAGTTTAAGAGTATAGACAAACTCTTTCTGCTTGCATAGATTAGGTCGCGGTACTTTAATGCAGCTTGCTTCAAGCAGACTAAGATGGAAAGGGCTGCGCGCAGTGCCCAGAATAGAAAATTGATCATCGTTGTGATTGGCAGCACATTGGTTGTTTTCTAATAAGTGTTGTCCAATTGCCGAGTCACATTCTGGAGTGGGTTGTTTACACTTGCACGCTCGGTTAGGTTGCACCCGCTGTGAGGCTGTGTGCTGTTGTAGCCATTTCGGAACGTGCTGCTTGATGCGGTCTTGAAGCTATTGAGCTGTTGTACCTACGTACCGACTGTCACAGTGTGACGGAACTCTTTTGAATGGCAGGTAGAACATCCTTCCGACTAGCAGGCAGTATTTGTCTGGAGACAAATACAGTTTGTAAAGCCACGGATCTTTAAAAGTTTTCAACAGCGATTCGGAGGTTCCTTTCTAGTGTCAGCGTTGCCTTACCAGTGTAGGTGACCCGGAGGTAGACTAGACACTTATCAGGACCAAACCGCTTTGGGCATGAAAACTGCGTGATCTTCTTGGATATTTGTTCAAGAACAAAATCCTCAGGGTATCCATTGTTCAGTAAGATTTCCTTGATCCGGTTGATTTCTTCCTTCAGTTGGCTTTTGGAGCAGATCTTCAAAGCACGATGAACAAGCGTTGACACTAAACTGGCTTTATGTTTTATCGGCGTAAAGGATTCCCAGCGTTGGTACTGGCCTGTGAACGTAGGTTTGCGATGAACTTTTGTTGCGTAGTTGCCCTTCATGTGTTCAACGCGGACGTCGAGGAAAGGAAGAGAGTTGTTCTTCTCCTTTTCAAAAGCAAACTAAAGAGAGGAATGTAGACTGTTAAGTCTAATTAAAAATTCCTCTGACTCTTTTTCATTTTGAAAGATGACAAAAGTGTCATCGACATATCTGAAATACACGGCAGGTTTGGATATTTCAGAAAACAGCTTTTCTTCATAATATCCAACAAAGATGTTGGCTAAAGCGGGGCCAAGCAGTGAACCCATAGCCACTCCATCTAGAGTCGGGGTGGGGTCGGGGGAGTTGGAGTGGGGGGAGTTTGGGTCTGGGGAGTTGGGATCGGGGGAGTTTGGGTCGGGGAGTTTGGGGTCAGGAGAGTTGGGGTCCCAGCTTGTGACACCACCCTTCTCCCCACACTTCCCCACTCCCCCGGATTTTCCCACATTTCTCCCAACACTTCTCCGCACCCTCACCTCCCCTTTCCCAACCCCAACCCAACACTTTTTGCCCCCACCCCTACACCCTTTCCACACCTTTCCCACACGCCAAACACACTTCCACACACCTACTCCTTATTCCCCTCACCTCTTCATAATTTCCCGCACTCCCCACCCTCCAACACACTTCCTACACCCCCAACACATTTTCCCACACCTTCCCTTACCTCCCACCACACCCCAACACATTTCCCCACTCCTACCATATTTCCCCCATACTTGACCCAACTACCAAAAATTCCCCCACCATCCATACTCCCCCAAATGCTCTATACTCTCCCATTCTTTCCCATTAGTGCTATTATGCCTATTAATGCTATCAGTCATTTGCGGACTGCAAACTGCATGTAAACAAGTAGTCACAGCAAATTGAAAAGCAAATAGAATTGGCCTGCGTCACAGCGCTTTATAACAGACCATGTCAATGGGCTTATTAACACATAACACGCCTGCGAATGCGCGCATCATCATTGCAATGCGCTTGCCGCGGTTTAGCCAAAAAACATAAATTGCATGGATTGGGCAAATAATTGCCGCATAAGTAACTGTAGGGAGTTAGCGATCCAATTTTTTTTAGAAAAGGAGGTCTGTGCAATGATGTATTTGTAGATGATGTCTATGCAAGCTACACCGTTTTTTTCAGAAAAAGCATGCGCATTACCTCAATTGACCTTCATCATCATCATCAATCCAGTTTTAATTCAGTTTTTTCCTCGTTACCAAAGGTGGCCGAATGCACCTCATTCCCTCCACGATCGCTCTCACTCCTTCTTTCCATCTCGTTCGATCTGCAGCTTCTTCCATCTTCAACCCGACTCTCTTCACACTCTCTTCCACCTGCCTTTTCCATGTCATTTTTGGCCGTCCTCGCTTTCGCTGTCCATTCACTTCCATCATCATTGCCTTCTTCAGAATAACTATCATCTTCTCTTCTAATTACATGTCCATACCATCTCACTCCATTCGCCTTTGCCATTCTATTCAACGTTTTCTTCAAACCCAACATCTCCATCAACTCCTCCGTATTCTTTCTATCCACTAATTTTACTCCACACATTGACCTCACCACGGCTCTTTCAGTTCTTCTCAAAATTGCCATTTCACTTTCCGTCAAACACCATGTCTCACTTCCATACAACATTGCCGATCTTACACAACTTTGATAAACCATCCCTTTCATTCTCAAAGAAAACCTTCTTCTGCGTAACAACTCCCCGCATTCTCTAAATTTCATCCATCCAATCCTTACTCTTGAGGTCACGGCAGTTTCACACCCACCACTAGCATTCAGCCTGTCTCCTAAATAACAAAATCTCTTCACAGTCTCCACTTCATCGCATAATACCTCCAGTGGCCTCCACTGGTCCTTCCGTGCCATCTCCAACATCTGTGCATCTTCTACAAACAAAATCTCTGGCAGAATTGCAGGTCACCTTTTTCATCTTGGTGCACCTTCCATGTATCCACTTCATACACTGTGTGCAACACACAGCGTTAGAACCCAACCCTTTTCCCACTTACTCCTCAAGGATCTATTTTGCTCGATGTAATTTCACCTTCCGTTTCGCTCACCATCATCTTAGTCTTTCCTACATTCACTTTCAATCCCTTGCCTTCCAATGCTCTTCTCCACCTTCGGAACCTCTCCGTAGATCCTCCAAACTTTCACTCATCAGCACCAGATCATTCGCGTACAAAATTTCATTCAGCAATCCTTCTCTTGCATGCTCTGTCACAACATCAACCACAATAGCAAATATTAGTGGTGATAGCACACACCCTTGATGCACACCAACCCTTACCCCAAATTCATCCGACGTCCCTGATCTAACTCTAACTTTCGTCCTTGAAACCTCATATAAACTCATCAGTGCTTGCACTAACACTTCTGCCAATCCTTTTTTTCTTAATGCCCATTCCATCACTTTTCGCGGTACTCTATCAAATGCCTTTTCCAAATCCACAAAACACGTGTGCAACATTTTCTCTCTTCCACGAAATTCCCCTTGCATTCTCCTCAGAATAAACAACACATGAGTCGTGCCCTTCTCAGGCATAAAGCCAAATTGCATTTCATCTATCTTTACCAATTCTCTTATGCTGTTCTCCAACACTCTCTCCACTATCTTCATTGCATGCTCCAGCAGCTTTACCCCTCTGTATGCTCCACAGTCCATTGCATCCCCCTTTCCTTTAAAGATTGGAACAACAACGCTTGTTTTCCATTCTTCTGGCATACCTTCTCCATCAAGCACTCTCTGACAAAGCTTCTTCATCACTCCAACACCAAACGTTCCACTAGCTATTCTCGTATCCATATTTACTTCTGAGGGTCCAGCTGCCATTTCCAACTTCATCTTATTCATAGCTTCTATCACCTGCTCATCAGTTACTCCTTCCACTGGTCCTTCAACCATATCTGCTTCTACCATCTGATCCCATTCATTTTCCACAATCATAATCTTTTCCATGTGTTCCTTCCATAATTTCCCACGATCTTTCTCACTGAACACAAGTCTCCCATTTTTATCCTTCATGCAACCATCATCTATGTCCCTTCCCTCCTTTCTCATGAACTTCACAAGCTTGGAAACGTCGTTTGGTTTGGTGCATAGCACATTCATTTCTTCTTCAGCCTTTTGCCTCATGGCTTTCGCAATTACTTCCTTTGTTTCGTTTCTGGCCTTCCTGTACTAATTTTTATTTTCCGCAGATCTATTCGTGCACCACAACTTAAATGCTTTCTATGACTTCTTTAATTTCTGCTCCTCCACATCCACCACTACTAGCCTGTGTTGCAATTCCCCAGGGATAACTTTCACATCTATTAGATACTTCCTCTTTTCCTTTCCAACTAGAACAAAGGTTATTTCTGTATCATTTCCACCCGAACCGTAAGTCACCTTTCTTTTATCCTTCTCGAACCAAGTGTTTGCTACACTCAACTCTTTCTGATCACAGAAATCTAGTAACAATCTTCCTTCAGCGTTTCTTTTCCCTATTCCATACCCTCCATGTATACCTTCAAATCCTTCCGCTCATTTCCCAGCATGGCCATTGAAATCTCCCAATCCCAACACCAATTCATTTTCGTTTGCCACCTCCACTCACGTGCTATTTCCTCATAAAATCTCTCCTTTTCAGCATCTGGTTTTCCACGTTGTGGTGCATAAGCACATATTACTCTCACCACCTCTTCTTCAAACACTAATCCCATGGCCATGACTCTGTCACACCTTCTTCTGACTTCTACCACCTTCTCACAAAGTTCTTCTTTTACCAATATACTCACTCCTCCAATTTTATCATGATTTCCTCACCACCATAGTTTGTACCTTCTTTCCTTGACGCCAAAAAAGCGAGCTCCTTCACCTTTCCATCTCACTTCCTGCAAACGACATACATCCACCTTTCGCTTTCTCAGTTGTTCGCACACCTCCGTTCCTCTGCCACACATACTGCCTACATTCCAGCTTCCAAATCTTACTCCAATCTGTTTTTCCACTTTCTCCTTATGAATTTTTAACTCGGGGATTCTTAGCACCTCCTGCCTATTTAAGGGCTGCTGGGGACTGGAGGCCAAAATTTTTCTTCACATCATCATGAGATTTTATTGGAGCATGTATTTTATGGTCGCATGCCCTTGCTGATGCCAACCACAGTTCTAAGCAGTGGGCCTAGCCTTTGCCTAAAAAGACATGCCCTGCAAGGCAACAGGGTTGCTGAAGTAGTTTAGCCTGCCAGTCGAGACCGTTGCCCGTGTGGTGCCCCGCGAAGGCACTACCCACCTAAGCGTAGACAATGAGACTAGTATGCAATGTACACCAAATTCCTGGTCGACTGTACAAAGCATAAAAGCACTGCTCATTGTCTATGCTGACCATACTTCAATAAATATTTTGTTGGTGATTTTCTTTGTAGAATTGGGTGTTAAATTTTTTAAATCTTGTCTCATTGATGCTGAACATCAAGCAGAGAAGGTGTAAATATCAATTTGCGAAGTCTTTAGCTTGACCAATTTGAAATTAAACCTTGAGTCTATCGTTTCATTGGCGAATGTGCTATCCACTTGACCATCAATAAAATGAAGCTGCTGGCATATTCCTTTTTTGAAGCATCAGATAGATTTAGTTAACTTATTCTTTCTTTTTTCATAATTGATTTTTGCCAACAGGTTGGCATAGTGGTTAAAGACATTTCTATGGCGCAGTAGGTCTTGGGTTTGATTCGTGATCCAGTCGAATTGGACGCTGTCGCCACTAGCTGTGACATTTCTTTGGATATGTGTTGCTCTGGCGCTATGCTGCAGAGATTGGCCCTGCTACTTGTTACACGCTTGGGAGTAATAACGATGGTGTAATTAAGAATTTTTTTTTCTTTTTTATGTTTAACCCTGATTTGGCCAAAGTGGGAATGTAGGCATTTGCAGTGTTTATCCGTATTGCAAGGCAGCAATCAATTAATTTGTTATTGACGTAATCAAGTTGAGTTTTGATATTTATTCTACCCTGTGCTGATTCTTTTGCGATAGTTAGTAAATATTTCATTTGTTACAGAAATGTATGTGAAAGATTTACAGACAGGAATAGTTCAAGTTGAAGGTGATCCACAAATAGAAAAAGAAACTGCTGCAACAGCTATGGTTGATGGAAAAAATTTGATGGGTCCAGTGGTTGGGAAGTTCTGCATGAATCTTGCAATTAAGGTAATTTTTTAACCTTGTTAGATTTATAGTAGTTTCAGTGTGTGCTCTTGATCAATGTTAAGTGTGGAGCAAGACTATAATTAGGCTTGACCAACTTGGCCTGAATCAACTTAGTTGGTCGGGTTTCAGTCTCTACACATTAGTCTCTGAACTCTTGGGAGCTGGACATTTGGGTGAGGACAGTTGGACGCAGAAACATTCGGGCACAAACACATCATGCATCAGTTTTTACATAATTAAAAAGTTGCTGAAAATGTGCTCGGATGCCTGACATGTTTGTGCCCAAATGTCTCTGTCTGAGTATGCATAACAGTTTGGTACATGACAATCTAAAAAATTAAGTCCGGAAAATTTTTGCGCATTAACTGCTTTTATAAAGATAGCCTATTGCAAGGTTAAAATAGTTGCTGCTCTCCGGAAATTGAAAATTTAGTTAGTAACACATGTAAGTTTATTTTATATGCAGCAAAATAATTATGTCCAATTTATCTACTGGAAATTCTCGAACTATGTGACGGTAATGGAAATGACAAAATTATTATCAGTTTTACTTTTGAGTGCGATTTGTTTTTTATGTAAGTCGGAAATTTATAAATTGGCCATATTTTGCTCTGAAAAAGCTGAAAATACATTGCGCAATGAAATGAATAATTTACTTTAAACGGCGTTACAATGCAGAGATATTAGAAATTGTTTGTGTATAGTAAATTGCCTGATTCATGTTCTGTTTGACAATTCGTTTGTTTGGATACTTGGATGATTGCTAGAAAAAAAAAACAACCTAAGATTGACTAAAAGTTCATGAAAGGTTGTGGGGCTTCACCTGATCTTCATTCCTACTAGATCTAAGATGTAATCAGATCAAATGTGGGGGTGTAATGGGTATACAGTAATGATTGTGAGGTATTAAATTATTAATCTTCACTTCACTTTATCCACTAAAAGTCACTGCTTCATCTCAGGTAAATTATACTGTCCTAAAGTGGACATCCTAAAGTGTGGGCATACTTGGTAAATTCACAGACTCGCCGTCTGAGAGGTGCAATAATGCGGGCTAAAATTACTGAAAAATCAAATTGTTTAATCTATATGTTCACTTTTGATTCATTATTTTGTTTTTGAGGGCGCAATACTGTAACCTTTTTTTTTTTGATACTTTTCAGAAAGCAAAAGAAAGTGGTGTTGGCTGGGTTGTAGCTCGTCAGTCTAATCACTACAGTATTGCTGGGTATTATGCAGTAATGGCTTCAAACGAGGGTCTCATTGTAAGTACATTGTATATGTAATAAACTGCATGTCGACTCTTTTCTTTCTGTCGTTTTTTTCAAACCTAACAACTACGATTAACAACTTTTCGAGATTTTGAACAAGTTTTATGTTAAAGTTAGTACCGGTACGAAATCTTGTTTATCACGTCATAATGTGCCTTAGCAACTACAGCTGTATGATATCACAATCTACCTAAATAATTACGATAGTGGTAGTTGGGTTTTGAAAAAAAAAATTGATAAAAAATCGGATACAACTGGGGATGTCCATTTCAGAATATTGGATCCTGCGGAACCGCTTTCTATTTTGAATGGGTTCCGTTTTTAAGATTCGGTTTAACTGAGACAAAAAATTGTGCGTGATAAATTTTTTTAGATGTTGCGCATAAACACAAGTGGGTGCTCGGCCTTGTGTTTGTATGATCATGAGGTGTTCATCGGAGGCCGTAAAAAATTTGTGGGAGGCCATGAGTGTAGTATTCACCGCTTGTTAATGTACGGGAGGCATTTTTATGTAATATACCCAACCCCAGCGGAATTTTGCTTTTTTCTGACAAAGCGTGGGTTAAAGGCTATTATTTCGGACATTGCTGTGACTTTCTATAGCTCGACGACTTAGAGCGCAGCTTTCATAGGGTAGCGCTGCACTAGTTTTGGGTTAGATTCTCGTCGCGGCTTTGTTTGTGACATGTGGTTAACAATCGGGTTCGTGAAGACAGGCAAATAGGGGTCTTACTAAACACCGCAAAGGACTGAAACAAAGCAAAAGACCTCAAATTGAAGTACTAAACCCCGCGAAGTGTGACAAAGGACTTAATAACCCTAACCTTAACCCTAATCCAACCCTAGCCCTAACCTAACCCTAGCCTAACCCTAATTTAAAGTCCTTTGTCGTTCTTTGTTATGGTATGATTCCAAGTCCTTTGTTGTTCTTTGTGGTGTTAAGTAGATCGGTTTAAGGTTCTTTGTCGTTCTTTGTTTAGTGCATTAATTTGAGGTCCTTTAATTGTCGTCCTTTGCGGTGTTTTAGTCCTTTGCGATGTTACTGTTTAGTAGGACCAGGCAAATAGTAAGGTTCTCTTGGTGTTGGGTATGTTACATAAATATGCGTGCGGGAGCTGCATTTTTTGTATGCGCTTCTAAAACTCAAGAGGTGCATGCCTGCTGTTAGTGCCATGACTACGCCATTACATGTATACATGCTTCGAATTTATAGTGCTGCTATCCTCGTGCTGGCTATAAATTCACGAAAAATGAAAGAAATGGTTGATTTTTTTGTTTTGCTCTAGTCAAGCGGCTGCATGTTGAATCGATGTCAAAATAGTACTAGCGGCCATTTTATAGATTTAGGATTCGGTTAAGGATTCAAAATACTGGATTCGAAAAACAAGATTCGGTATTAATCCAGAATACTTAATTATTCTGAAATGGACATCCCTAGATAAAACTCCTTTTACCTGTAGCTGTTAGGTTTCCATATCAGCGAAATTAATTACTTAGAAGTTTCTGTTTGTGCACATGATAAAACAATAATTTTCTAGTCAAAACAGCAAAAGAACATTTTTTTGAAAATGTTGTAAGTGCTATGTTTTGAGAAAAAACGACAGCTTTGCTTAGGGATGGGTAATGTACATGACTCACCAATGTGATGAAGCAGCGCTTCTCAAGGTTCTTCTGGTGGACTGCAAATTGTTCTGCCATAGATAAAAGATTTTTTCACAGAAGATTATGAATTACAAAAGCTAAAAATATGCAATAAAGGTTAACCTGTTCGAAATCTTTTACGGCGTTACGCACTTACTAGATTGATTCTGCATTATCTTCATGTCGATTAAAACTGTTGCAGAAACAGAATTACGTGAGAGTAAAAGTTTTTGATTATTATGCTGTAGTTTGGTTAGCAACTTTTCGTGATGGTCTTGTTCTCTTCCTGTAAACTACACTAGCGCTTGGTGAGGTATTATTAAGGAAGATGATTTTGATAAGTTAGTGTAGAAGCCAGTGGCAGTACTTGAATCGGAAAATGGTTAAATTTTTGAAAAGAAAAAGGAATGAAGCAGTGGTAGGGATGTGTCGAAAAGCGAATAGATATCTGGTATCCGACACTATCTGGCGCTATCTGGCACTTGTATATTTTTGAGGTATCCAGTATCCGGCTGGATAGTACCCCTCTATACGGCCGGATACCGGATATTTTTAAAGTTTGGGGGAATTGCGTAGAACAGACTCAGTAAAAATAAAATTTACCTTTTTGATCAATGTGAAAAAATTTGGTGCAAGTTTGAAGACTTAATTTTGTTTAGGCTCTAAACAAAAAGTAGAACTGAGTCCAAATCTTAAACCACGTTCGTAATTTTTTATATGAAGTGGATTTAAATTTAGTTTACAAGTTTTTTTTTGTTTGTCGCGGTGAGTTTTGTCATCGGCAAAGCCACTTTGATGGTGTAGCAGTAAGGCAGTGATCAGTAGGCTTCAAAGCGAGACAGGTATAAGTTCGATGTTCACCACTGTTCATTCATTCGAAAAGATCATGCAAATATAATTTACGCAAAGCCAGTCTTCTGTCCTATATCTTGCATGTTCGTCTTTTGTTAAAAATAAAAGAAAAAAATGCAATGAGCGGATGATATAGGTGCCGATGCTTTCTTGAAGGCAAACAGCAGACGAAGAGACTTTTTATGAAAACTTTGTATTCTACCTTCAAAAAACGACGTTTCAAGGTACCAGCAGCATTGTAGTGGATGTGTTTCTGCTTTTGAATGTTGTGCGGTTTTGTAACGTTATGTAAATTGAAGTCCGGAATTCAACACCCTTACTTCATCAATCGGCTGTTTGTATTAAAGTTTGACGTAATTTATCCATCATTGCGGATTTATCACAGGATCAATTTTTTGCAGTTTTTTATGGTAATATGGTATTTCTAAACTATAAACCTTGCGTTTTTTAGTAGCTTTGATGATAGCGCAAAACATGTGAAAGTTCAAATTCAAACTTGCTTTTTACCAACCGCTTGGCGTAGTGGTTAAAGACATCCCTATCGGTGTGGGAAACTCTCCATGTGTTTTTCTGAGGTTTGAAGTTGTGTTGCACAGGCGCGGAGATGGGCTCCGCCACTCGTTACATGCTTCGGTGTAATACCGTGAGTATAATGAAGATTTGATCTTTTGTAAAGTTTGCTTTCAATGGGTATCACAAATTGCTCACAAGCGCAAAACCGCAACAATCAACACAATGTGTGGTAGTTGTTAACTCGATTGCTTTATCCATAAAATCATGCCACTGACGCAAGCCACAAGCTTGATAGAGTTTTCTCGCTTTGTGCACAGCAAGAGTGCAAAATTTCGTCAAAACAATGCAAAGATTTTGCGCTGTTACATTTTGGAACTGTTTTAGCTACGGCGCAATGCGCATGCAGTCACCTTTTAATATAATAATGAAAACACCTCGTAGGCCAGACATATGTCGCCCCCTGCGGTATTAGACCTGAGGAAGCACTGCTGCTCCCGCCAAAGAGACACCTATGGCGGCCGACCGACTTGGCATCCGATTTTCGGCATACTCTTGACCAAAATCCAGACTTTTAACGCAATTCTTCTTACCCAACAAATATAGCTCAGTGTTGAAAACAAGTTGCTCTACAAACGTGTTGTGGATCGGAGTTGAATCAAAAGCGATCGATAAGATGGTCATTATATCAATTGAGCTTCTGCTGCTTGACCACATTCCCGATTCGGCCAACTTAGATCAAGCCATGAAGTCCATGGACCATTTTTAATGACGCAATGCTTTGGCAAGTTTCCTGTGTGTCACATGATCTCATGCAATAGTTTCATGGCTCGCTAGTTGAGCAAAACGATAGTGTGGACAAAAACCATCAAAATATTAATTTTGGCTCAGTGCTACTATCTGGTATCCAGCTGGATAGTGACGCACCGAATATTCGGCCGGATACCGAATATCTGGTTAGTTAGATTTGCCGGATATCCAGTATTCGGCTATCTGGCAAATTTGCTATCTGGCACATCCCTAAGTAGTAGAAAGTTTGGAAAAGCCTGGGAAAGTGGTGAGAAAATATTTTGATTGCATCAAATATGGATTTATTAGTGCAGGAACCGACTCAAAACCAACAGCTCAATGTGTTGAGTGTGCACAAATCTTGTCAAATGTGGCTTTAAAACCATCAAAGCTTCAATGGCATTGCAACTCAAAACACCAAGAGGTTTCGAGAAAACCAAAAGATTACTTCGTGAGAAAAAGAAAAAATCTGCAAAAGTAACTAGGAATTCTACCCAAGTTCACTACTCAGTCAAAATCGGCATTGAAGGCTAGCTATATGGTGGTTTGTTGCATTGCCTGCAACAAAAAAGCATTTGCCATAGCAGAAAAGCTTATTCTTCCCAGTGCTGCTGATACGTGTCGGGAAATTATTGCGGAAGCCACTACATAAAAACTTCAAATAGTATCTCTATCAAATGACACTATAACTTGGCGAATAGTTGAAATGAGTAATGATATCGAATGCCAGTTGTTGGAAAAATCAAATCCAGCCTTTAATATTCTATCCAATTGGATGAATCAACTGACGTTAGTAATTCAGCTTTATTGCTCGCATTTGTGAGATACTGTGCTGACGGCAATATTTATGATGATCTACTTTTTTGCTGGAAACTTCCCACGAGAACAACTGCAAATGAGATAATGCGCTGCCTTGACAGCCATTTCACTAATCAAGGCATTGTGTGGTAGAAATGTGTGGGTGTGTGCACAGATGGTGCTGCCTCAAGTGGTCGGTGTTCATCATGGTGTTGTGAAACAGATCTGGGTAAAGCGGAAAAGGTAAAATGGACTCACTGCTTTTTACACAGACAAAACTTAGCAACAAAGCAGATGTCACCAGAAATGCACAAAGTCCTGTCTATAGCTACAAGTACCGTAAATTCCTTCAAGAAGAATGCGCTACACTCGCGACGTTTCTCTGCCCTGTGTGACGGACTTGATTCAGACGACTTGCAACTTTTGTGCCACTGTGAGATACGGTGGCTATCAAGGGGCCGCGTTTTTATTCGTCTTTTTGATTTGAGATGGCAAGTATATTTCTCAGCGACAAGCACTCACCTGTTGCTAATTGTTATGTTGACAATTGTTTTTGTGCAAAACTGGCCAATCTTTTGGATATGTTCAACCAATTAAATTGTCTAAACTTGTCAATGCAGGGCAGAAACAGCTCACTGTTTCTCGTTGCTGATAAAATAAAAGGATCTAAGAAAATTCTAGTTCTTTGGAAAAAAAATATCAGTAATGAACGGTTTGGGGTGTTTCCACTCCTTAGCGAAAACTTTGAAGCATTCACCTATGAAGATATTTCTAGCATAGTTGCGGTTTGGGGTGTTTCCACTCCTTAGTGAAAACTTTGAAGCATTCACCTATGAAGATATTTCTAGCATAGTCATTCAACATCTGTCTTAGTTGTCCATCAAGTTTGATTTGTACTTTCCTGGGATCTTTGACCAGGAAATTCGTGGATGCGCATCAGCCATTAGATGTGCATCAGAGGTGACCTTGCCCCTGCAACTTGAGAATGACCTCATGGACATTTCTGAGAACAGCGAACTGAAACTGCAGTATCAAGAAGTACATCTTCCTTCCTTTTGGAGAATGCGTTTCTTTAATGTCTGAGCGTGCTATTTTGTTTCTCTTGCCATTTACTACCACTTACCTTTGAATCTGGTTTTTCGACAGTTACCGCAATGAAATCAAAGGAAGCGCAACAGTCTCAAAGCTGATACCTTCAATGCTACTTTGCACATGAGCTTGTTTCCTATCCAGCCTCGAATTGATTATATCATTTCCCATAAGCTAGGTCATGCTTTCCATTAAAATTATTACATATTTTACTATTTCTAAAATTTTATTGGAAAAAATTAACAATAAAGGACAGCATTTTGTTTGCTTCAATAATTAATAAAATTAGTTTTAAAAGATTAATTTTGTCTCGTTGTACCATCATGGTAAGTTGCTGTATCGCATGATTTATCACGCTGTTGTGGTGAAGCAACTTCCTTTGGGGAATAAAATTTGAAATGATTGTTTTGAAACAAATATTTTGAAGTGAGCCCTAAAACAAAGTCTCTGCAAAAAGTGGGCCGTGATATCAAAAGGTTTGAGAAGCACTGTAATAAAGCATGTAAGCATCAAATAAATCGAATCCAATTCTGTAGTTCAAAGTGGTATTTTGGATTCAGATGGCTTTGGATTCGGTATTTGATATTACTCATCCCTAAATCTACTTTTACTTGCTCGCAATTGTTTATTGGTTTGATATTTTCAACCACAAATTTGTAATTTTTTATACTTATATCATTCAGTATATTGGAATAGCAAATTAGTGAGGTGAATTATGATTGTAGTGCTACTCCTTTTAACAACAAAATCTTTTAAATTTTCGTGCAATTACTGTTATTGGTTAGACCATGCTTCTCAAATTTTTTTGTGGTGTGTAACCCTATTAGCGAGATCTCAATCTTTGTTTCCCTTTTAATAAAAAGCACAGATTTTTTGAGAAAGTATTTGTGAATTAAAAATTCTTAAAGACTATAAAAGTCAAAACTTAAAACCTTCATTGTTTAATGTTATGAAAGTTGGTGCTTGAGATTGATTAGGCAAACTATCGAACGGAAGTGACCGAATTAACCGTAGTAAAATATTTCTCACTTTTTCTGTCTCCATTTGGTTTGGTAGTGGGCATCATGATTTTGTATAGTGCTGTGGTTGCAAAATATTTTTTGAGCTGCATGGCGGAAACCAGTAGCATCATACAATGTGGGCCTTCCACTTATGGTGCCAATGTGATCAATTGTTGACGCAAAAATTGTCGTATCTTTTACTTGACTCAATGCCTAAGCAGTTTAAATTAACACGCATTGTTTTTAGTTACACTTAAACACAGATTTAATCAATTTAGTTCCTTATTCGAATAGAATATCTTATATTGTACCCTAGAAAGTCTGCATGCATCTTATCAGCTTATTAATGGTATTGTTAAAACATTATGTTGACTGCAGAGAAACTCCGCTCGTAAAAAGTTTGTGGTTTTAGGACCAAGCAAAATAACGCATTATTACAATGGGAGAAAAGAAAGTTACGTTATTCAAGTATAGCAGTTTATAACAAAAATCTAGGTCTATGGATTACTTTTAGGGATGGATCCAAGCATTTAATTTAGTTGGGGCTTTATTTTCTATTTTAGTTTTTCTTGCACGTTGAAGATGAAAGGTTGCCTTTTGGCCATTGCCTAGCCTGACGTGTGACTCAAAAGTCGTGGAAACATGCATCCAAGTTCATTTTTGCCAAATGTAATAGCATTCATTTCGACACAGCTTTGTTGCTATCACAACAGTCACAACAGTCACAACAGTCGCAATGCATGTGCTCCTGCAGTGTGCATAGTTACTTGATTTTACCTCTAAAACCGTAGACGCAGGTTGTTTGAACTTAATGGGGTTTGCCATCGCAGTTGCAATTGCTAGGCTGTGTGCAGCCACCTTTAGACTTGACAATTAAAACCAAGCCATCAGCGTATAAAATTTTGTTGCTTGAATTGATTATCTGTTTTATCAGTAGCTACATTAACCGCATTTGGTAATTGCGGAGGTGGCAGAAGCCATCTTTGCTGTATACTAATGTTCACCAAAAATTAATCAAAGAAACCTGATCCCTCCCTGATTTTTGTCTTCACTTCATCATAGAGACTCGTCATTGGTCTCGTTATTACCTCTGCAACTTTCTTTTTCCACAATTCTCATTTCCCATTCCATCACTTTTACAAAGATCCTAGATTAAACAATAAAATTGAATAGTATATATTGATTTATTTAGTGCAATTTAAAACATGAAAATAAACAGCCAAAAACTCAAACAACACAGTCGGCACTCTGCTACGGGTATGCATAATAAAATAATTAAGTAATCCAGAATATATTGGGTTAACTGTCTAATCCAAAATTTCAAACTCTGTTCTAAAATACTAGCTACAGAATTTTCCTTTTCAAGTGCTTGCAAATTTTCTTTGCTAGTGAAATTAATACAGCCAGAATGTAAAGAAGTTGCTTAAAACCTAAGAATAATTAACTATTTTTCCGACAATGCAAAAAGTTAAGCATTTCAAGAGTGGGAGCAAGAAAAATCATGCTAGGTGCTAAAATGCGTTAAACAAGGAAAAAAAACTCTCTCACTGCATCATCCTTTGCTTGCAATACCTTTGTTTCGGTTCCCAATGTTTGAAATGAATGACGATTGCAGGTTCTAATCGTTCAGGCTTCAAAAGATTGAAAGTTGTAAAATGCCCATTTCACATCCTGCCCAAGGGTCTAGCTTATCAACTATGTGTCATATGGCACAATAATCATTGAACTTTTTTAATTATGGCCTACTTAGCGTGTCCAAATTTTTCTTCGACCCTCACAAACTAAGCTATTCTTTGCCCACTCAAATGTGTAGCATTCAATTTTGTCACATCCAGTCGGCGTCAAGATACAAGACATGGAATTTTTTGTCTATTTAATAAGCTAATTACTGCCTCGGTATTCCGTTAATTTCTACAGTTGGTGTACGTTTTAGGGGATGTCTATGACCAACACTTCTCCCTTAGTAATGGGTACAAGAGGTAAACAATGTACATTGGGTACAAACCCTCTTGCATTTGGCGCCCCAGCCAAATCAGGCGATTCTTTCGTCCTTGATATGGCTACTTCCACTGCAGCTCTTGGGAAAGTAGAGTTGCAAAAGAGGTGAGGATTGACACGACTTTTATGTCACTTGTTAATTCAATTTCTTGAAGTGCTCTCCTGTTGATTTGAAATATGGTTATTTTATTTTTGTATAATGCTGACTGTTGCTTCAGTGGTGTGGAAGCAGCTGCTATAGTGCTATTTAGTGCTTCCGCTTACAAATATGTGTTTCACTTCCACTTCCAACATCAGCTTCCCCAACATCAGTGCTTCCTGCTCTTGCTTCCACAATCTTTAGTGCTTCCGCAGTCTTTTGTGCTTTGGCAATCTTTAGGCCTCCACTTCTGCTTTTGCTACCTCAGTGTGTTAATTTTTTTCTTAGAAAACTATCGTATTTTTTCGAGTATAGTGCACATTCTTGTATAATGCATGCCCCTAATCTTCGATTAAACAGTGGGATATCTTAGCTAACTTCCTTAGGTTAATTCAGCCCTCGTATATAACAGGCACCCAGACCTTGATTTTATATTTTGGT
The DNA here is from genome assembly GCA_964006365.1 of Trididemnum miniatum. NCBI lineage: Eukaryota > Metazoa > Chordata > Ascidiacea > Aplousobranchia > Didemnidae > Trididemnum > Trididemnum miniatum. The sequence goes on from OZ023238.1 coordinate 3,535,531, forward strand.
AGAAAATTTTGCTCATTATACTCTAATAAGTACGATAATATCATAAGCCATTTGCTTCATGATCAAGAGAAAGAATAAACTTTTAACCAAGCTTTTACCACAAAGTTTCCTCATTTTTAATAGTATTTATAACATACATTAGTGGTAAAATTGCATTGATAATGTTGGAAATTGGGAGGCCACCTAAATGCAATTCATCGCATTTAAAAATGTATAAAATTATGTTTCGTAAAAAAGAAGCTAAAGCAGTACTTTCAAAACCGTTTCCTGCTTCCACAAAAAGTTGAAAGTTGGTTCCTGCTTCCAGTAATTTAGTGCTTCCAATTGCTTCTGCTTCCGCATCACTGGTTACTATTGAATATACAATCAGTATAGATTGATGGAGGATAGGTCAGAATGTAGAAGTTTGACAGTTGTTAGCATTTTTATGTTTCTAGCTAAGGAATAGTGTTGTTTTACATTATTAATGCAGTGTTTCTTTTAACTTCTTCAGCTAGTGATGCAGTAGGAAGATGTCAAAAATCCCACTGCACACACTTTTTGCAAGAAAATTTGATTTGCTCCTCGTCTTTGTTGCATGATCAGATCTACTGCTTTTTTGTTTATTCTTTTCTATATTTATATGATATGCCGAATTTCACCAGCTTGCGGAACCGATTTTTTCAACTTAGCACTTGAACTACATATCTGTTGCTTGTGAAGTAAACATTTAAGAACACCATTGCAATGATAGAATGTTGGTGTTGTCCATCAAAGTCTGTGGAATTTTTATTCTTTTAGCTTATGGGCTATTAAACTTTTGAGCTATCGGTATGTCCGGTTAACTAGAATCTAAATGATGCGCCCCAACCCCTCTCGATGCTGTTAATACTCCTTTGTTAGCGGCATCACACTATGGCAAGTTTTTCACAGCTAAACTTGCTTGCTAACAATATTGTCGACGACTTTGATAGAGAATTTTCGGTAATATGATCGGAGTGTAAAAATATTTGGTGTCTTGCTGCATCCATCTGTCGAAGCAGCACAATCTTTCTAAAATCCTTTTCATATATAAAACACCTGTTTTTGCATGCAAGCACCTATCCTAGCTCCTAATGATTAAGGAGCGGTAGCACAGATTTTTAAGAAGGCAACCAAGGCGGTTTTGTTGGCTGAAATTTCTTTGTGTAAACTTAATAATAATTAAGTTTAATGATGTGCATATCATAGACCTTTTTCATGACAATAGTTTCAGATTGCCATGCAAAGCTACTGGTAGACGAACAGAGCTGCACAATTTAGATTAAAGCAGATACAAAGTGTTGTTCGTGACGAACAATTTTTTTGTTGTTGTCAAGTACACTTTGTCTGGCATGCAATGACTGAATATTTTAGTGGGAAACCATGATGCTCACGCTTTTTACTTGTGTTAGTGTCAATCTCCAAAATATGTGACGAAAAGCAACAACATTACTCAAGCAGTTGGTGATGCTGTTAGAAATAGTGGAATGGACAAAAACTTATTTGTTAATTGTCTGATTCAGCAAAAGGAATGATATCCACTAGTGAAATACTCAATCTTTGTATCTCGAGCTGTTTTGTGGCATTGGTTACCAATTGTGGCAAATTTATTGCCCAGTTACATTTTAAACATCAAATCTCACCCTGAAGATGTAGATAAGTTGGTTGCAAATGTCAAAGCAATCTTTTTTGCATTATGTAGCTTTTAAAAACTCCTTTCACAAAAACTTTGGAAGTTTCATTTCTATAGCAATAGTAGTGGTGTTTATTATTTTTACTCTGTCAACACGATAAGGAGTACGGTAAGATAAAGGAAATACAAAAACAATACAAAAGGAAGAGACAACGAACCGATTATCGTTATGGCATGCAAGTAGGAGAAAAGGAGTTAAGAAAAAAAAAAAGAGTGGGCATAGTTGCAACATCCAGGCCAGGGATGGAAGTTTGCTTTAAAAGAAAAATGTGATAAAATCCACAATCAGACAAAAAAGACAACAAAAGCATCACAGCTACTACCACTGCTATGTTATAGTGCCATGGTAGGAAATATAACAGTGGGCGGTCTACTATGGTTGTTCTATTTTCAAGCATCTCTACTAAGAAAAAAATAAGGTATCAGGTTGAAATGGACTGTATGAGTATGTTCTCGGCTAGATCTACGATTCCCTCCAGTCAATGAATAGTCTCATCAATATCTTCAGCTGAGGACCGTGGGGGTCTTCTGAAACAAAAAGCAAGCTGACAGAGCTACTGGCAGTATTTGCTGAAAATGCAGCTTGGCATACCTCTCCTCTCTAGAGTGTCTTTTATACTGTTTATTTCATCAATGACTTTTTTGAGAGAGGACGTTCTGGTACTTGATCCAGGCATGGTCATAACTAGGGCAACTTTTTATTGACCTAAAAATTCAAAAAATTGACTTTATTGAACTCATAAAAATTTGGTTTTAATACGTTGATATTTTGTTAGATTTCTGTATTGAAACGAGTAAAAATCAAGTAAATTCTCAAAACACTACACTTGACTGTACACTTATTTACCACATCCAAGAATTATGGTGTAAAATCATGTAATGTTTTACATTTTCAACTCTAAAGTTTGTGTCCTTGGCCAAGAGTTTTGTCATCGTAGAAAAGCTTCTTTCTACAGATAAGCTAGTGGACTGAGAATGTTGAAGCAAACTGAAAACGGCAGGATAAATATCTGATCTTGCCTTGCTCATCAATTTAGAAATGTCATCACTTTGTATTCTCTTTTTAATGTAAGAGCTAATGCTGCAAGTGTCTTCTCCACCGGTGCAGCCAGACATAAAAAAAGGGGGGACAATTATTTCCATTGAGTTACTGGTACTGAGGTTTCAGTCAGGCCTATCTATTTGTATTGCAAAATAAATGGTTTGATTCCATTGTTGCGCTTTAAGTAATTCAGATGTTTTTTATGCCTCTGCAACAGTGGAACTGTTAATGCTCAAGTGTTATTGATAAGGTATAGTTTTTTAATAACTGCGATGTGCGCTCTGATTTCCAAGAAGTAGCCAAAAATTGTCCACTTTTTTTCTCGCTGCTTTTCTGCATGTGTGCAACTGCCTTGATACCTCTGACTGCCCCACGCTGCATTTATCACAGTTGCAGGTGTAATGTAAACATGCCTTTCCTCGCTGACATCAACATACTCCTGCTGTGCTCTCATAGTACAGCTATCAATCGCACCCCGTAAAACGGATTCTGGCTTAGTTTTGAGGTCTTGAATAGAGATCTAGACTGGAGCAGTTCAGCGTAGCCGATGATCACATGCTTCATCTGTGCGTTAAATATTTTTTTAAGAACAAAGCAATCTCCTAGTTTATAAGGAAAATACACCATCCTCAGTTCCTTATTCAAATAAAGTTTTTGAATAAGGACCTGAGGACGAGGGGCTTGTCTCTCAAAAATATATTTCCCCTGTAAGCTAAAAGATTGCTTTGTTCGTGAAACAAATATTTAATGGATTCTCACGAATATGCTTATTTTGTGATGCAATTGGCTGTACTGAATCAAATTTTCTTGTCTACTTAGCTGCAGACAGTGATGTTCACTGTTTTGACCTATTAAGTCTCAATTCCTCCTCAGGTATTTATTGCCTTGAGTGCATGTCGATCACACCAACTGCACTGATGAGACCTGATAGGTCGAAACAGTGTTCACTGTCTGCAGTTCTGTATACATACTTGCGCATTTGTGTTACAAATTTTATTGTGATGTAACAATAAAGATGGGACTGGTAGTAGATGTTGAGATGAGCACTCACTCTAAACAAGGTCTTTTTATTCAAGATTAGCGTAAGTTGTTGGCATCACGTTTCGGCAAAACAAAAAGAATTGAAAGTGAAGTTTTTGTCACTGTTTATGGCAAAACAAAATAATAGAGTGAAAGTTATTTCTAGCTGAACAAATTTTTGCTTGCATCCCAAATGACTCCCACGTCAATTCCAATGTTCTCCCATCCCTGTCTCTATGCTGGTGATTTCAACTGTCAGCACACAAACTGGGGCTACACCAACACCAACGAAGATGGAAGCTGCTTAGCCACTTGGGCAGTCTAGGTAAAGTAGTTTCCGAGATATTTTAGTTTGAAGTTAAACTACTCGATGGCATTTTTGGTCACACGTGAGTGATTTTCCTTGTGTAATGGCTCTCCCTTGAGCTTACAAAGATGATCCAAATATGTATTCTGACATTTTTTAGGGTGCTGAGTTCAAAAATAACACTTAAGATGCAATATTTCCATTACTTTAGTTAATGAACCAAGAAATCCTACTCCAACTTTTGATCGTAATTACTCAGCGCTCCAAAGCCGAAAGAACTTCTAATTAGTTGCAAAGTGATCTCTCAAGTTCAGTCCAGAAAGGTTCTTGGTTATTCAAGGGCAATAGAAAAAAAGTAACCATTTCATACATAGTGCACATCTACTCGCAAGTCTCAAAATACGAAATTATCCAATGTCAATCTACGCCAGTATGTGAATGCTACTATAGCAACTAAGGTTGGTTTTGAATATAACAAGGCATATCATGTTCATCGAGGACATTGGGCAATAGGAAGAAGTTGGGGCTCCATTATATTAAACCACCCCGGTTAACTTGATGGTATTACGTTATAGGGTTGGGTTAGGATTAAGTTCGGGTTTCAGGTTTTGGCTGAGGTAAAGGTCGGATGATGTGTTTTAGGACAGTGGTTGGGCAACCTTTTTCACACAGCGGACTGGTCTGAAATTGAAATTTTTTTGCGGACAACGTCTAAAAAATTAAACTGTTTTAGCAATAAAACGCTCGCAGTTATTCAGAATTAAAAACCTCGATCTTGTTTCGTTTTGTTTCGTTTTTTTTTAAAGCCACATAAATGATACTTAGGTTTTTATGTAAGTGACGTATACGCATCATGGAAGATGACCTAGTTGTGCATCGAACCCGCGAAACCTGATTCGGAGCTCAATGCACCAACCACTTGGCCAACTCCATGTCCACCTCCATCGTCGTTTACTCTGACTAAAGTGTTAAAGTTTATAAGTCTTGCTGCAGCAGTTGTGCTTAAATTTTTTTATAGTAGCTTCGCAAACCTGATTTCGGACGTTATTTTTTCTCTTAACTAGCATATTTAGTCTAGCGCTATTTGATTTACACAAGAATTACAATAAAATGACAACGTAATTAAATGTTCGCTGTTAAATTGACTTTGTGATTAGGTTAATTTCATGATTTTGAGTAAATTTGCCATAATGGGTCACCAAAATCGAGCTGTTAAGTATTTTTATCAAAACTTCCAAAAACTGCATCTAACGTCATAAAAATGTTTCAAATTCAAAGCATTTATTCTGAAAATGCATATGGGCCAGTGACAAACTGCACACGGACCGGCACCAGTTTGCGGCCCGTTGGTTGCCAACCACTGTTTTAGGGGTAAGAATTCAGGTTATGTATGGTAACCTTATGACAAAGCATGACATAATGGTGTGAAACTGAGATGACCACCACAGCTTATTTCAAAAGAGCACCAAAAAATTTGCATATGTGGTGCACATCTACTTGCGAGTTTGACATACATGATTTATCAAACGTCGATTATGATTATGTCAATTCCACTTGCAAACCTCAATACAATGGAGCAGTGTTCTTAATCAAAGATTGTAAAAAGTTCTACAGATACTTTTAGTAGCAGTATGAGAAATATACACTAATACTTAAGGCAATTTGAATCACACACAGATCATATATTATGTACAAAACCAGTGTAGCCTACGTAAAATTATTGCTCCAGAAGGTCAGCTAAATCGTTACAGTGTTGCAAGGTATGGCTACGTGCTGTTGTCGTTATCGTGTAATGTGTATTCCTTACTCCCATTTCTTATCACAACAAACAACAACTTAATTCCGTTAGTGAATAATTGTTTTTAATCAAAAGGCATAGTAATATGAGTCAATTTAGAGACAAACAACAAAGTAAGTTGTTCTCAACTTTTTAGTTGTGATAAGTTAGAACGCAAGAAATCTCGTCGCATATCAAAATACAGTTGGTAAAAATAAGAGTGGCTTAAAATTTACTATTATATCTCACACATGATAAAAATCTAATTTCTTGACAAAGTAAAATCACTATTCTGTCTCATACAGCAATTCTGAACGCAGTTTTAAATATTTTGACCATTTCAAAAACACACCCTGGTTGCATATATTGTTGGTAAAAATATTTTTGGAAATTCAGAGTTTTCAAAAGAGAAAATATTGTGTTGCAACCTGGATAAAACTATGCCTTGCCAGCACAATTCAGACGTAAAAAATACAATGGTTTAGTTTGCCTTGTGATAGTTAGAAAGTTGAGTATATGACATTTTAAACACGACACTGCCTATTTAATTAAACTCCATAAAATGCACTCATTGGCTTGTTATAATATGTAATTGGAACGTTATCAAATAACAAAGCATATAAAATATCTTACAATCAATCCAACATGCCTTAACTTTTGCTACAGTAATTTAATATGTGAATAAAATGAACTTGTGAAACATGATATATAAAACAAACTTGAATATCATTTTAAAGCTTGGTACAATGAGCACTATGTATATTTAACTTGTATCTTCTTCAGAGTAGAAAATGTAAGCTTGTAGTTTCAACCACTTCTTTCACTTTGTTGTGGAGCATCAATTTTGCACAGGATGTTTGGAAGAGAAAAGTTGCAAATGTCATCATAAGTTAACCAGTAGGCTGAAGATGTTGGGCTGCAGGGATGCATGTGAGATAATCAAGTACTGCTGCACAGGCTGATGAAATAATAAAGTACTGCTGTAGAACTGAATAGTTAGTTCTTATCCTATTATCTGACTCTGTCCTTTGATGGAAATTCACAATGTAAGCAATTCATAGTTTTGAAAAAATCAACATTCTATTTTCCATTGTTACATGACAATTACACAGTAATTGTAGTTAATTTACGTTATTTGATAATGCAATCTTGCATAAACGAAGGAAGCCCTGTCCAAACAATATGGTAGATAAACATGATATGCCTTGTTGTATCTAAAACCAGCCATAATTGTTACAGCAGTATAGACGTACCTGTATATTGACATTTGATAAATTTTTTATTTGAGGCTTGCAAGTAGATGTGCATCATGTATGTGATGGCTAATTTTTTTCTATTGCCCTTAAATAACCAAGAACCTTTTTGGATTGAGCTTGGAGTTGAAAGTTAAAGGTTCACTTCGCAACTAATCAGAAGTTTTTTCGGTTTCGGAGCGCTGAATAATTACAATCAAAAGTTGGAGTAGGGTTTCTTGGTTAATCAACTAAAGTAATGGAAATATTGCATTTCAAGTGTGGTTTTTGAACTCAGCACCCTAAAAAATGTCAGAATACATATTTGGATCATTTTTGTAGCTCAAGGGAGAGCCATTATACAAGAAAAATCACTCACGTGTGACCAAAAAACGCCATCGAGTGGTCAAATTTCAAACTGAATTATCTCGGAAACTACTTGACCTAGACTGCTCAAATTTTTTTTAAACAAAATGTTCTAGAAATCTCCACCAACATGCAAAATTTAAGATCAAAACCAGGACATTGGTGGACAAATTGCCAAATTCACCAAATTAAATATGGAATGACCCACATACGTGGTCACTGAAAACCAGTTGGCCGGATAGCATCGTAGACATTCTGGGAAATAAGGTTGTCTTTTTTTAGTTGTAACAGCCTTTGTTGTATGCGCTATTCATTTTTGGCAGTGTTGGCATTGCTGTCGACTGGTCCAAGGTTAAGGAGTTACGGCGCGTTTACACGAATATTTTTTGCAGTGAAACTGAACTTGACTTGGCGCAGTGAAGAAACCATTTACACGGTTTGTTTTTCCAGTGCAGCTTGGCGCAACTCATCATGGCAGTTAACTACCGTTGTCATGGCGACGAGGGGTTTCAAGTTTAATAATTTACAAACATTTAATTTGATGCATGCTTAGGAGCAGCAAAACCAAGCTTAAAACTTTATTGATGTTTGGCTGGCCCATGACATATTTTGGTTGCATCTTTTACGAAGCATAATTATTCTCCAGGCTTTTTAGATTTTCTTATCCATGCATGACTTGAAAAAGTAAAACAACGCTTGCTTGGAGAGAGACAGCGAGAGTGCATTTATTTTTGACTGGAAAAACACAACACAATAAAAAAAATATCAACCATTTCAATTTCATATCAGGCAGTATCATCCATTCTGTGAGAGGCTGCGAAACGACCTTAGTGCAATTCCAGGTGAAATTGGCAGGGTCATCGAGTCTGCAGCCTCTCACAGTTTTCTTACAGCATAAGAAAACTATCATTCACGTGGCGGAAACAGTTGTAATTATCGCAAGCAGAGGTAATAATAGCGCCAATATCACAGTGAAAAGGGAACATAGTGTCATAACAATTTTAAGTAACTGTACGCACATAAGGACGTATTTCTGGTTTAAATGAAGAAATTTCTTCACGTTTTACGAAATCGTTCGTATTTATACATGCAAAATTTTTAGTTTTAGTTTTAGTTGGTAGTTCATTCCAAAACACTGGTCCTAGATATCGAATCAAGTGTTGCGAATTTGATTGTTTAATCGTGCTATAGCGTAATTTTCACTAGTAGCAAATCTGCTTGGATAGGAGTGCAGTTTGGAAGGCAATGCAAAAAAATCAGTGAAGCAATTCGGTAGAGAGTTGTTCCGATATTTACTCATTAATTTTAGAATTTCTAATTTATAAATGTTGCTTAAATTTAGCAAGTTTAGTTTTTGATATAAAGGATTGAGTTTTGTTCTGATAAATGATGATTTTGTGATAATCTATACAATGTGATTTTGCTGAACTTGAATTTTGTTGATATATTTGGCAGCGGAATGTCCCCAAATAGATATACCCTATTGCAAGTGCTAATACACTATACTAAGATACACATTTCGCAATATGGACAGTGGTGCGAAGTGTCTTAGATTGCTGCTATTGCAATAGTCAATTTTTTAACTACACTTTTCGTGTGTGGCTCCCATGATAGTTTGTTATCAAGAAGCATTCCTAAATATTTAAAACTTTTTTGTTGAGTAATAGCATTTCCATTCCGTGCTTGAATGCATAATTTATCTTTTACTTTGTTATAAGTTTTGTTCGAAAATAATACAAAGTTAGTTTTGGAATAGTTAATTGTCAATTTATTGGCAGTGACCCAACTTTCAATATGATGCATTTCTGCTTCACTCTTTAAGCCTTGTCTGCACTTGGCGTAAAATCGTTAGCGTAGCATAAAATTCTTTGTTTATTTAAGTTAGTTGGAAAAACGCTAGCGCGGATGTGCTAGCACGCTCAATGCGGAATCTTCAGCGTAAAAACTTTGCCTTTTTAGCAAAGTATTTTCCAAACACTCAGCGTCTAGCATGCTCTGATCTTGAGGTAACAGTCAAGTCTTAGCCTAGGCTAGTTGAAAAATAGTGTTTTGGGACTCCTGCGTTATTTGGTTGGACACGATTCCATGTTTATGGAAAAGGCTAGGTCTAGACTTGGCGTTAGAACCTCAGCTATTTCAAGTTTTACGCATATTTAGCTTGGAAAAGGCAGGTAAATATAACCTAGGCTTGTAGGCAAACAGTGTTTTGGGGCACTTTTGTCTTTTTTGCGTGAACAAGTCAGAGGTTTTCATATTTTTTTACATTTTTTGAAAAGACTATAAGCTAGATGCTTACTGATTCAATTTGCATGGCATATTAAGCTAAAAACAGAGGTAGACCTAGATTTATTAGCATATCAGTGCCAAGTCATATGTAACCCTATCCAGGTTAGCTGCAGTGCCATACAAAACCAGAAAACTTTCTTCAGTTCTTTAGGCTAATGTATGATTCATTGGTAGATGCAGGGTCTCAGCCCCTCTAAATTTCAATCATGATGATGCCGTTACATACCGGTAGTCTAGTAAGCTGTGGGCAGATAAATAGGCTACTGGAACTGGATGATGGTTAAATATTCTTGGTATGTAGCCCTGTCCAGTGAATTACAGTGCCAATTGTACTGTAATTAAGCGACCAGATAGTTCTTTTAAAGATTGGTTTTTGATTGAAATATTAATAGGTATATAGTGAATCAGCACGGGTACCGTAGCTTATAACCGATTTGTTTTTATTTTGCAGATTGGTATCAGTAGGTTTTTTAAGCAGTTGGTCTACAGATAAAAATAGACAAGTCAGAAAATTTTGACAGAAACCATACCCTTGGAATGAGACTTAAAGCTTATTGATAGCAGTTTAACAATATTCTACCCAATTCTATGGAGTTCATCCAATGCTAGTTACCAGCAGCCTCAACACAAATTTTTAAAAATATGCTTGGAGGAACGTCGCTGAGAAACAAGGATCAGAGAATAGTAAGCATATATTTACCAATCTGCTGTCAGTAATCCAAAGCTTTTCCTCATTATGTCTCATAGTTAAGTTTTCTAGCTTGTCTCTGTGTAAGTGACGTACAGTTACACAGCGAATTGGTAAGCTAGCATAATGATGCACCGGTATGTAAATTTTGACACAGTTTTCGCAGTATTGAGCCAGCAGCTCTGGAACTGCTTTACTAGTTTATCAATGCTATTTTGGGTATATAGCAGTTTTGCTAGCAAAGTTTTATGTGTTTGTTTTTAGATGAGATTATGTAAGATGCTGTGGAAAAACTTTAAGGAAAAGAGAATCTGAAAACAAGAGTACAAAGTCATTTTGCAAAACTGGCTGATGATGTTTAACAGCTAGCTGCTATTTAAATGATCAAACAACTGATTTGTTGTTTAATTTGCAATATACGCTTTTGTTAATATAAACATGCAGAGTAGTGCTGCTGTTGTACTCCAAGACTGGTACAGTAGTAGGATGAGCACAATGTTTCAAAAGTGTGTAAATTTTTGAGAAAGGTTGACCAGCACTGGTCTAGTCTACTGCTTAAAACGTCGATGTACAGAAGCATTGGCTTTCAAAATTGCAACATCGAAGCATTTTAATTCGGAATACAATAATTATTTTTTTGTTGTTTTAATTCGGAATGCAATGAAGATTTTTAGAAGCGTTTTACTTTGTGTTTTTTTGGTAGGCCCAAGTATTGCATTTGGTTGGTTATTTAGTTTTTTATGATTCCATAAACAAGATTTTTATTGCGAAGTTTGCATGGAATAATTTATCTCTTGAATTGGCAAGGTCACTCCTGGTCATTCATTACGGTAGTAGTAGTAGGGATTAAAGGACTCAGTGATGTCATAATAACCAAGCAGGTCAGAAAACAAAAATCAGCGTGAAAATGACGTAGGCTGCGCCGACTGCTTTTTGCAAGTGTAGACAGATTTTACGCTGAGCGATCAGCGTAAAAATATTTTTACGCCAAGTGTAGACGAGGCTTTATCATCAGTACATCACAGGTCTTATCATTACATAATAAAACAGCATCATCAGCATACATCAAGACATCCGAACCGCAAGAGTTGGGCAGATCATTAATGTGCACAAGAAACAAAAAAAGCCCTAACATGCTACCTTGCGGTACTCCTACGGTAATTGGTAACATGTCTGTGGCTTGCTCATTGTTCACAGTATACTGCTTTCTATTGGTTAAATACGATGCAATCAAGCTACTTGCAATTCCTCTTACGCCATAATGTTCAAGTTTTCCAATTAAAATTTGATGATTGACGGTGTCAAATGCCTTAGCAAAATCCATAAAGATTGCACAAACTGAGTTATCCAAATCCCGTTGTTTTAAAAAGGCTTCATGTAAAAATGTTAAAGCGAGATTAGTGAAATGATTTTTACGAAAGCCAAACTGTCTATCTGCAAATAGGTGGTATTTTTCCCAAAATTCAATCAAATGCTTATGCAGGATAGTTTCGAATATTTTATTTACAGGAGAAAGAATTGAGATTGGTCTATAATTGCCAATTTCCTGTTTTGGACCTTTTTTATGCTAGGGAATGACTTTAGCTATTTTGAGGATGTCAGGATAAGCACATGTTTCCAGGCAGTGATAAAACGCAGTAGCGAGGGGTTTTGCGATGAGATATTTAGATTCTTTATTTAATGTTGTGGAGATGTCAATGTAACCTGATGATTTATTGCTATTAAGGCCGGCAATTATTTCAATTACTTCATGCTCATTTGTAGCATGCAAAACAATGGATGAAGGCTGTTGTTTGCCCAGGAACCGTTTATAATGTAAACGGCCACAGCACTTTGGCACTTAATTTTTTACCTATTTCCACAAAATGCCTGTTCATCTCGTTACAGATTTCTTGTGGGCTCGTAATTGTTTTGCGATGGGCCTTTATTAGTCGCAGCATTTCAGCTTTGGGTTTGCTTTTGTGTAGTAACTGATTGATGAGATTCCATGTTTCTGCTGAATTATTAGCATGGTTAAATAAATTGTCAAAGTACGCTCGCTTTGCTGCTTCTTTTTCATGAGTAACTTTGTTTCTTAGTTTTTTGTAGATGGCCAATTGCTTGGGGCACTTACTTTTCATGTAATTAACGTAAAGTTTATTTTTTTGTATTATGGAAGCTAATAGCTCTGGGATAATCCAAGGGTTTTGTGATGTCCTATATTGTTTACGACTAAGCATTTTTTTCAGAAAGTGGTGGTTTGTTAGATCGCTCATTAGTGCAATAATATTGTTCAATTTAATCTCGTTATTCATTGAGGAGTAAAGAGAGTTGTAGAGATCTTCTAAATTCATATGTCAACTTTTTCATGTGTTATGCGGCGTACATAAGGGTGGGAAAATGATGTAGTATTTGGTTTACATTTATACGCTGTGCAAATTGGAAAATGGTCTCAAATATCATCACAAATTACAGTTGTAGTGACACGATTAATATGAGCCGAATTCGTATGTGATCGATGATGCTACCACATGTTTTTGAAATACGTGTTGATTTGTCTATTGCTGCGTGCCACCCACGGTTTTAACATGATTAGCATAGTCAGCTACATTAGAATATGTATTTATATTCTCGTAATGTATATTAAAATCTCCCATAATTACATATTTTTGATTAGCTTTGAGAAATTTAAGAATGTGTATAAAATGATCTTCAAAAATTTTAAAGTCAGCAGTGGGGTGCCTATAAATAGATCCAACAAAAAGGGATTCATTTTTAACTAGACCAATTTTAACCCAAACGTCTTCACAAGCATTTACATTTGTTTTGATTTCAGAATTTTGTTGACAATTTAGTCGATCTGCCACAAAAATAGTCGTGCCTCTGGCTTTTGTGTTGGAATTACAGGAAAACAATTTATATCCAGGCATATTGCAATTACTCAGGTTGTGATCCCTTAGCCTAGTTTCACTAATGCATACGACGTCAGCTGGTTTGATAAATTGATTTAAGAATGCAATGAAGCTGTCAAAGTTTCTTTGTAGACTTACTACGTTTAAGTGAACAATGGGCTTGCTAGCATTTCGCTACGTAATTCTTCGTGGGTTTTAAAACCACAATCAGTATTCTCAAAATTAGAGTCGGCGTTTGGGCTTGCTAGCATTTCGCTACGTAATTCTTCGTGGGTTTTAAAACCACAATCAGTATTCTCAAAATTAGTTTCTAAATGTTGTTCACCAATAAATATGCTTGAATTACTTCAACTATCTAGATTTAAAAATAAGCACACAAGCGATGATACATTACATATTGTCCAAGTCGGATTCGGTTTTGATTAAGATTCTGTTGCTTTCTTCATCTTTTCTCACGTAGATTTGACCGTTGTCCGACCAGATGTAGTTATAGTTGAGTTCTGACGCTTTTTGCTTCGTTTTCCAAAACAGTCTTTTTCTTCTTTGCGTTAAGTTTTCGTTTATGCACAAACAAGACATGTCTTTTACTGGAAAGTTGTCAATCTCTTTAGCTTTCAAGCGATTCTCATACATTTTGTTTCTCTTATGCCTGCTGATAAACCTTGTTATAATGGCAGGATGTGGGTTTGATTGGTGTTGTCTGGCTCGTGGGTTTGTTGAACGTCATTTTTGTGGAAGACGATGAGCAATGGAAATATCTTCCTCTACCAGGTCGACACCTATTGCACCAGCTAAATCAAGAGCGATTTGGGTTACATCCTTGTTTTTTTCATAAGGCACACCTACCAATTCTAAATTTTGACGCCTGTCATACTGTTCAAGTTCGTGGACTTTTAGTTCTTCTTTGTTTGATTTATTTTGCAAATCAACCGTTTTTTTGTTTAATTTCTTCAATTCATGCTCATTATGCTTGTTGATAGATAATGCTGTCTTGTAGTCTTAAGTCAGATTTTCATATTTTTCACTAATAAATTCTTGTGCTTTCTGCTATTCCGCTACTTCTTTCAAATTTTTAATTTTAGTTAGCATTGGTGCAGTGGCTTTATTGATCATGGTTTGAACTAGATTTTCAAGCTGCGATTGGGTAACTGCACGATTTTTTCAGAAGCTTGTTTACCGTTTTTCCCTTTGACACACGCTTTGCTGGAAGTCTCTGGCATTGCTTTGCTAGTTAAATCTTGCTTTTGTCAAGAACACGTCTGCTCGCTGTGACTGCGTGGACATATTGTATCAAGTGCGATAGTCTACTAAGTACTTGTTTTGCTATGCAGTAGCTTAGAATCAGCGCGAGGCCTGCCAAACGTTGCATTGTTTATACTAAAGCATTGTTTATACTTAAGTCGTTGCATTGTTTATAATTATTTAATTGTTTGTTTGAAGCATTGTTTAAACGTTGCATTGTTTATATTTAGGTCACTTGCTGAAAAAACTATTAGCTCATGGAAAAATACATAATAATAACGTCCATTCAAATTATGTCATGACGTCACTTACACAATTTTTCAGATCAATGTGGCCCATGACATAGCCTACCCTACCCAAGAGCTAAATCAATCATCAGAACGTTAATGAATGCGTGTCCTATCCTTTCATGAAGCATTCGAGTTAGAGATAGGATAGTTTCATTCCACAACCAAAAAAACACGGCTGAATCAAGAAAGAATAATAGCCTAATTGAAAGCAGTGATTTTATTTGGGAAAAGCGTAAACGTCTGAATAATTGTAAATACAGTTGTTTTTCACACATTGTACGAACTCATCAAGCTTGCATTTCTTCCTGTGAGCCAGCTGCAAATTTACACAGCATCCCTGATTCCTTAATGATGCAATCATAGTTTTCAATTCCGATAGCAGCATGCTTCACAATCATGGGCTACCTCAGACTCTCAAAAAAAAAACATCACAAAAAGCAGTTTTGTCCTCATTCTCTATAACGTGGTTTTAATACAATTGGTGTTTGGGATAAATATTATCTAATTGTTGCATGGTTGAATCAATTTGTCCAGCAAAGCCTTCTTGGATTTTAAAGTTTGAAAATGGGAGTTTCAATTAACTGCAAAACTTACGGAAAAAATTATCAGCAAACCAGCATGGAAACCGGAAAATAATATTATGCATATAATTAACCAAGAGATCATTATAAATATTGCTTACACTAGTATAAACAGTAGGCTATGATGTCTCTGTGATAAATAAAAAAAAGAGCATTTTAACAAATTTAGCCAGGACTTAAAACAGTATAGGCCTAGGCTTATCAATAATAGCTACAAAAAATCAACCATAACAAAGCAGACTAGCTTATTTATGTCCAACACATCTGAATCAAATAAAGATAAATACCCGCCCAAAGAACACCTTTTCTTGCTGAGTACATAAAGTTTTGCCCAGTCTAAGGTCTAATCAAAATTTTGCATTCAAAATAAATCATCTGCAAATCCAGTCACTGTTTGAGAAAACTCCCCTTGGGCTAGGTTTACTCTGTTCAATATAGAAAAAACAGGGTGCTACTACTGTTCAAAATATATCAATATGGACCAAAATTTCTTTCTAAACTTTGAAATTTGCAGTTTGATTAGTCTATCAACCAAAACTTAGTGTACTAGTTGAGAAAGCCTCATTCCAGTCAGGATATCCTGAAAGTAATCGCTTACCGGTATTCTACAAGCCTGATTAGGCTTACCTGCTTGATTAGGCTTGCCAGACCAAGCATTTTTGTAGACAGTATGCTATGGCAAAAACTTTTGATTAATTTGCTAGCCTGTTTGACAGCAACCAGCTCTGAAGCTTGCATAAGAAATCCAAAAAATTTGACCTACCTGGCCAAAAAACAAAATCTGATTAAACTGCAGCTGTTTAGTTAGCCTATTGATCATGATAACTGAGACCCCCCAAACTATGGCACTCATCGCTTCCCACTGTTCAGGAAAATAATCTAGTCCTAGGGTAGGCCCTCCGATACTTGCGGCCCTCTCTGCTCAACTGCACCCTAAATTATTGCTCAGGAGCGATAACCACTGCAGTGTAGCTTAGCAGGGCAAAGTGAAGTTAACCGTGAGCCAGCTCGTACTAGCTCAAGGTTAATATAATAAAACAAACAAAGAATGCGCTCAACTGCGCTGGAAAAAAATTTCGTGTAAATGCGCTTTTAGGTGGTATCATTGAGAATCATCCCCATCTTGGGTTTGTAATCATTCATGTTGAAAATGACAACACCAGAACCTTTATCAGGCTTAGTTGAGTAGATGTCATCATTAGATCGAAGAGCCTTGATTACCTGAAAACACTCTTTTGTCATTAGGAAATCACCCCAGTCTATGGGGCTACCACAATAGTCGTGAGTCACGTCACTCAGTCCGGCCTTTAGAGCAGAAAGATGTTCGTCAGACCGAGGTATGTGATGGAGTAGTTGAGCATAAAGCACTTCAAATTCAGCATGAAGAAGTTCTAGCTGAATTTGAAGTGCTTAATGCTCAACTACTCCATCACAAACCTCCCGTCTGACGAACATCTTTCTGCTCTAAAGGCCTTATGCTCAACACTCTGGTGCACAGAGCTTTCATGATCTGCTCGAAAAGCAAGCTGGAGCCGAAATTAAACAAAGTTCGATCAATCTTGATTAATAACGGCTACCCTGAAGACGTAATCACATCGACTTTTCAACGCAAGCTCAAGCAACTTAATGCCAGACCGATCCACTCAGCACACAAGTGCCCGGTTTATCTACATGTGCCATGTCTAGGAAACGTTTCGACGAGGTTCGAAAAACAAATCAGCTCTGCAGTCAAACGCTGCTATTTTGCCATCAAACCACGTGTTGTTTTTACAACCCGACAGCTCTTGCCATCTACTAAGAAAGTCTTCTTGCCTTCCCATTATTGTAGCAATCTCGTTTACCTATTTGCGTGCTACTGTGATAGTCGGTAGTTGCTCGCACGTCTCAACGTCTTCAAGAGCGTATCAAACAACACATCCCTAAATTCACCATCTCAACCAGCCGAAAAAGCCTTCCTAGCCAGTGTAAAGTCAACAATTCTTGGCAATTTTATGAGTCTGCTATTGGTCAACATCTTCTTGATAACCTTGAATGTGCTTCTCATTACATTAATGACAAATTATTGATTCTTGCCCGAGGTCGTTCTCTCTTTCATCTTTCCGCCTTAGAAGCTACTATTATTAGATATCTCAAACCTATGCTGTGTGAACAAAAATAATTCGTTTATTCTTTGAAACTATCTTAACTCTCTTTCCCTTGACTTTTTAGCCAATCAGAGCTCTTCCGTTTGAAGATTCCTATTGGCTACTTCTAACCAATCAGAGCTCTCTAAGTTCTAACCAATCAGAACTCTTTCTTTCCCTTTATAAATCAGTTCAGTTCACGTATTCTTCATTTATGACGATTTCCGCTGAAGAGTGTCAGATGAAAAAGTTTGGAAAATGAATTATCTACTTCAAGCCATCTTCAAATTCTATACCACCAAACGTCTGATTGAGCTTTGTTTTCTCAAGTTACAAAAAATAATTCTTTCGAAAAAAGTCTCTATTTGCTTACTGCTTTCTTTTTTGGAATAGAAAAACAAATGATTTGCATCCTTTTGCTTTCGGTCGATGAAATTTTTTGTTGATTGCTGGCTGTTTATTACTGCTCTAATACGTATTTGAAACAGAAAAAATGTGACAGCGATTGATCATTTGTTGCATTTGTTTGTGAAAAGTGTCAAGGGAAGTCAGTTCAATGCAATCATTGCAATGGCAATATGATATGGCAAGTTGTTGACACAACGGCGTTGTTCTTATTTCAATCCATGTTTATTTACGAAAATTTGATTCAATTGATCATTCAACAAATTATTTCCTCTCCCCCTGCTTTTCTGGCTATTTGATCATTGGTTATGCTCAAGTTGGATAGCATTTTACACGGGGATTCCATTGTTTATTAATTTTTTTTAAAATCTGTTCTTTGAAAAGAAGGGGGACTTCTTCAAAGTCCAGTGCTAGAATCGCCTGCACTATGAGCTTAACTAAGCATTCATATTTCATACGCATACACACAGTTCTAACCCACTCAACATATTGATAAAGGGCTGTGTCACTGGGATGACGCGACATCAAAAAACAACTCATAAAAGTAATATTGGTGTAAGCAAATAATTATTAGGTCAAAATTCAGATTCAACAAAACTACATTGTTAAAATATTAACAGAAACTCCCTTTTTTAGAAAGAAACTTTTACCGATTTACTCGTATTTATACTTGCTGAAATTTAACAACATTTTTAATCTTGAAGTTTTTTAAGTTTGTGTTTAAATTTCGATCAGAAATTCTTTTTCATGCTTTAATGAGTACTTTCGACAAGCTGCACAAGTTTGTGAGTATTCAACTCGATTTAGCTTAAACGAAAATTGGGTCTTCATGTGTTGCAGCAAATCTCTTACTCAAAGGTCAATTCGTTATATAGGCTGCAATATCTGGAACAATCTACCAACTGACATAAAAGGCAACTCGCGAATCAGTTTTAACGTTTTTTGTGAAAAAAATTGAACAAGTTCTTCATCACAAGCAATGCTAGAATAGCTCTTGTTTGGTCTCCTTGCCACTGTGATTTTGGTTATATTTTGTTAGCTAAATTCTTTAGCAATAATGATAAATACTTCAGTATCTCTTGTACCTGTGACTGTTAATGTTGTGTTATAGTGTATTTCAAAGCTTTCGCAATGTTTTGGTGATAATTTTTCATTTTAATTTTCATCGCATTAAGTTTGTTTCGTGTACTTGGCGCTTAAATCCTTACTGTTTTTTGTGTTTTTCTTTTCCTTTTTTTGTATTCTATAGCTTAGTGTAAAATTGTGCAATTTTTATCACTACAGTATTATGCATTAAGCCGGGTCTACACTGAGGCCGAGCGGGACTCATAAAAGCAATTGCAAGAGTCGCACTAAATGCTGTCAACCTATTGATTGAATGGAGATCCAGCACATCTTGGGTAGCACAAGTTATGAGCAATGGACTTTCTAATAAATTTTTAAAATTTTAGGGTAAGTTCTTGGAGAATGCGTACCATAATGTCCTTTGATGCAATAGTTCACAATATTTCAACTAGGGATGTGTCTCAAGGAAAATTACTCGGACTCGCTGAGTAACGAGTATTTACGACATTACTCGGTGAGTCCGAGTATCTATGACATCGCGCGCGATGGGTAGTGCGCTTTTGCCTTTTTGGTTTTCTTGCATTTAGCTGCTTCAGAATCATTGGGTTAATCAGTAACAATAGTATTTAATTTTGGGATACTGAGCTTACAGTCAAATGGCAACATCTTGGCATTACAATGCAATAATGACAATGTACACCATAGGTACCTTATCAAGCAGAAAAGACAATAATGTTCATGAATTAACAGTCTTGTTTTGTGCTGTACGGTAAATTACTTCCATTGGGTTGGTAGCTTGGGTTTAAGTAAAAAAAAAAAACGTTAATTGTTTATAAATTAGTACTCGGTCAAGTATCAACTAATACTCGGCCGAGTCCGAGTAACGAAAATGCCTTAATACTCGGCCAAGTACTTGGACTTGACTCGGAAAATGCCTTAATACTCGGGCGAGTACTCAGACGCAACTCAGCACATCCCTAATTTCAACCATATTGTTTTGCTCTACCATAATTAGTTCAGTTTAAAAATTGCTACTATTTTGCTGTTCTCTGCCATGGATGGATTTCCACCCTGGCACTTGGTAAAAAATGTATTGAACGATATATTTTTTCAACAACGAGCTCTATCTTCATTTTTTATACTAGTACAAAAACTCTGGGCCCAATTGGGAAACTTAGCCTAACCTACTGTTGCTAACAGCAACACTAATTGAACAAGTAACCCCGGGGAAGCCACACGGGTCTTCACTTCAACTGCCAACTCAGAAACAACCAGACTGTAAACATCCAATTCTTGTATTTGTTTTTGATCTTCTTTCAACTGGGTCTTAAAGGCGATGACTTGAATAGAAAATTGTAAACAAAAATATAAGCAGTAGAAGCAGATTTAAAATCAAGGTGATTGAGGGCAGTATTCACTCAACTTCGAACTTAAATTTCAGCAACCACAAAGTAAATTTGTTAAAAAGCGCCTCGTTTCGCTGCATTAGTTTCAACCCCAAAATTCAAAACTGAGCTCTGTCCCAGCACTACGTCTGTGAAGACAACAAAAAATGCAAGAAAAAGGCAATGACGTAAAGCAACTATTTGCTTGAATTTCATAAGAAATTCCGTGTCTAAATGAAGTATTGCGCAAGAAAACAATAAACAGATTTTGGACAATCACACAACTAAAAACCAGTGTTTGAAGTAAACCATGATTAGAGGCATAATGCGATTCTGTAACACCTACCGTGTTGGTTTTACCCATGTAGACCAATCGTCTTGGGGCTAAAAAAACATGGTGAGACACTTAGATTATGACAAGAATTTCGCACATTCCATATGACGTATCTACTGTCTAGTCGAAGATCATTTACCACATTTGGCTCCATTGAAAATGTATTAACGAGCATAATGCAAGTGAAAATTAATTAAGTGTTCAAACCTAACACACACACACACAAAAAAAAAACAGAAATTCACAATTCAATTTCCCTCATCGAGCACTTCAGCCGCAATCTCTATCATCTTCAATTGGACCTTGTATCGTTTGGCTACCAACATGGTTCTTATATTGGCAGCGATGCTTTCCAAAAATAAAAACAACTGAACCTTTGGGCTCGTCTGCAACAATTATTTGATAAAATTGTTTTGTTCATAAATCCACTAGTTGTTAAAAACTTCTAAATTTATTGACATTCTCTGGATCAGGGTGGTCCAACTGCAGGCTCGCGGGCCAAAGTAATTTTCTTGGCCCGCATTGAGTTACAGTGATTTGCACGCTTAGGTCTGAAAACATTTACTTATTCTTTGTTTTTGTAGTTTTCGACCGCGTTTACGTTTTTGTTTTTTAGATTTATTTCTGAACAGTCTGTACCACGTTGCATCATGACTTACATGGTGTTTTATTCTTCGAATTGCGACGGATTACTTTTCAGTTTGTTGCAATTGTAGGAGCTGAAGGGCAGGTTCACATCAGTAGCAAGGAGGACGAGTCGGGGCCAACAAACAATATGATAAAACACTCAACTTCCACACCCTTGCTAAAAACTCTTGGTCGTAGAGTAGACCTTCACCATCGCTGTTAATCGCCCAACGTTACTGAAAAAAGATAGCGATAGCTATTTTGTGCCATTGGTGGTTATATTTCATGCAAAGTAAGCTTATCTGCACCAGATGACCGAGTTGTTAACGTTCGCGCCTCTGGAGCGAAAGTTTAGGGTTCAAATCGTAGGTCAGTCAAATCGGACACAGTGTTGCCAATGACTCACCAGTCACCACCGCTGCGCCATTTGTTTGAAAGAAGCTGTGTTGCACTGCTGCATAGATGGGGGCATTGCTAACTTGTTACACGTTTAAAACGACGAGTATAATGAAGATTTGATTTTGACTTGTTATTATTGATCTTTATGAAAAGCTGAATTAGCGTAGTAGTTCATTTTATTTCTGGCTTGCCATAGAATATTTACAACAACATAAACAACAATAAGTTAGAAAAAGGACAAAGCGGCACATGTTAACATGATAATGCTGGAGTCAAAATTAAACAACAAATTTTAAAATTTTCGTTGTAGTCTAACTCACAATTATGTTGATCTACTGGCAAGTAGCAACATCTTCTATTATGCATTGGTCCACGTGATAAGAATGCAGCTTTTTATGGTTTGCTATAAGATTAAGTTGGACCACCCTGCTCTAGATTATAGGACAATGTGATGCAACATTGCTACGATGAACTATCAATGACTTATTATGTTAAGTCAGTGGTTCTTACCCGACCCCCTGAGAATAAATTACGTATGTAAACAATTCACATTTTTTCCTGCTACACAAATAAGCTACATACTACCAATTTTGTTTGCAAAAAAAAAAGATTACAGCCAAGTAGCTTGCTTAGCAACTGCTTTATGCTTTTCAGAACTAGTACATAATATACAACAGGTTGAAATTAATTGATACTCCTCATTAATGAAAAATCAATATTGTTTGTGTGATCTTAGACTTTTTTGCAGCTTCTTAACTCATGCACGAAAAGATGCGTTCCTCTTTCAAAATGATTCCGCTTGAACAAGAACCATTTTTTACTCATTATAGGCTTTCATAGAAGTAACAGTATGAAAAAAATTGGGTTAATTTTCCCTTTGACATTTGCCAAGGGGTAAATGAGAATATAAAAATTGAGAATCCCTGTCTTAAATCTCTGAAACCTGCTGTGTGTTTTCAGTTTCAATAACTAAAGATCAGTGAACCAACTTAAAACCGACTAGATATTTACCACGAATTTCATTAGTCTTGTTCAACGCTTCAATTAGCGTTGTAGCAGTTGGATCTAGAGGCTGTGCGCTGGGAAATTCTTTCGCTGCTTCTTGGGCTTTCCCTCGACCAGACGTGTGACTTGAACACCAGATTGGCTTGTTTGATCTAAAATTAGAGTGATGGCAAAATTTTACTTTAGTGGTTCATGTAATTATCAACATTACACAGCATAAATGTAGGCCAACGTATTGAGGTTCGAAGGCTAATACAATGAAATATACTTGAAGTTCCCACACATGGTTTGAAAAGTTAGAGATAAACGTATTTGTAAGGAATGCTGGTTGTGCTAATTTAGCATAGCAGAGTAGGATGTACCTACACTGGTGTTTTAAAGCAGTGATAGTGCATCTTCACTATTATCATCCAGCTTAGCATACGATGATGGCCCAGGGTTTTCACCGCACATTTAGTGTTCTTTTTTTTTTGGCAAAACATCCTTTTTCTCTAAAAAGTTAGTGGGTGTCCTGCAAACACATAAATGTAAAAATATTTTGATGTTCTTTAACAAAAATCCAAATTGAACTTTGGTATATCATAACTTCAACACGTTAATCTTACATTTACTTAATTTTGGTTTTTGAACAACTTTTCAACTCTTAATGCTAAAGTGAACTTGAACACAAAAATATGAAACTGCAACATGATGACTCAGCTGTATCAACTGACAGCTGCTTCAAACATACAACAAATCTCCAAGCTAAAGCTCAGTTGACAGCTAAATACACTCTCACATGCTTCTAATCCCAATATGATAGCTTGAAAATTCCAAACCCTGCTGATTAATTATTTAAAAAGCTGTTATTTTGCAATCTTTTAGGATACTTTCGGTATTGATGGAAGGGATCAGTAAATGTTATGAAATTGAATAGACTCCATGATGAAGTAGGGGCATCTCCACCAGCACCTGACTCGAGGAATTGTTCTGCATTTCTTCTTCCTTTTATATTTTTCCTTAAGTCTTTTCCAAGTGAGTTTGCACAACTCTTCTGCATGTACATAAATACTTATTAGTCCTTGCAGTTTTGCACTGTCTAGCATACACTGCTAATGATGACAGCAGAATTAATCTGTCGTCAAAGCACCCAGTGTTGACGAAAAGCATTACCTAGGCTTTATTTGTTCTTCTTCAAAACTACTTTCTTGCTACATTTATTGAAGTAGGGGCATCTCCACCAGCACCTGACCTCGAGGAATTGTTCTGTATTTTCTTCTATATTTTTCCTTAAGTCTTTTCCAAGTGAGTTTGCACAACTCTTCTGCATGTACATAAATACTATTTTAGTCCATGCAGTTTTGCACTGTCTAGCATACACTGCTAATGATGACAGCAGAATTAATCTGTTGTCAAAGCACCCAGTGTCGACGAAAAGCATTATTTGTTCTTCTTCAAAACTACTTTCTTGCTACATTTATCGTATTCCAATATTTTTAGCAAAGCATAAACAATTATGTGATTAAAAAAGCGACTGCTGCAAAATGTCGTGGAATAATTATTAGACCTACCCTAAAATGGAACCTACAAATTCAGTCGCTCTGCACGAAACTCTCAAAAGCTGCTGGCATTATATCAAAGATACGACATTATGTTTACACACCAACTGTGCGACTAATTTATTTCAGTCTAGTGCATTCACATATATTGTACGGCATATTATCATGGGTATCAGAATACAGTACAACTCTAAATTCTCTACAAATACTACTAAACAAAATTGTTAGAATCATGAGTAAAGTTAGGCAGGACAGCCAGTCACTAACCATTCACTATTTTGCAACTTGGTTATTTTAAACATCAAACATAACTACCAATTTGAACTTGCAAAGTTTATGCATCGTTACCATAATAATAAACTTCCTCTGCTTTTTAACAGCTGTTTTGTACCTTTAGAAAATATACATAGTTAAAACACAAGGGCCAACAACAATAACAGCTACTTTCTACCCAGATTTTCAAGTAATGCCACCAAAAACTCATTATATTCAGAAGTAGTAAGAATCTGGAATAGAATTCCAGAAACCTGGTAAAATCCTTCCTGTCAAAAGTTTATTTTAATGTACTAGAGCCACTTACTCGACCAACACAATGATCATTGAACTAAATTAGATCCAAAGAGCACCTATCACATAAGCATATTTTGCATTAAACTCTAATTTCTTGGTAATTAAAAATATCATTACTGATCAAATAGCCTACTCAAATCTTTATGAATTCGTAGATTGATTTGCAGTACTGGTATTACCGGTACCGGGGGGTAAGCTATAGCAAAATGAAGTGTAAAATATGTACTTGTTTAATGTATATTCTTGGTGAATTGATTATATTGCAGAACTGTTACGATTTTAAATGTCGTGCACGTGTGATAATGGAAGCCGCACAGTACACAAGCATTTTAGTAGACGTTACTTTCTCATTTTGTTTTGAACATAGTGTATATATTGTTACTAGCTTTTCGATTTAGCATTTGTATATTTCATTTTTTTTTTCACTTTACAAACTGGCATAAATGCAAATCCTTATCAAGTTAACTCAAAGTACTTATGAGCAAGATGGTGTGGTGACTAGATGAGTTTTGCTCTTTCAATACACCAGTGTTGTTCTATTGCAATAACTGATGTTTTTAATGTTAACTTAAGTGACACAAATAAACTTAATTACTTACAATGTGGCTGGATAATAGTAACCATTACCGTTAACTGAACCTTTTTTAATTACAGCATGCTAATCATAACTTCACATCTTTGTATCATGATCAAGTATCAGAAATTTACACTATAACCTTTAAATAGACAAGCTACACTTATTAAAGTCACAGGCTTAATAAGAAAATTTGCTATTACAGCAGGAGCGTAATTAGGAGGGAGGGAGCATTGGGCCATGCCTCCTTACCCCCTTTTGACTCTGCCTTTTAGTAAAAAGAACTAAATTAATAATTCCAAGTGACTGAAATATGCCAGACTCTTTGATGGTTTCTGCAGCCTATGGCCAGGGGCGGATACAGGGGGGTAGGATGAAAAGTATGCGTTATTTATTTTTTTTAGCTATGGGCGGCTGTGCCAAATGCAAGTCATGTGTCACGCTAATTTCGGTCTCAATGAAACACACAAACTTCCAATTACCATTCAGCTTCAGCGTAGACCCAGCTTTAATTATATCGTTATTAGAGGTAAGAGGCTGCATACTCGGCGACTGCGCCACTTCCTTGGAACTGGACACATGGTCTTTTCGCAGCCTCTCACCAGAAAGACATTGCATAATTTTCTTTTTACACTAATCATTTTTTTTTTCATTTTGTATCACGCGTTGTGCCTTTCTGTACAAAAATAAGCTCTCTCTTGGAGCATTGTTTGTTGTCCAAGTTATTGTGTTGGCATACGTTTTTCGGAAGTGTACTGCACGGTCGGCCTCTTTTGTTTGTGATTGATTCTTCTAATGTTTAAATCATTGATCTTTAATTGTGAGTAGTTGGATAGCTAGACCAGGTATTAGGAAGCTATCTTTTGCTTGATTTACGAACTAGCCCGACCCTTATGAACTTTCTACAATTGTTTTTACTTCTGATAAATTATTAGCATAATACAAGGCAGCATTTGTTCAGTTTTCCCATTTCGTTATGACAGGGAGAGGGGGTTAACTAATAACTGCAAAGTGTACTTGTCTGGTTTTGTTTTTAACAGTTACAAGCTGTGATTCTTGCTATAGAACATCTTGGTAGTAAGATTATTCTTTTGATGCACAGTTGTGCAATAGATGAGCTATACAAGTGACATGAAGCAATTTAGGTACAAGGATTTTAGATTTGTGCCTGCGGCCACCGCCTACCAGGTATCTTGCAGTATCAGGCAATAGAAGACCAAAGGAATTTCGATTGGTTCCAAGAGATCTAACAGCATCGTCAATTGCTAGAACAATGCTGTCAGCATTTGGTGAACACGACAAAGGTTGACAGTTGTACAGAAAACTGATGTTAGGCGTTTCTAGGGTTCCAACCAGCGTTCCAACCAGCGAACAAAACAAAATACCAATAAGAATCAGTTTTTCTCGCTGGGTACAAAACAACATTTTGAAAAAATGTATTCAATTTTAAAAATTGACTTATTATTGACCTATCAAATTTATGAACTGAAATGTATTCCTTATGTCCAGGGTTCTTGCGAAAAACTACGTTGCACAAGCTTACCAATGAAAATTTGATTTTGTTGATAAAAACTTGCCCTAGTCACTTACCCTAGTCATACCTATATTAATCTCAGTTAATTGGTACTTCATTGTAATAGCGCTAAGCACTACAGATACTATGATTGCTTAATCTGTTAATGCAGGCAAGTAAGAAACATTTGCACAAGGCTTAGTATTTACTGTAGATGCAAACAAGCGATAGTAGAAGAATAACCACAAGTTGACTTACCATACCTGTGGTTACCACTAACTTTTCTTCCAGTAATCAAATCAGCTGTTTGTAAATGCAGTCTAGTCTACCAGTTTGCAAAGCCTGTTTACCAGCAAGCATCTGAACTTATTCAAATAGTAAGAATATATCTACGGTTGTGTAAGCTTTTAAGCTTTTCTAATGACGCAGTGATTCTCTGTTGTTTCTTCTGTGGCAACTTAAAATGAGTTAATAACTTGTGGATTACCCAGAATTTAGGTAAAAACTTTTTATCCAATATCATATTGTAACTTTCTATTTGAAAAGTCATTACTGCACTATGTTATGTAAAAAAAAGTCGGTGTAACTCACAAAATGACGCTAACATATTTGAGGTAAATCCAAATGCTGACATCAGTGGCGTAGCCAGTCAAAAATTTCGGGGGGGCAAAACTTCATAGGCTTGTTTAGTGGTGCACCCAGAATTCAGCAAAGGTGGGCACAATCGGGAGTCTAAGGGTAAAGCCCCCAGCCGCCAGAGGCTAGGAGGGTATGGGATCAGAGCCCCCAGCCGCCATGGATTTTTAGGATTTTTACAAGAAAACCACTCATTTTAGCATAGATTTTTTTGTCGAATAAGGACGCGCGGGTTCCCCTGAGTGGTCTTAATCCGCCCCTGCTTGCGTTGTTAGTAGACTTACGTTATAGCATTAGTATCTTTGGTTGTAGACTAGTGGTAACTGAAAATATTTCAGGGGGGCAATTGCCCTCTTTGCCGTCCTGGCTGACATCCTATTTATTGCTTGAATAGGTCTGCTATTAATTCAGCACACATTATAGTAGTGCATTGATTCAAAGTTTTTGAAAACCTCTTTATCTATTTCATGATGAAAGAAGTTACAAGTATGGTCAAATCCTTTCTTGCGTTTTGTTTGCCATAACCTGGATACCTTTCTGGTATGGTAACTTCACAAGACAGTGTCTTCTACTTGGATTTTGAATTGCAATTTCTCACATAAAAGATTATTGAAATGTGGAATTGTACTGTAGCAAAAAAAAAGCTTGTGCAATGTTTGAAAAATAAGAAGTCTTTTTAAGATTTAACTGTGCAGTGGGAGTTTTTTTTTTTTCATTTACAATCAAAAATATTTTGAATAAGTAGATAGCTAAGCAACGGGTGTATTTAGAAGCTGCGATAATTTTAAAAGCATCAGTATTTTAAGTCACCATAAAATTGTGTGTTGCGTTTAAATGCTACAGTATTTCATTTCCTCTAAAAAAGTGGCTAATTTGAAATTGCTTGGAAGATATTACTTACTCACTTGTTAATTTACCATCATTTCCTAAGGGATTTTCTTTCACGAATTCAACACCATGTGCTTACACGATGAGAAGTAGTACGATGACATTAGGCTCCAACCCAATTAGCTGTGCTGCCCCAGGTCTTGAAGAGGATGAATTTGTTTTGGACATGGCTACAACCACTGTCGCATATGGAAAAGTTGAAGTTGCTGATAGGTGTGAAACAATTTACTGTGCATTTGTAGAAAGATGTTTGTTTCAAGAGGCAAAAACATTTACTGTATACGCTGTTAAACCTAACTCGTCTCTGATTGGTCAATCGATTTTTTCCCTAGTGATCAGGTAGTAACCAAAATATTCAGTTTTCGGTCATATGAGTTATGTACGAAGACTGGCTTGTAGGGCTTGTCTAAGTGATGTTGCGTTGCGAATCTTGGCAAAATAAAACCCTCCAATGCAATAACTTTTGTGGCTTATTGGCAGTATTTTTCTTAAATTAGTGAGATTTAGTGCATTTGAAATGTGATTAATATTAGGTTTTAGACTACAACTTTACAAGTTATCAAACCCAACAAGTCCTAGTCGAGTTGCAGAGAAAGTGATTTTATTTCCATGACTGTTAATAATTTACTGTAGTTTTGCTGGTTTATGCAACCCCTCTGTTTAATTTATGACAAAAAAGCTGTTAATCTACCAGTTCCTAAACACTTAAACTCCCCAGTAGCTGCTAGACTACCGGTACATGTCATGTCACTCATGTGTGGGCTACTTTGAGATGCTACCAGTAATCATTGCGTTAAAGAATGGGTCAGCAGTTCAAATCTGCAGATAATGTATCTAAGACAAATTCATCAGTAAGGTTGCAGGGTAGTGTTGATTACTGGTATTAGAGTACCGGTACTGGGTACAAAGTAGGAGTGCAGCAGTACAGTATGGTACTTGTATTATCTGCAGCGCATCTCGTAGTCTATTTGCAGTTAACAACTGAAGCAAAAAACAAATGAATCTAGGATCTGCGGCGCGACGGATTTACAATGACGTTGATGGACTAGCAGTGTGTACTGTGAGCAGAAGCAAATTCAGATTCATAGTTTGTCAAGCTTTAAACTGAAATTGTTCTGAGAGATTTCAGTTTGAGTGTGCAAACAATGGTCTGCACTATCTTCAAATCTGCAGGTATACACGTAATAGGCTTAACTTTGTTTTATTCAACAATTGTGTGTAAATATGGAGCCACAGAGCCACTGCATCTTTTCAAACAAAAGTAAATAAGTATAGCAATGCAGATTCTGGTAAAGCAGGTAAGTGATGAAAACATGCTATGAATGTGCTAATTAGGTGCGGTACTGTGTTATGCTGTATGTACCGGTATGTTGGGGAGTATTTTTAACACTTACCTGTGATTAGTTACCGATAATGTAACGCACTGGAATGCTCACATGGTTTCTGTATTAAATTTTATGTGTCAAAGATGCGACGTATTATTGGTAATTGTAACTTACCCAATACAGCACTAGCTTGGACAACTTTGTCACAATGAGGTCGAAGATTGGAATTGATGAGGTGCAGAATTTTGTGGTTCCTCAGCCTCTCTATGACATGCTCAACATGAATTCTACACTAACTAAAAAAGCAATGTTCTTCCTGGCCTGCTGGAATGACATTGCTTTTTTTCCATAGGCTAGGAAGGACATTGCTTTTTTAGTTATTGCTTTTCACCCTGGCCACGTAAAGGATTTGACCATTAATTCTACTACAGCAATTTTACATGTAAATTAGGTTTCTGATGTAATAAAGGGTTGATTATCATAATGCTGTCTTTTTAAAAACGAAGTGGCTATTTTTGCGGGCCGGTAACATTTGTCGTTTGAGTTTATTTTATTGTTTGTCACGCTCTCGTACCACCGAGGAGAGTGTGAAGGGATAATGAAATAAGCAAATAGCATATTTTTACCGTCACGTATTCTTAGCCACTGCCTTTTGTGAACCATCCAGCAGCTTTTAAATTGACGAGTTGTTGCTGCTCTAGCACATCATCACCCTTTTTATATATACAATACTTTGCAGTTTATGGATAAAATTGATGAGTTGAAATAGCAGCTGAATAACCTCTTAGTGGGAAATATCAAAACTACCAAGTATAACCACAAAAAAGCTCCTAAACAGATAAGATAATATACTAATAAAGATGCATTACCATGACATACACACTCCTATTTTAAGCCATTAATTAAATGAGTTTTGATATATAGTTCAAATGTGTTATCCCACCATTTCTTTTCAAGAAATGAGTCAAAAGCAACTGTTTGATGTAGACTAGATACTGCTGTAACAATAAAAAATTATAGTTAATGATGTCACCTTTACTGCAAAAACTCAAGAGAGACCTACCATGCTTCAACTGAGTACTGACTGAATGAATTTCAGTCCCTGACTGAACTCCAGGAATTTTGTGATGCGTGGTGAAAGCTCGAACTGTGTATCGGTGCGGTAATCTGATAGTGCCTGGTCAATCAAATCACCTTTGGGTCGCAATTGAAGGATCAGATTTGAGTTCATCAAATTCTTGTCAACCTGAGCAGGTCACCTCCTAAATCACACCAAAATAAAAATGATGCATATTAATGCTCAAAGAAGTGCGTATTACGCTACTGTACTACCACAACTTTTAAAACAGAACAGATCTATGTGAGCTTTTTGCATTTGGTAGAATCAGAAACAATGCAATCCAACTTTTTTACAGTAAGTTTGCAACGTTGCTTTAACTTGTACTGAGCAGTGGTGCCACTTTTGCTGCAAAAAGTGCAAAATCATGATGCAAAACTTACTTTGCAATTTAACACATTCTTTAATCGGTATGAAACTATGGTGGAACATGTGCTGTAAAATTCCGGAATTTTTTTGAACTCTCTACAAAGTGATGATGCACTATTCAGGAAATGTGGTTTGCAGAATGGCTGAGCAACATTAATAAGAAAAACATTACTATTTCCATGAAGGCAGAAAAGATTAACTTTACAAATATTTGATTTAATACAATTCCAATGCCCAACCATTGTGCAGTATTTTGCTACAATGCAACTTCTGAAAAAAGAAAGATCGCTCATTGCATTGCCTACCATTAGAACCCAAAGCGAGAATTCAATGGTTACAATGCTGAACAGAAAGAAATATTCTCCAGGCAAATATGCCCTTGTTTGTTCTTATTTTGCTGATGCTGACTTCAAAGCTACTGCTGCAACCAGCACAGCAGTTCCACATTTTTAAAAAAGAAGCCTAAAAAAAGATGCTGTTTCTCGTTTTAATCTTTGTGGTCAGCAAAAGGATCAAAAAAGACATCGCAGATCAACTGCAACATCAAGAAATACCAGCCGCAAGCAACATTGTTACTTTTCATCTGACACTGTCAACTCAGGTGATAATACAGAAAGTTTCAATGAAGATGTAGCAGCTCAAACACCCGTAAATGAAACTGAGGAAAGTAATGACAATGAAGACCAACAGCTAGCAACAAAAGAAACACCCAAACCAAAAAAAGAAAATGAAGCTCTTAAAAAACAAATTTTTAAATGGGAAAATTTGTCAGGTGACAAAATTAAAAATTATACAGGAATTGATGGATCAATATTTCATACTGTTGCGAAAATGATGGAAGGATTTCAACCTCTTAACTACAGATCAGGCAAAACAGTAAATTCAATAACTTCATATGATCAGCTGCTCGTATGCTTAATGAAACTCAAGAGAGGCCTACCACATTTTGACTTAGGAAAGTGATATGATGAAACATTTTTCTGACGTACCTGCATGCATTTCATGAAATCTTCTTTGTTGGATGCTGCATGAAGAATATTCCCTCTCAGGAGAAAAATAGAAGTAGTATGCCAGAAACGTTTGGAGATACATCCAACTGCAGAATTATTGGGTCTCATTCAGAGTAAGTCGTCCGCGTCTTCTGTCACCTTATGCGGACGGGTTATTTTAAATGCCGATGGCTTACTCTATGTAAGACCGAAATCATTTTAGACTGCACAGATTTTTGGTTGTACCACCATGAAAAGATCTTCATGCAGCCAGCACTAGTTATGGTGACTACAGAAACAGATTGACAGCCAAGTAGGTGATTGGAGTTGCCCCAAATGGAGAAATTACTTGAAAAAGTTGTGAGTGCAGCATATCCAGGAAGCACTGTCGATAAAATAGTATCAGACCACAGCAAAGTTATCACGCATTTGAAGGTAGGAAATATAAAATAGAATTGAATTCAAACACACTGACAACACTAGTGAACAAAATTTTGATTTTGAAGTTTACTGCTAGGTTAAATTTTTATCTTGTCAAATGAACAATATACGCCACATCAAGTTTGTTAAATATCCAAATTTTTATTCTTTTTTTATTTACAACCAAACAACGCCTTTGTTTTCTAACTTTATATTTAAAACAATGCCCCCCTCTGATTTTAATTAAATCTACATTTTCAAACTGGAGACTTGGTTCTTGCATGTGCAGAGTGCAGACATAAACTTCATTGTCTACAACTAAATGCCTAAATATGTGTTTCTCAATTTACAACCATTTCATGTCGGCAAAACACAATTTACCAGTTCAAAAGTCAAATTTGTACACATAAAGTTGTGTGTTGAATTCACGGAGCTTGTTTAAATTAAGCCGCATCTCTTAACAGGTGGATATATCGCGAGCACAAGGACTGCTAGGGGCGCTAGTGAGTTATTAGAAGGGGCTAGGGTCTAACCCTAACCTCCTAACCCTGAACCCTAACGTCGAATCTAAACCACGGCTTAATCAAACAAGCCCCGAATTCACGTAGAGCATGTCATTGAGAGGCTGAGGAACTACAAAATTCTGCACCTCATCAATTCCAATCTTCGACCTCATTGTGACAAAGTTGTCCAAGTTTGTGCTGTATATACCATATCAATTACCGGTAAGTAGCTATCACCAATAATACGTGGCATCTTTGACACATGAAAATAATCCAAAAACCATGCAAGCATACCAGTACATTGCATCAAGTGTTAAAAATACTCCTCAACATACCATATCGTACCTAGTTAGCACATTCACAACATGTATTGATCACTTACCAGTACGGTACAGGTACCTACTTCACTGGAATCTGCAATATACTTGTTGTTTGAAAAGATGCAGTGGCTCTGTGTTCGCATACAATTGTTGAATAAAACAAAGTTAAGCCTATTACGTGTATACCAGCAGATTTGAAGATAGTGCAGACCATTGTTTGCACACTCAAACTGAAATCTCTCAGAACAATTTCAGTTTAAAGCTTGACAAACTATGAATCTGAATTTGCTTCTGCTCACAGTACACACTGCTAGTCCATTAACGTCATTGTAAATCCGTCGCGCCGCAGATCCTAGATTTATTTGTTTTTTGCTTCAGTTGTTAACTGCAAATATACTAGGAGATGCACCTCAGGTAATACCAGCAGTGTTCCCTCTAGGATTTTGACTAGAGCGAATTTGCCCAAATGATAAATTTATTGAAATTTTTGCCCAAAGATTTTACTGCTTTAAGGACCCCTTTTACAAATTTTTTGCATTAAATTTGCTTTTCCAAGATACAAGCTACAGTTTTGCATTAAAATATTCAAGTTTTTTGTTTAAGTTTTTTAGTTTTGCATTAAGTAATATTAATTTTTGGTCCAAAATCAGTAAAATTTGCCCCAAAATTTCGCATTTTTTCAAATTTCTCACTCTAGAGGGAATACTGAATACAAGTATATACCGTACCGGTACTGTACCAGTGTACAGCTGCACCCATACCGGTACTCTGTACCCAGTACCGGTACTCTAATACCAGTAATCAACACTACCCTGCAATCTTACTGATGAATTTGTCTTAGATGCATTATCTGCAGATTTGAACTGCTGACCCATTCTTTAACGCAATGATTACTGGTAGCATCTCAAAGTAGCCCACACATGAGCGACATGACATGTACCGGTAGTCTAGCAGCTACTGGGGAGTTTAAGTGTTTAGGAACTGGTAGATTAACAGCTTTTTTGTCATAAATTAAACAGAGGGGTTGCATAAACCAGCAAAACTACAGTAAATTATTAACAGTCATGGAAATAAAATCACTTTCTCTGCAACTCGACTAGGACTTGTTGGGTTTGATAACTTGTAAAGTTGTAGTCTAAAACCTAGTATTAATCACATTTCAAATGCACTAAATCTCACTAATTTAAGAAAAATACTGCCAATAAGCCACAAAAGTTATTGCATTGGAGGGTTTTATTTTGCCAAGATTCGCGACGGAACATTACTTAGACAAGCCCTACAAGAACTCATATGATCGAAAACTGAATATTTTGGTTACTACCTGATCACTGGGGAAACAATCGATTGACCAATCAGAGACGAGTTAGGTTTAACAGCGTATAGCTGTAAACATTTTGAAATTCCTAATTAATTCGCAAATCATTTTCATTTTTATAATCATTTGCTATCGTTTGATGTGTTATTCTTTGAAGGTTAGAAGTTTTTTTGTGGAGAGTGGGAGATTGCTATGCTGCACTGATGCGTCCATGGTAAAGTCAAAACGCGTCTGCAACTGCAAATGGGTGGGTTGCCCTTGGTCCTGTAGTGATGTAGTTAGGCTACTGGTGACTTCGTTCTGTGTTAGATTTTGGAACTAATAGGACTTTTTTACTGGGCGTTGTTGTTTGTGGCTGGTCACTAAAGGGAAGGAACAACCTAGAAAGGATATAAAGTTGATAGGTGTAGAATAAGCAATGTAATTTAAGAGTTTTTTAAGTCTGAAATGGGTCTAGCCTGGATTGGCTGTGCATAGCTAGGCTGGCGAGACTTTTTGTAGTCAAAACGTCAAGTTGTTACTTGCGACTTTTTCCATCAAAACCATTTTTAATTATAGCATTATGCAAAAAAGTCTGAAGAATTGGGGCGGTATACTGCTCAACTTTTGTTGCGTTTAACGCAGTGCGTTAACTTTGTTTGTTCATTAAGTTAACACATCGCTTTAGAGCAGGATACCACCCTTGGTTGGCACATATAGAAAAGTTAGTGGTCCACTAGTGAGAGTTAATAATTCTCACTCCTGGTATTAATTTGAGTAATGATTATTTATTTTTGATCATAGCAATATTGATTGAGCTAACTTGCGAACTGAGGAGAGTTTTCGTCTCCACCAGTGTGAATTGTCGTAAATCACTGAATTATTACAGAAAAAGTAATACCAAATCAAAATTTTGAACTTATATTGGTTGAGCTGGCACATTGTTTCTAGAAAAGTTAAAACCTATTGATCCTTCTGAAACACTAGGCATAGCTTAGTAATATCTGCTGGCATATTACACGTTTTATGCTGAGTTGTTGGTAAAATTCTGGTTATGTTGTTCTGGGTGCTGAAATTCTGTGTGGTGCGTATTTGTACTACAGATATGTGTGAAAGATACATTTGAATGATTTACATCATGAGTATTGAAAATTAGGCTGAGTTAAGCATTTGAAAAAATATTAATGATAATTCTATTATGTAATTCGTGAACGTAGAGTTGTTCCTTAAAATTCAATTTATTAAAACCTTACAACAGCCTGATTTGTTGTTGAATCGTGAAGGGATAAAGTATTTATATGAGAATTTTTATGATAATCTTTTAAATAAAACTTTGTTTGATCTTTTAACTTTAATAGTTACTGATCAAAACATGGATGTTTGTTGCTAAAGAAATTGAAAGGAAACTAATTCAAAAATATTCTACGGGACAGTGACTTCACAAAAATTGTAGAACTGGGAGGCATAAACCACAATAGCCGTCAAAAGAGTCTGGCATATTTAGGTCATTTAGCACCAATTGCTCTTTTGTGTTAAAAGGCAAAACAAAATGTGGGGTAGGGGTGGCTTGGTACAATGATTTTTGTATCTAACTGCTAAGTGAGCTTGCACTCTTTGAATCATCAGCTACCCAGTAATTTCATTTCTTTCAAAATGCGATCTGCTCCCACCTTCACACATGGAATCTGTAACTTGCTCGCTGTATCGCTTGGTCGTGTTGCTGACAAATCTTCTGCGGTCATTGCATCAGAAAGTCTTTACAATGAAAAATTTTCGAGAAAAAGGTTCTTGTTCCAAGTTGCTTCTGTAAAGCAGTTTTTTTTTTTAAAACTTCATGCTAAGCTTAGCTAGCCAAAGGGATAAAACAACCATCCGTACAGCAATAGATTTGAAGTTGATTGCAAGTCACTTCAAGCTAATCATTTGAAATTTGGTATGCATAGTTTTCGTAGTTTACTCTCAGCTTCAAATGGACAGTGGAAAGCTGCTGGAATTTGCTTGTAATGCAATTGATAGAGGCTTTACTGTGATTTCTCCATCGTGGCCAACAAAACTTCTGAGGGCTTCCTTTGGCACCTTGGACGATTTTTTGTGATAGGAGAAAACATATGCAGCTACGGATGATAAAAGGGATTCTTTTGCTTGTAAGGTCATGATTATATAATGGCTTAATTCTCAGCCCAGCTTGTTAAGTGAAATCCTTGGTAAAGATACGTTTTAAATATCGTTTACAAGCAACAAGCTATAAACAAACCATAAGAAGCATAATTTGTCTAGAAAGACTTACTTTTTTTGACTGTTGTTTTTTGCCTGAAGCATGGCAAGCACAATGTTGCATTTTTTTTTTTTTTTTCTTTTCTTTACCGGAGGTTGAAAACTAAGGCATTCAATAAATACGTCTTGCTCAAAAATAGAACACATTTTCACAGGAAAGGAGAAACTATTCCGAATGGCTGGGGAGCTGATAAACATGGGAAAGAAACAAACACTCCGTCTGAAGTGCTTCAGGATGGAGGTCTTTTGCCACTTGGAGGTAGTGAAGTGACTGGTGGATACAAAGGTGTGGACATCATATTTTGTAAACTTGTGTTGCATTTCATTAATGTTTTTTTCAAAACT
The DNA here is from genome assembly GCA_964006365.1 of Trididemnum miniatum. Classification (NCBI taxonomy): domain Eukaryota; kingdom Metazoa; phylum Chordata; class Ascidiacea; order Aplousobranchia; family Didemnidae; genus Trididemnum; species Trididemnum miniatum. The sequence goes on from OZ023238.1 coordinate 3,572,964, forward strand.
AATGACTTTCATTTTATCTGCGTAAAGTGCCTGTCATGACAGGCTGCATGAAGTGATTGAGAAGCTGCAGACTTGGCTACCGCGCCTTGCCTTCCTTGTAATGCAAGGACATATGGTCTTTTGCAGCCTCTCACTGGAAAGAGCAAATTGTTATTGTGTACCTAATGTTATGTTTTTGGTATATATTTGCTATTTTCGAACAAAAATAAATAAATTAATGGATGAATAAATGACATACAGGTTAGATGATCCCCGACTTTATGTGGAATCACCCTTGTTTTGATATTAAGTGCATGAGGCTCAGTACTTTTTAAAAGAGGAAACTCTGGGTGCCTGGGAGTACGGAAAAAGACTTTTGACATCGCCAATTTGACTATGCTTTTTCACTGTTATGGGTAGCAAACCTGTATCTTTCTCCTACTTTATTAGCATGACTGATTGAATTGTTGAACCACACCAGCAGGGCTGTTTTCTAGCACCAGTTACAGGAACCGTTTTTGTTAAGTTTGATTTATAGCTTCTAACTGAAGTGAAAGTATTGAATCATGTAAAAAAATTGAAGGGCCTAGAGAGGTTGCAACTAGCTACGAAATAAAGTTTGTGTGAGGTTGGAGAAAAGCGAGGTGATAGGCGCTGGAGCTATTGACGGAATGATATTTTTGTAAATGTTTGACATTATAGTAAATTTTTATTCAAATAAAAAATTTGAAATAGAATCTCAATTTATTTGAATAAGAATTTACGGAAGGTAGTATTGTATTTTGTTGCATATTCATCCTCCTATTATGAGAAAGCGATCAATGTGCTGTAAGAGCTTGCTTAGAAGTTACTTGCCATCTGTCTACCTCACCAATATCGGGTAATCCTGCTAAGTGCCTTTCCCAACGGCACAACAAGTAAACTTGCCGGCTTGCTCTCCACAGTGTCCCTTTAATGCTGAGAAAGCGATTAATGTGCTGTAAGAGCTTGCTTAGGAGTTACCAGCCATCTGTCTACCACACCAATATGGGGTAATCCTGCTACGTGCCTTTCCCAACGGCACAACAAGTAAACTTGCCAGCTTGCTCTCCAGAGTGTCCCTTTAATGCTGAGCGTTAAGAAGGGAAGCTCTAAATACCTATTTTAAAATCATTGGTTTGACCCGACTCAGAATCAAACCTGCGTCTACAGCTCCCGAGGCGGACGCTGTTACCACTCGGCCATAGTGTTGTGCTGAAATCGATATAAGTTAAATAAAGTGTAAGCATTGAAGTTTTTGACTAATTTTAGCACACAGCCGCAACTCCACCAGCATATTAATTTTGATGCGAAATCATCAGATAGTTTTATTAGATTGTGGTGATTCTCTGCATCATTTTTATAATGAATTTCAATATCAAAACTTTTCGTGCTTTGAACGCCAATTAAAGTCTTAAGCGATTGCAACAATTAATCAAATAGAAAATCAAACTCGCGGAATTACACCGATGCATGTAACGAGTGGTTGAGCCCATCTCTGCAGCTTAGCACCTGGGCAGTATAGCTCCGAAGAAACGTTGTAGTGGTGGCGATGCATTGGCGACACTGTCTCCGATTTGACTGTCCTGGAATCAAAACCCAGACCTCCCGTACCGATAGCAATGTCTTAACAATTGAGCTAAGTGGCAAAGCTCTATGAGTATTTAGTTTTTAAGGTGATTGGTTGTGTGGCCAGTTTGCTTGGCCATATTAGCCTGGTGCGAAGTTGGTGGCAGTCTGTTGACTGTGTTTGTAAACTTTAACTTTCATGCAAAAATTAAAGTTGATTACGCCTTGTGTGGGATAATACTGTAATTACATGACTAGTAAAATGTGTTTTAGTGTATGAACGTTTGAAGTGGTTGAATTGATCTCAAAAACTTTGCAAATGTTGGAGTCATAACGTGTTTTCGAATTTAGGTTATGGATTAGCTATGATGGTTGAAGTACTATGTGGAATATTAGCAGGAGCCACTTACGGACCCAATATTAGAAAATGGGGAACCACTGAGAGAGTTGCCGATCTAGTACGTGTGAAGGGTAATGTATTGGAAACTAAATATGCAAAAGTGTTTTTGTAGTGGAAGGTTTAATTTTTGCTAATTTAGGACGTATCGTTACTTCATTACAAGTTGTCTCTAAGCCGAGCTGATGATGCCAAGACATTCACTGCGAGTCTGTGATGCCAAATATGCACACGCTGGGCTATCCTATATTACTTGGAAATAATATTTGCTGATATTGTTTTACTTCTGTACCTTTGCCACATGCGAAGTTTGACTGGAGTGTAACGTAGCTTCTGTTACATACCACAGAGGTAAAACTTTCTTGGGTGAGTAAATCCAGAGGACTCATTGGCTCACTTGGGTCAATCATCCTGATGGATGAATGTATCTTTCATCTGAGTGTGGCTTATGAAGGCTAAAATTCCGAAACACCGCTGTTCCACTCTATAGCAGTGGTTTTCAACCTGGGGTCTGCGGACCCCCAAGTGGTCCGCAGATGACTTTAAGGGGTCTGCTAAAGTATTGAAAGTTTCATTAAAAATAGTGCAGTTTATTAAAGTACCAGTGTTTATAAATCATTTATTTTAAAAAATAATCTTTTCCTGAACGATATATGAAATAGATGCTGGTAGTTTTAGGGCCCAAGCAACTTCTTCCGACCTTTTTTGGTAAGACTAAAGCACTAAAACTCTGCAAACTCACGCATAAGGAAGCACTGCTGAATTTGCAACAGTTGGGGCTGAAACTTACTTAGGAATGGTTGTTGTTATGTCAAATTCTGTATAGAGAAACGACATACAACTTGGAACTATTGCCTGCAATGATACAATTTTGCCTTTCACAAAGACATACTTGTCTGAAAATGCTTTCAGTGCTTCGACACACGCTAAGAACGAAAGCGAAAAATCGTTTGTTACTTCATAATGATTTGCGCCTTGCATTCACAAATTTTGATCCAGATATCAAGTCATTGTGCAAAAATTTGCAGAGCTTGGGTTAGACGTTGGCAACCTGCGGCCCGGATCCAGCCAGGTAAAATTTCTCGGTCCATGGCCTCTTCAAAGTTTTTATGTTAAATCGCCCGCCGTTGAAGTGTTGGTAAATCCCAATATTTATTTTTCTTCTTATTACGCATTGCATTACAACAAAAATCGATATAACTACGAAGTTCAGTGGCATAGCGAGAAATTTTAAAAGAGAGGATGGGGGAGTAATGATTTTCACATTTTTTTAAGCATATTTTTTTCGGGCTGAACAAATTTGAAGCTGATTGAGAAACAAGAAAAGCTCTAGGGGGTTCGGGGGCATGCTCCCCCAGAAAATTTTTGAAATATTACATGCTTTAATAGCTATTTTAGTGCTTTATGAGTAATTTTTAGTCAAATTTTGTTTAAATTTTTTGACAGTAACTCTGAGTGCTTCGCCAAATATGTTTGCACATTTTCGCTAATTCTGAATGTTTGCACACTTTTGAGTATGCGTGCTTAGGGCCGTAAGGCTTATTGCTATCAAAGAGGTTCAAAATTATTGAAAAATTGTGTATATCAAAAACATTTTTGAAAATGGCTAGTTGGAGGATGCATACCCCTCATCCTACTTCCCTGGATCCGCCCCTGGCCATAAGCTACAGAAACCATGAAAAGAGTCTGGCATATTTAAGTCATTTGCCACCATTAGTTTTGTTGTTTTTTACTAAAAGGTAGAGTCAAAAGGGGGGGCCATGGCCCAATGCCTCCCCTCTAAATACGCTTTTGATGAAGTTACACAGACTTTGCAATACAGTATATACTCCACTTTTTCAAACTTGTACAAATTTCTGGTGCTAATAATGTGTGTGAAATAGACCAGTAGTCACATGAAACGATCTAAATGTGATTTGAGAAGGTTAAGTAGTGAATGGGATCTTTTGTAGAAAGCCCCCGTCAGTAATGCAAAAATGTTTAATTTAAGAAAAAACACCCCCGTTATGCTTGAAGTACTACAGAGAGGCTGAGATGTTTTTCTGGCAAGGGGTTTCTACAAAACATCCAACTTGTACACCATCTGTCTTCATGCTCAGTTATGTGGGTACCAAACTCTCGTCAGACCTATGTGGGTACCAAACTCGTGTCAAAGGTTTTAAGTGCATCAACAGCGCTTAGCACTAAGCTTTATTCTAGAATAGCTACACACCAGCAATCTGCAGGTTAAGAAGGTCAGTGGCGCAATTATTTGCAGATTATCAATGTTAACTGGTTAATGGAGTTACTGAGATAATTAGTCATTACGAGTAAATAAACAACATTGGTCCTTTATCAAAATACGAAAAAGCCGATACCAAAAATTGAGCTGTTTTTGCGTAAGCAGCGAGTCGTGTTTAGCACAGTTGGAGATTTTTACTTGAAAAATTAAGTGCGGCCCATCATATCCTCAAGTGGTTAGCTTTGGCAAGTAGTAACAAAAAGGTATCCTCGGTGAAGGTAGCCTTTGATTTTTACTCAAATTACTTTTAATAACAATTCTAAAATCGTGTCCATTTGTGTTGATTTGTGTGGGGTCCGCAACCACAAATTGCTTAATTTGCTTAATTTAGGGGTCCGCGACTTGAAAAAGGTTGAAAACCACTGCTCTATAGTATATTATTTCTTGTTGCTAATTGCACATAATTGTAGGGACAGTGTTTCATTGCTGTTGATCCTAATGCGTTTTGTCCTGGGTTTGAGGGCAGAATGCAAGATCTAATGGACATTCAACGAAATCTGAATCCAGTTGATCCCGACAAGCCTGTGTTAGTAGCTGGCGATCCAGAAAGAGAACGCATCAAGGAGTGTGGTGATCTTGGTGGGATTCCTTATCCTCGTAATGTTGTTGACTACATGGTGAGATCATATTCATTGTCACAATTTTTATTTGTAATCTCCTTGCTTCAACATTGTACCTGTTGTTGCTCATTTATTTCTGTGCTGTTAAATTGACGTAAGATAGGCTTAACCAAAAAAGAAAAACAGAAGAGAGAGTGTTTATTTTTTGAACAGAAAGGCGCAACGCGTGATATAAAATGAGACACAACAAAGTTAAATAAAAGGAGAACACAACATGCAACTAAAATCGCAAGGGAAATTGCAAAGTGACTGATCAAAAGTCAGCAGCCACCTATGCTTTTGTAATTTTTACGCTTTTCTATTCACTGTTCAATCCGTCACATATTTTTGTTTTTTTGAACAGTCTAATTGAATGTACTCTTTCCCGCTTACGCATTGGGGGATCGGACACTTTTAGATCATTTTTTGCATTTTATCTGCTTTACATTAAAGTTTGAAGGTCATATTCACCATTTTGGCTCAAACCTGGCTCTATTACAAAATTATGCATCCTTCACGCAAAATTGACGCTCAAGCTGAGAGGTTTGGTGGTGATTTGAATCAGGAATTTGTCAGATACCAGATAGATATCCAGCACTATCCAGTGCTTTTTGAGGTATGCGGTATCCAGATGGATGGTGCATCTCTATCCAGTCGGATACGGGATATTTTTAGAGTTCCGGGAAATTGCGTAGAGTAGACTTGGCAAAAATAAAATTTACCTTTCCAATCTATGTGAAAAAAATTGGTGCAAGTTTGAAAACTGTGATTTTGTTTAGACTCTAGGAAAAGTAGAACCGAGTTCAAACCTTAGGCTACGTTGGTAATTTCTTGTATGAAGTGGATTTAAATGTAGTTCTACAAGTTTTTTTTTTTTTCATTCGGCGCTGTGAGTTTTGTCATCAGGAAAGCCACTTTGATGGTGTAGCAGTAAGGCAGTAATCAATCGGCTTCAAAGCGAGACGGGATAAGTTCGATGACCACCACTGTTGTTTCATCTGTAAAGACCATGCGAATAATTTATGTTTAAAAGCCTGTTTTCTGCCCTGTCACTTGCATGTTCGTCTTTTGTTCAAAATGAAAATGAAAAAAGGTGCAATGAGCAGCCAACATAGGTGCCAATGCTTTCTCGAAAGCAAACAGCAGGGGTAGAGAATTTAATGGAAACTTTGCTTTTTATGCTGGAAAAACGACGTTTCAAGGCACCAGTAGCATTGTAATGGATATGTTTCTGCTTTTAAATGTGCGGTTTTGCAACGTTATGGAAGTTGAAGTCTTTAATTCAGCATCCTTAGTTCATCAATCGGTGTTTGTATTAAAGTTGATGTAATTTTTGCATCATTTCAGATTTATCGCAGGATCGATTTTTTGCAGTAATTTTATGGTAATATGGTATTTATAAACTACACCCTTTGCGTTTTTTTTGGTTGCTTTGATGAAAGCGCAAAACATAAGAAAATTCAAACTTGCCTTTTACCGCCTGCTTGGCATAGCGGTTAACGACATCGCTGTTGGTGTGAAAGGTTTGCTACCGTTGCGGCGTTTTTTTTTTGGCGTTCGAAATTATGTTGCACAGACGCAGAGATGGGCTCCGCCACTCATTACATGCTTCAGCGTAATACCGCGAGTATATATACTATAATGAAGTTTTGATCTTTTCTGAAGTTTGCTTTTCGATGGGTCTCACAAATTGCTCACAAGCACAAAGCCGCAAAAATCAACACAATATGTGATAATTGTTAACTTGATTGCTTTACTTGTAAAATCACGCCCGTGACGCAAGCCACATGCTTGACAAAGTTTTCTTCTCACTGTATATATAGCATGAATGCAAAATTGCGTCAAAGCAGTGCTAAGGTTTTGCACTGTTACATTTTGGAACTGTTTTAGCTACTGTACAATGTGCATGCAGTCAACTTTTAATATAATATACTTATGTCACCCCCTTCAGTATTAGACTCAAAGAAGCATTGCTCCTGCTTCTACCAGATAGACACCTATGCGGGCTGGCCAACTTGGCATCCGATTTTCGGCGTGCTGTTGACCAAAATCCACACTTTTAACCACAATTCTTTTTACCCAAAAAATAAAGCCTAGCATTGAAAACGTGTTGCTTTGCTAACGTAGTGTTGTGGATCAGAGTTGAATTAAAAGCAATCAGTAAGATGGTCATTATATCGACTGAGCTTCTGCCGCTCGAACACGTTGCCGATTCGGCCAACTTAAATAGAGTAATGAAGTCCATTTTTAATGATGCAATTCTTTGGAAAGTTTCCTGCGTGTCACATGATCTCATGCAATAGTTTCATGGCTCGCTAGTCGAGCAAGACAATGGCGTTGACAAAAACCATCAAAATATTAATTTTGACTTGGTGCAACTATCTGGCCGGATATCTAGTAAGTTAGATCTGGCTATCGGCACATCCTTAATTTAAATTATGTTTAAGCAGTTTTTGATGAAGAACAAGTCTGTTTTGAGTGATGAGAATCGAATTTTTTTTGAAAGATGTAGTGTACACGGTATTCACACAAGTCTTCATAAAAACTATTGATAATGCTGTTAAGACTATAGCCAAAGTCTCGTCAGCCTTGCTATGCACAGCCAATCCAGGCTAAACTCATTCCAGACTGTAAAGACTCTGTTTTTGCATTGCTTTACCTGTACATCTCGACTTCATCTCTTTTCTAGGTTGTCGAAACATTAATTTGTCTAATGCTGTTAAGTTTTTACCGAAGCATTTGTAAATGTGATTACAACTTTGCTGTGTATTATTAATAAATTTTAGGTGCTTGGACTTTTTGTTTTAGGTTGAAAACATTAAGCATTGGTTGTAAACATTGCAAAAAAAGCCAGTGGAATTGGTCTTAGGCAGGCATGGGCTACATACTGCTCGCGGGCCGGATCTGGCTCATAAGACCATTTTATGCAGCCCGCCGGCACTTACAGAAATATAAACTCCTAGAGAAAGTCAAGCCAAAGATCTTTTATTTTTTTATAGGACATCTGAGAATGTGCACACCTTTTTTTACTCTTCACCGATATTTTCAGTGGAAAACAAGACATTTGAGCAGAGCAGTAGCAGCCACCCCCCAAGCACCCCAATTGGGGTGCCCGAAATTGCCTTAATGCGATTAAGTTGCATCAATTTAAGAACGAAATTTTGCTTTGTGAATTGCGTTGAATGGGATTTTTTGCACTCAGATTCTATATTTCAGTTTTGAAATTCTTTGCTATCGTTTCCTTTTAAATAGCGTCATAAACTGCATAACGATGTCATGAAGAATATACTGTGTGTAAAAGTGCGCGTAGGACTTGAAAAAGGAGGCCGGGCAGAGTTGGATCCAATCATTTTTTAATTTCTACATTGAAATTCATTAATTTAAAAAAATTCAAATTCACTAACACCCTGTGAGCGAATTTAGATTTAATTTTTTTTATTTATTTGCATTTTATACTATCACGAGAAAGCAACAGGGCTCTCCACAAGCTCGCTTAGGATTTGCCGGCCATGTATCTACCACACTTAGATGGGGGAATCCTGTTAAGTGTCTTTCCAGCGGCAGAACAAGCGAACTTGACGGCTTGCTTAGCACTATTTCTTTAATGCTGAATGATTAGTAGGTAAGCTGTGAATACCAATTTTTAAGTCATTGTTTTGACTTGAGTCAGAATGAGACCCTGAGTCTACTGATCCAGAAGCAAACGCTCTGTCCACTTGGCCATTCGATTGGTTCTTCACCAGCCATGTTGTCAATTGAAAGTTTCGATCTACAGATTATATCGCTGTCATAAAAGCACCTGCAAACAAAAAAAATGCGCTGTAGACGATTTTAATGGTAATGGATAAAAGGGTGTAACAAACTTGTCTTAAAATTGCACTTTCAGTTTTTCACAGTGACTACACGTATGTTTTACTACAGTATTTGCATTGTGGTAAGACACTGAGCTGTTACCCCTGGAAAAACCTAAAACAATTTTTATCAAAAGTTTGGCATAGGGGCCCTTGAAAGGATTTTGAGGGGGCCCAAAGTTGAGCTGCTACAGCACTGCATTTGAGGACTTATAGACCTTGTAGACTTTTTTTTTTGCTCTTCCAATTGGTGCGGGCCTGACAATTGTAGTTGTTAAAAATTTTGAACTCGATTCATCAAACAATCCGGCCCTGGAAGAACTTCATCTTCCGACATATGGCCTGCCCACTAGAGAAGTTGCCCACCCCTGGTCTAAGGTCTAAGCTAAAGTAAGTATAGGAAACCTTTCAGTTTTGTACTGCCTAGCTTACACTGCTGATGATGACAGCTGAACCTGTCTCGTCGAAACGTGATTTGCTGTGGCTTTATTTTCCTCCTTTAGATATAAGTCCTGTTGGTAGACACTGAAGAAAACATTATGCTGAAGGCACTGAGGGTAGTTGAATGTGTGTTTTATTAGTTCATCCGCAGTAATCTACCACATTTCTGTTAGGAAAATGTTTAAGTAGATTATTATGTTCATTTCAGCACATGAGTTGAAAATTAAAGTATAAAATATTAAAATCCGACAGCCTGTTTCACTCGGTAAGGTTTGTCAGGGGTATCTTATTCTAGGGATGTGCCGGATACTGGATGCATATTCGCTATCCTCACTATCCGGCGCTTTTTGAGGTATCGAAGTGTTGTGACTTCCCATTCAATAAAACGACGTCGTCTTTCCTAACCTGCTGAATGGAAAGTATACACTGGCGCAAGTGTATATGCGGAAGATTGTTTTGGCAAGGTCAGGCATTTTGAAGGATGATTGTAACTTTTACCTGAGTGCGGCTGATGAGGGCTGATAGCCCGAAGCACTGCTGTTTTGTTCTATGGTGCAACATCATATTTGTTCTATCATTTCCTCACTGACCTATTGTTATTAATGAATTACAATTATATAAAAAAAGTCATAAGCTTGGGCTTTATAGCATGCCTAAGAATGCAAAATTTGCTGTAGGTCTCAAGTCATTTTGCGGCAGCTGTAATAATGAAAAAACCCCGAAGGCCAGGTCTATGCCTCCCCTTTGGTATTACACCCGAGGAAGCAGTGCTCCTGCTCCCTCCGAACAGATGCCTATGGCGGCCGACCGACTTGGCGTCCGATTTTCGGCACACTCTTGACCAAAATTCACTCTTTTAACACAATTCTTCTTACCAAAAAATAAAGCCCAGCGTTGAAAACGTGTTGCTACACAAACGTAGTGTCGTGGATCGGAGTTGAATCAAAAGCGATCAGAAAGATGGTCATTTTATCAACTGAGCTCCTGCCGCTCGACCACGACGGTGATTCGGCCAACTTAGATAGAGTTATGAAGTCCATTTTTAATGACGCAATACTTTTGGAAGTTTCCTGTGTGTCACTTGATCTCATTCTCATGCAATTAGTTTCATGGCTCGCTAGTCGAGCAAGACGATAGCGAGTACAAAAACCATCAAAATATTAATTTTGGCATAGAGCTACCATCGGGTATCTGGCGGGATAGTGACGTGCCGGATATCTGGCAAGTCAGATTTGGTGGATATCTGGTATCCGGCTATCCAGCAAATTTGCTATTTGGCATATCCATATATATCTGGTCAGAGGTGGGCACAGCGGCGCTGTCGCTGCCGCTGTTTTTTCAGCAGCGGTAGCGGAAGCGCTGCTGTTTTTTTCTACCAACAGTGAAAAGCGGCGCCGTCGCTTTTTTTGAGGCAGAGTAGCGACCAGCGCAGCAGCGCTTCTGTGAAGATAATTGACTTGCCGCTGCCGTTACTGCAAAAAAAAAAAGATTTTGAAGACAGTGTGTTATGCAGCCATTTAATAATAAAATCGCAACTTAACCCATTAATGCCCAAATTTTATTTTCTATTTTTTGTGTGTTAAATGCTTGGTATTGAGTATGTAAAGAACAGTTAAAACCATTTTTGTTCATAAAATTTACAAATAGGGGTAAATATAGGGGTCAAAAGTTTGGTCCTTTTTTTAGGACCATGGTCACGTAAAGTATACATTTATAAATAACTAAACTTCCTGGGAGAATGATTACAACTCATCCAGAAACATCCGAAAAATGACAAGTTTATTTCAAGCATAGGCAAAGCGCGAAAAATATTGCATTTAACTGTGCCAACCATCAAAGCACTCTCCCATATGCAAGCCAACATCGCATCTTCTGCTCTGCTTGGACACCTTCTTTTTGCAAACGGCCCATTTTCTTTGCTTGCCACCATCAGTTCTTTCTAGGACATGACCAACAGGTGAAAGACGAGTTGCTGCCGCTACATTTGCAGAAAGTTTTCTTCTTCCCAGCTCCAATACAGCCTTTCCCTGGGAAGTTTATGGTACTTAGAAAAAAGCAACACACCTAAAAATTTCCGCAAGCAATTATTAGTAAAAGAAAAACGATGAATGTTCTTTTGAGTTGCATATAGTAAAGTTTGATCCCAGATAGTTGATATCAAGTCTTCTATAAAAAACGTTTCAAATATTTCCACTGGGTTTTTGTTCTTCAATCCAGTCTTTATGTGTTCTGTTTTTTGAGCAGCCCCATTTGAAGCAGGGGAAAGTTTGGAATAACTTGGTTGCATTTTTTCCCAGATAACACTTTGCATTTTTTTTCTTTTTTTCTTGGGCTGAGTTGCAGCTTCAGGTGATGCTGTTTCATCTTCATGGAATTGGTGAAGCTCAACACTACCAGGCACATCTGGTGGAAGGTATAACGGATCTTTATCTCCTCCATCTACAATTTCATCATCAAAATCTTCCTGATCAGTCAGTGCATCAGCCTTGGGGGGAACTTCAATCACATCAATTTGGTCATTATCTTGAGGAATTGGATTTTCTTCTATAAAAGCAATTGCATCTCGCAAACAATAAAATTGGTGTTCTGCAGGCTGGGACTCATTCATTGTTGAATCTAAAAGACAACACAAACTTTGAACTATAAAAGATATATAAAAGATTTTTTTTACCATAGTATCGGTCTACAATACTCAGTATGCTTGTACTGGCAAATTCCTTGGAATAGACATTGGTATATTGGCATTACGTATTACCTAAACTTATTACCAGTTTGATCAATTTTCAAGCTAGCAGGTACTAGTGCTGCAATGCAGCAGTCTAGGAGATAACATAGCCCAGATTATGTCAAGCTATCCCCGGCTTTACTGCTTATTTTGGTCAATGTTTTATAGCCAAAATAAAAGCATCTATAGAGTACAATATGCCCACATATAATACATTGTAAGAAGAATAATCTTTATTGCAATTTCTGATGAAAAAAAAACTAAATTCTAAAACTGTTTTTTCAGTTGCTATTTACTGATATTTGCCCATGGTCCTAAAAAAAGGACCAATTGGTAATAGCTATATTTTCTTCAAAACTTGTATTATTTAAAAACATTGGTTATAATATGATCCTAGAATGTACAAACAACCACCAAACCAAAAATTATTGTATTTAGTCAACGCAACCAACCAAAATTTTTCAATTGAACTTACCATAAGCTACCAGGCTGAGAAAGAAAACAGCTGTTGCAAGTTTTTTCACGCTTGATCAACCCCAGTGTTTCCATATATTTTCATTTACATTTGAACATCTTGCTTATCTCATTTGCTAATCAAAACACTCGAATATTTAATAATAATGGGTTCTTTTTTTAAAATAACGGCAAAAAAGCCCCTAGTCCTTAAAAAAGGACCATGGGCACTAATGGGTTAAATGTAGACTCGCTCAGCTTGACAATAATACCAAGAAACAAATAAATGAAAACTTAAAGCCAAGTGATAGTGTGAGATCGCAAGCGATGTTCCATTTATTCATTACAACAATTTTCATCGTTCTCATCACCAGACACTAATCCTGATTGACAGTTGCTGCTTCATAAAGACAGCTGCATCTCGCCATCAGAAATCAAACATTTTAGTAATGCCCCCCCGCTGGTTTGACTTCTCACTTCTTTGATTCGAGTATCTTGAATCGTTTTCCCTCGTTAACACTACGACCCGTTCAGGAAAAAAAAAGCAAAAACATTGTCTGTTCGATGAGACAATTAATGTGAAAAAATCACTGATCAGTCTTTGCGGTGGTAGACTAAAAATGATATACCGGAACAAAATTACGAAAATCAAGTTAGCTCGAGAATTTTGAACAATTTCAGAACCACTAAAGTAGTAGAAAAATGATTGTTAATTTTATGCCAAAAGTGGTTAAGACAGTATGGCGTAACAACAAGTAGGCCAAGTAAAGTTAAGTCTCATAGATAGCCTAATTATTATTTAAAGTCATTCATAACAGATCAGTGGCGTAGCCTGGAAAAATTTCAAGGGGGTGCAAATTGATTTTACTTTGTGTACTTACCCCCGATTGTGTGTTTTAAAGTATCCAATGATAGTCATTTTGATTTGGGTGAAAATATTCTCAGTACAGTGGGCTACACCATTTTTATGATGCGAGAATTTGCCTTGAGCTCGCTAAATATAATCATATTGAAAGAAATAGCAAAAATAAATTGACTCTTTGTCTCTCCTGCACCCCCCTCCCCAACTTGGCCCCTGATCAGATTTCTGTGAATATGCATCTATTATCGCCAGTAGCCTATTTGTTTTTCATGAAAATATCATTGACTGAGATGGAGGAAATTCACTTTTATGTCATTGTTAATCATAAGTTTCGTGACTTTTAGTTTTTACAAAAACTTTCGCAGTTTCATAACTTTAAAGTAGTGGCAGCGGAAGCGCCGCTACTTCTTTAATTCAAGTAGCGGTAACGACAGCGCCACTGCTTTTTTCGTCAAATAGCGGCAGCGACAGCGGTGCTACTATTTTTATGTAGCGGCTGCCCAGCTCTGCATCTGGTGGTATCTTATTCAGCTCTGCAGTTATTGAGTCAGAGGTGTCTTAATCAACTCTGTCAGGAAATCTTATTCAACCCCGCAGTTATTAAGTAGCTTGTTATGTAGATGTACTACTAGTGCCATCTTCTTGATTGACCTAGCCAAGTTAATGAAATGACGGTGACTTTAAATTTTATATACAGACTTCATATCAGCTTAATTAACTTTTAACTTGACGATTTGATTTCAATTTTGCTTTTTGCAAACAACTTAACAATTATTCGGCAGCGTGCCGAGTGGTTCGAAGCATCGTTTCTACGATGGCCATGATTGAAAGGTTGATGGTTCAACTCCCACCCTAGCCTCGTTGTTGCGTCCTTGGATAAGATGCTTCACGACAATTATCTTTGCTTGGTGGAATCAAACAAGCAGCAAATTGAAGAAGTCAGAAGCAAAAATTCAAGGGTAAAACTCGGAAACAAGGGCAACTCTGGATTCGAAAACAAGCGAGTCTGGAATCGTCCTATGAATAGCGCCTTCGTCGCTTTCTCGTGACAGAAGGATAAAAATGAAGAAAATCAAAATCAAATCAAGCCATGAAGGTTTTACTAATGTCTACCTATCTAACTCTTAGGCCAGTGTTTCTCAACCCTGAGTCCGCGGACTTATTTGAGTTCGCGAAGCTTACAGGTATATACTGTAAGTTTTAGGGTTAAAAAGCGAATTTACGACCATGTGGCCAATCGCAGCGTGTAATCGTTCTGTCTGACTACGACTGCGCAATGTACGTATTTGCAAGTTTATTATGAGCGCTTACAAATTAAAAGTGATATACCGGTTACTGCAAAACATTCGCGAGCTTATTGTCAGCATTTACGAGTTAAAAAAAAGGAATATACCGGGTATTACAAAATGGATATGGCAAAGTGGCAAGTTTCAAAATGGTCTGGAGAAGACACAAATTCTTGAGTATATACAGAAACTTTGAAGCTTTGTGGGACACTTGTGATGAAAATTATGAAGGAAAATGCTGGAGAACATAACATAAACAAAGTGATGCAGAACTTGACAGCTGCAGGATCACATATTCACAATGAAGAGTCACTCAAAAATAAATAAATAAAGAACGTATAAGATTGCTATAAAAACGAACTGAACAAAATATAAAAAATCAAAGCAGTTTATTTCACGTTGTTGATTTTTCAGGATGAATGTAAAGTTTCAGCTTCCAAATTAATGGTTTCGGGGCATAGGCTATAGCAGCGACTATACAGCAAACATGCATTCGCCACGTGTGACCATTCAGTTACCGAACAACGTTGTTATCAAACAACCTTGTTTTCACACCTATGAGTGACTTGAGTCCGCATATGTTTAGGTTAGCTTGGAAATAGTCCATGGGCTGAAAAGGTGGAGAACCACTGTCTTAGGCTAAGAAAGCGATTCAAGCTTGGATTTTTTTGAGTACGTTTGATTTGCTCTAAGTTCTTAGGGGGTTAGATTCAAGTACAATTCATTAATTAAAATTCTTTGCAGTTTTAAAATGGAATGATAATTTTTTTATGAGTTTCTTCTTCTTGATTAGCAGTTGAGCACCCTTAGAAAAGCAGAAGTCCCTTTTTTTATGTGAAATTAAACGCGAAAGCTTACTGATATGCGAATTTCAGCGTTGGGAAAGTCTGCTCAACTCTTGAAACAGCAGTGTAATTAAGGGCAATTTGAACAACTGTGATGGGAGCGTGAACTAGCTTGATTAGAGTTTGAACTTGTGCGGAGTTTCAAAATGAGCAAACTTGTTAAATACTTGTTTGTTAAATACTATTTGTTTCAAGCAGCTAGTTAGTAGCAGGCCTGCCAACTCGATCTTTTTTCCTGGACACGGCCTTGAACTTGAACTCGAAAAAAATTTCCTAAATTCCAACTTGCACTCTTTCTAAAATAAAAAATGATTGACTTTTGAACTTGCCCTAAATTTCACGAAAATTATTTAAGCTTGGCCTGAACCCGATAAAAATTATCTGAAGTTGGCATAAACTCGGTGAAAATTTCTGAACTCGAGCTTGAACTCGCAAAAATTAAAATTGAAAAATTGAACTCGGTTTGCAAATTTTTAGTGAACTCGAACATGAACTCTTGTAAAAATGCTTGCAAGGTCGCAGCGCTGTTTGATAGTACGAACCTGAAATTAACCAAGACATTCCAGAGCTCAGTGTCTTGCACATGATAGGCTTTAGGGTACAAGCTTTGCGATCGCAAATTCTGCTTTTGCTTACATACAGCTGCTGCCGGGTTTTGTGAAATACTCTCAGATAAGAATCATTGCGTAAATGCTAGTCGAGTATTTTCTCCTTGTTATGATTTAGAATGAAGTTGGACGCAAATTAAATGTGGAGAAGATGGAAGAAGTTGTGCCAAAGAGATTCTAAATATGCCATTTGATAACACTGCTATGTGGACGTATGCTTAATGTGTTGGTGTATCGCTGATGAACTTTTCTTTTTAACTTCGTAAGCTGCAGTGCGTAATTGCATTCTGATTTTTTGATGTGATTAAGTGCATGAGATCGATAGCGTGCTGATTTGTTGGTAAAGTTCAAGCATGTGTTTGTACAGTCCAAATGTGTAATTGATAACTTCATAAACCATATTCTGCGATCGAATTAATTGTTGATTGTGCACTGTTCTGCTGTATATAGTTTCTGTGTGAAGAAAAATAGAAAACTTTAATATTGTATTAGATGGTGACATTGCTATCGCCTGGGTTTCCATTCCCAGGCCGGTCAAATAGAACCCAATGTCGCCAACGGCTCGCCACTGCTGCAACTTATCTTTGGAGTTCAAGGCTGGGTTGTCTAGGTACAGATGGGCTCGTCACTGGCTACTCGCTGGGCATATATACCACAAGTGTAATGAAGATTTATTTGATTTTTTGATTAAACATCAGCTTTGCTCAACTTTTACAAATTTGTTGGGTTAGTAATTTTGCTGCCTCAGAAGCGCCTTTAATAAAATATGATTGCTTATCTGGAATTTTTGTTTTCGTTTCAGTTTCAATTAGTAGTAAAACGTTTTAAGGCTGTGTAGTGTAAACAAATTATTCCATAAAGTGCTTTTCGAAGAGCTTCGTGTGTTCATTGTGATTTAGTTCTTCTCAAGATCAATGTCGTTTTCACTCTTGCAAACTGTAAATATCTAAATATTGGAAATTGTTTTTTACTTTAACCTGTTACAAAATGTTCATGGTTGCTTTGACCCTGGTGCAAATCACTTTGCTTTGTGCTTCTTCATTATGTAAAACAAAAATCCGTTCTACGTGTGATTTTCTTTTGAGTGTAAGCTTAAATTTTTGCTTCAGTGATTTGTGGAAAATAATTTAATATGATGCAACTCTCTACCAGACATAACTTACAGCTTTTAATGAATCATTTGTTTTAAATTTCAGATTTTTTAAGTCATAATTAAGCTATACAATTATTGCTTTAAGAAATATGGATTACGAATTTAAAAGAATGCTCGCGACTAAGCGTAGAAAAGTTGAAGATTATTATGATTACGAAGGCTGCAAAGTCGGCCGTGGTACTTATGGACATGTGTATAAAGCTATAAGTAAAGACCCAAATGAAAAAAAGGAATATGCTCTGAAACAAATTGAGGGCAGTGGAATATCGATGTCAGCTTGCAGAGAAATTGCGGTGAGTTGCTTAGTAATCATTATTTTGGCATAAAACTATCCTAATAAGTCGGAATCGAGTCAGCGGTTTTTATATCACGATTTAAATAAAGGTGATTCTATTGGTTGGATTATGTTGAAGACCCAGAAAAAAAAAACGATTGAAGGTCATCTGCATTTTTCTCTATAACGATAAGAACGTCATACATTTTCTTAATAACAAGCAGTGAACAGACTGCAGCAATGGCCAAGTGGTAAGAGCGTCCGTTTCTGAAGCTGTAGATGTCGGTTTGATTCAGAACCTGGTGTAACCCCTGCTTGATGCTCAGCGTTAAAGTGACAATGTGGAAAACAAGCTGCAAGTTTACTTGCTGTGCGCTTGGTAAACGTACTTGGAGAAATTCCCCCATCTTTGTGTGGTAGACAGTTGGCTGGTTAGTCCTAGGCGAGCGTGATATAACGCTTTGATCGCTTTCTTGTGATAGAAGAATAAATATGCAGCTAAATACAACACACTAACACAATTGGGAAACTAGTTATGATTGTTTTGAAACTAGTAAAAAATCTTGATTTAGCGTACCATACTCATGTGGTGTGAGAGAGAGTTTTGAAACCAGTGAAGACTATTTCTTAATATATTAAAGACAAACTTGATTCCATTTAGAAAACAATCACGGTAGTGTGACATAAAAAGATTTTTTTTAAGTTCCAAAAAATTGTTTGACAAGCACCACTAATTTGAAGTTTGCAGTCAATACTGATTTTTAACAAACAACCAATTTATCACAAACGCTCCCAATTTTGTGGCAATACTTCAACAACTTCTCTGATTCTTACTACATTTCAACAACTTCTCTGATTCTTACTACATTTCACTACTTAAAATAACAATATATGCATCACTGATCACCAGTAAACCATTTCCGCAGAGTATTTGCTGCAGTGCGACATTTCAGTTTTGAAACCATAAGCAGAAAATGTTTTTTGCGCTTTTAAGCGCTGGAAGTGTTAATCAGCAAACTGCTCTAATGAGACTGATAAGTCGAAACAGTGTACACTATCTGCAGTTCAGTACATGTCATATATCTTTTTATTGATGTGACTGACTACTGTACTGACAGCCTCCTCTTGTATCTTAACAGTTCGCTCTGTCCAGGAACCTGTGGTTTCCGTCAATGATCACCTGTGAATCGTTTCCGTAGAGAGCATTTTCTGTAGAGCAGTATTCCTGGGTTTGGAACTACGAGCAGAAAATGTTTTTCTCGTTTTTTAAAGCGCTGGAACTGCACGAATATTACAATTCCCTCAACAAAATTGACACCAAATGAATAGTTCTCTAGAATACAAGATACTACTTATTAAATCAACCCAACTAAAGTAACCAGATTAGACAGTAGTAGAATGGGATGCTTGATTCACAAACCTTGTATCATGGAAACAAACCTAGAATGATTTGGAAAATTCGTAATTATGACAATGACATAGTCATGCAATTAATTTCTCTTGCACTAAAGAGAAGTATCTAAAAACTGTCTATAGTGGTTGGAATATTATTCTATTTGAATAAGACGCCCCTGATGATGCCATTTTTTTTGCTAAAACAGAGTGTTTGGTTTTTAGTATTTTATGTTTTTAGTGGATTATATCGAAAAGTGTTATTTATGCAAACTGTTTACAGTAAGTTGTGTAACATGTATACACACCGTGCATACTCATGTGAGTGCAATCAAGGCACCAATTGTTTTTGAGCGTGAAGATGTGTAGCTTTGCTAAAAACAAATGAAATTATGCAAACTAGGGAGGTTTTAAGAACACGGTCATTTGGAATCGTTCATAAATTACAAACATAGATTACAGCGATGTTCTCAAAATGTACAAGTAAAGTTGATATTGTGACGGTGTGTTTCTAATAAATATTTTTGTTCTGCCCGCTAAAAATCGTTGCTGAAAACCAGTGATTTTTAATAGCTACGCTGCACCCAAATAAATCTCTCACGAAATGTGATCTCTTGATATCACTGATCTTAACGCATATGCGAGGAAACAAACATACCATAGTTCTCGAATCGTAAGACGCACTATAAATCCTTTTTTTTCTCAAAAATTGATCAAAGGTGTTACAAGTCGGTGCGCCTGATGCATAGATCAGGTGGTGTTTTATACTTTGTTGTCATTAAAGTATCGAGTTTTTTTTTGTTTAATGAGTTTCATACGGTAACTCGGTACTTCTCAAAAACCGTTGCGTCATATAGTCTGGTGCGCCTTATGTATGAAAAAAACAATCAAGGCAATTTATTGACATGCGCCTTATGGTTCATAAAATAGCGATTATAATTTTGTGATGGTTTTTGGGTTTTGTTGCAAGAACTATGTCATTTTGCATTGATCTCATGTCACTTCTTTTTTTTAGTTGTTACGTGAATTAGATCACCCGAATGTCATCTGTTTACAAGGTGTATTTTTGTCGCACAATGACAAGAAGGTGTGGCTTCTCCTTGATTTTGCTGAGCACGATTTATGGGTAAGTTTGTACTTGTTTGGTCTAGTTCTATAATGATAAAAAACCATTTTGGAGTTGGAGATTTGTACCTTGAGGTATTAGCTACATTTTCATTCTGCTACGATTTCATCGTTTTCTATTTCATTAACAATTCAAGAGTCTTTATATTCCTATGATGCTATGTTTTTTTTATTCACGTTACAGACGAAAAAAGTTGGTGAAGCGCCTGCTACCTTCTTTACGAGTTGTCTGATGTTCGTTATATCATTATGTAATATGTATTAGTTTAAAACTATAGTAAATGTCCGTATTTAGGTGTCTATGTTAGGGTGGCTCATTACCTGTACTGTTGGAAAAAATAGTTAATCCATGAAAAACTTATCTTCGCAAACTTTAAGCGTTTGAAACCTCGTCATGTGTAGCTCGATCACGTGACCTCAAAACGCAAAAATTGAGTAAAAAGTCCAATTTTATATAAAAAAACTTGCTTCCACATTTTTGCTGAATAATTTTGTACTCAGGTTCAGTAGGTTTTAGCTTGCTCATAGACATGCAAAGACTGTGTAAATAATATTTTAAAGCAGTTGAACAAGTTTTTAACTCCGTCAAAGCTTTGCAAATGATGCTGTTTATCAAAAATATCTGGTATTTCGTCGCACTGTGATAGACATTGTTTGGTAAAAAATTAATCCTGTCACATTTACTCGTAAAAAGGTTTTGCCCAACGGTACCCAAATATGCTCCATCTTCAAACATTTTGAAGTAACGCAATCGTGATGTAGCTCGATCTCGTTGATATCAAAAATCGTTTTGCTGCGTTTTGAGTGGTGGTCTGGGAAGATATAATTGAATCGTTGATTGGCGGTACAGAACTTAAAAATAGCTTTGAAAAAAAAAATTTTTTTAAAGCCATGCTGAAGATAGATTTCGATTTTTTGTTTGCAACGTTTGTCATATTTTTTTTATAAAGTCTGTGATATTTGTCAAATGAATCTAAATGTACTGGTAAAATTTTACAGGCAACAATAGAAACAATAATCGAATTTTGTCAGCCAAGTCGTGATAAATACCTCTTTAATACAACACTTTTGCATAACTCTGAACATTTTTTCAGCACATTATAAAATACCATCGTGCATCAAAAGCAGCCAAGAAACCAGGAAGTAACATTCCTCCAGTCATGGTGAAGTCCTTGCTCTATCAGATATTAGATGGGATTCATTATCTACATTCAAACTGGGTTTTGCATCGTGATTTAAAACCTGCTAACATATTAGTGATGGGAGAAGGTCCAGAGCGGGGGAGAGTAAGTTATCTGAATAATTAATTGATTTGCGGTACAGAACTTAAAATGCCTTTCATAAAAGCTGTTTGCCCCAGAAGCATTTTTTGACGCACTGGTCTGAACAAAGAGCTTTTTTCAAAGCTACACAAAGTAGTTATGGCAGAACCTTTTGTGAAACCTAACGCGAAAACAGCTTTTTTCAAAGCTATCCTTATGTAAATTATTGCCAAATGTTGATACCTTCATTTTTTTCTTGTCACTTGAAAGTGATGAAAGCACTAGGCAATGCATTCGTGTTTAGGATTGGCGACTTTAGAACAAACATCTTATTTTGTTATCATCATCTTGTTTTGTTCTTGTTTTGTATCTTGTTTTGTTCTTGTTTTGTTTTGTTCTTGTTTTTGTTCTTGTTTTGTACAAACATTTTGTTTTGTTCTTGCTCTGCAATAAAAAGGTGCTTAAGACTGTAAATAAATATTCACTGACATTTTTAGTTTAGCTCACATTGAAAGAATTCTATGATTTTGCAAGAGCTTCACTTTTTAAGCCCAGACTTTTGGGCGCCAACCGTTTTTATTTTATCTTTGTAGGAGCAGCAACTCACGTTCACACAAAATAATCGTAATTACCTGTAGTATATTTCTCTGCAAGCTGGGTTACTTCTTTGCACAGTGGAAGAACTGTTCCTAATTGGAACCGTAAACTAAGATTCGGAATTCTGGAATGACCTTCGCTATTCAGGTTGATTTTTGTTTCCTTGATTTCCTGGCTTGGTTACAAACAAGGCAACTTGCAACAGACAGCCTCGAAAAATGCTTAAAACCAGACGTTTCGACGACATCGATTCAAAACCTGAAACTCTATTTCTCATGAAATAAAAAAGTCTCCCTTTAATATGTTTAAGAGCAAGTACAAAAAATGTTTGTTGCTCTCTATGAATAATTTCGATTAATTAATGATGTCACACATATCGCAAACAATTATGTAAAGGAATGGATGTGAAGAATCAGTAAGGGATCTCCAATTTTTCTGGCATCTATACTTATCAACAAAATCATAAATGATGAACAGTAGGATTCTAGTTTATGAGACTAGAGATTTTAGGAGAATCTTCTAATCAAACGTCGTGGATTGATATTTCAGTTCACATTACTACCATTTTTGTAGTAATTTTCATCTTTTTAAATTTTACCTTAAATCTTTAGTCTCATAGACTAGAATCCTACTGTTCATCATTTATGATTTTGTTGGTAAGTATAGATGCCAGAAAAATTGGAGATCCCTTACTGATTCTTCACATCCATTCCTTGACTGACATGGGGAAGTGATCTCTAACTTGCCTTTTTGGTGAACTCGCTGTGCTTGAATTGGCCTCATATTCGATGTTGTGCTGTGAATGCCACGCAAGATATGAAGAGTGACGTTATCTTACGGAATAATGAATGAAAGAAAGTTTCTTTAGTCTGTTGGTGCTGTCCAATTGAGAGTTTTTCTGTGTCTGTTACTGCCAGTTCTATTGTAGGCTTACAAAAATTTTTTTTCCTTTTAATCTTTTTGTTATCTACATCCACCTGATGAGCCCCAAATAGGGCGAAACCGGTCGTGGATTGATATTTCAGTTCACATAACTACCATTTTTGTAGTAATTCTCATCTTTTTAAATTTTACCTTATTTGGCATTTTTTCCAAATTTTTTTTCCCACTTGTTTGTTTCCCTTCATTTCCTATGGTGAAGTTTGATTAGAAGATTCTCCTAAAATCTCTAGTCTCATAAACTAGAATCCTATTGTTCAACAATTATGTAAATTTATATATCTATTTATTGTTTTCTTTTTTTTTTTTTTTTTTCTTTTTTCAAACCAAGGGTGGCTGCTTGACTCGATGACCGTGAGGTCATTCGTCTCCCTGTCTCCGAAATGCTGTGTTACTGCTTTTGTTTTGAATTAATTATGCCCACTTTGTGTTTTGGTGACGAATAAACATATCTTAATCTTAATCAGCTGTCAATATCAGTTTTGTATTTTTAGTTTTGTACGGCCTTGCCAACACTGCCTCAAATAGCACTTACCATATTTAGCAGGTTTACATTTACCCTGTCCACTTGTCCAAATAACGTGGACCAAACGCCGTGGGCTTTCTGCAACATAATTAAATATTTGATGTCATAATTTCAATTACGACATCAAACATTTGATGATGTTGTAGAAAACCCTGTGCTTTTTGTCCCTCTTAAACTGGACGTGTGGACATGATAGATACTATTTCATATCACAGACCATAAACATGAATTTCGACTACTTAATTTCAGGTTAAAATCGCCGACATGGGTTTTGCACGGTTGTTTAACAATCCCCTCATGCCCTTGGCTGACCTTGATCCTGTTGTGGTGACGTTTTGGTATCGTGCTCCCGAACTTTTGCTCGGCGCAAGACATTACACCAAAGCTATTGGTAAGATGTTGGTTGACATCAGGGGTGGGAATTTGCGGCTCGCTAGCCATGTGCGGTACGCGTCAGAGTTTTCTTAAGTGTATGACAGACTGATATGATAAAATCAATTAGAAGCTGCTTCCCATTCAATTGCATGCTATAATTATGTCATAAAAACCGCGCAAAAGTCTATTATTTCACGAGAAAAAAAATAGCTCACCATAATTGTTTAATAAATTTACAATATTCAAAGCGAAATGCAAAAAATAAAAGTAAGTGATGTCCGCTGAAAATATAATGCATTCGATTTGGCCTGCAGTACCTTGCCAGTTCCCCACCTCTGTCTTAAGTCAAGCTTGTACTTCACCTGATTCCTCTTTCTGTTTGTTCATGGACTTTCAATAAACGCCACTGATTTGGTAAATTGGATGCAAATTGACGGTGATTATTTTTGCAGGTTTTTAACCAACGGCCAATTAAATCAGCAAAAAATGAACCAGAAAGTTTTAAGTCATTCGGCAATTTTTAAACGAGTTTGGGTTGTCCCTGTACTATTAGTTTCAAAAAATCAAATCTTCATCATACGCAAGGTATTATGCCGAAGCATGTGACAAGTGGCGTGGCTTAGTGCCTGGGTAATTCAGCTGTGAAGAAACGTCACGCCGGTAGCGAGCCGTCGTAGACACTGTGTTCGATTTGACCGGCTCAAGAATATAACCCATGACTCCCGCACTGATTGCGGTGTCTTGAATCAGTGCGCCAAGTAGCTGGTTACTGCTAGCTTCTTTGGTGCTTTTTGTTGCACAGACCCACAGTTACAATGTGTATCAATACACAGTCGTTCCTAAAAAGTTTAAGTGTCTCAAGCTGCATCGTTGTATGAGCGAGAACTTTCATTGTCCACAAACGTACAGATCATGCGATTTCGTTACAGCATTATTACATTCAATTAAGTAGGTTTTTTAGCAATCGATATTCATTTTATGTTGTGATAGAGCTTTTTGGTGGTTATTGCATAAGTTTTTGTACTCACTGTTTTTGTTGCAAGATTTCTGTTTTTGTAAGAACGTTTTTGCTGAGTACTCCTTTATTGTTGTAGATATTTGGGCCATTGGCTGTATATTTGCTGAACTACTTACGTCAGAACCAATATTTCACTGCAGACAAGAAGATACAAAAACTTCCAGCCCTTATCACCCAGATCAACTGGATAGGTTTGTAATTCGTTTTGTTTTTATTATCTGTAACAGAGGTGCACAGGTAAGTCGAAGATACGTGCTAAAGTTTTTAAAATAATCTTTTCGTGTGCCTCCCCCTTTTGAATATAATTGTGGTACTGCATAATCGAACTTCCATAGAATTCATACCAATAACATCAAAATTCAAAATTTCAGCACATAATGAATAAGTGTTTACCGTACTGAGACAAGTTAATGTCCAGAAGAAATATATGAATAAACATGGCGATTTGAGTTCATTTTGATATACTGTAAACCGAAGTTATTACGATTTACTATAAATACAAGAATTGCTTTTTACAAATTCAACACGTGCCACGTTTGAGCGTGTGACGTGTCGTATTTGGCACGCTTGTCTTGTGTTGCGCACCCCTGGTCTGTAACATTAACGCATTTTAACAGCACGATTAAGCCGACGCAGGAGCTTCAGAAGCTGTTATTGGACTAGAAACAGTCGTTGCAGTTGGCCCATTAAATACTAGGTCAGCGACATGGCCTAGCAGTACCGCACGCAGTTGACAGATCCTACGTGACGGGTTCGATTTGCGGCTGGAGCTGATCGCATTTGACAAATACAATCAGTGGCTGCTGACTCGAAGAGTGCAAGCTCACTTTGCAGTATCCCTCAATTACTGTTGAATTTTCAGTTCAATATAATTTGAAAATCTCAGTTACTGAGGAACTTTTACCCAATTTTGTGTTTTTACGTTGAAACTGCAAATTGGCAGATGAAGCTATTGAAACTTTAACTTGGCGGATTTAGCATTTGAAATGTTGTTGCAGCAAAATTTTTATAAACGTAAATGTGGTAAGCTTGATATTTGGTGGACCAAATGAGTGGTTTAGTATCTGTCCATGCGTAGTTATGTGATTGACACGCCAACCAATCTTGGGATTGCAGTGGTGGATTCTAATTGTTGCGAGTCTATTCTGCCAGATCTTGGTTTCCTATGTAGAAGCTACCGTGGTTTTGCATTCAAATGGCGATGGCATCGCTTTAAAGTATGAATAACTGTAGTTCATAGAAGATGCCGGGAAAAGCTGTGAAAAAAGCACATAAGCACCTGAAGTTGTGCAAGAAAAATTAACCTGTTGCTGTAACACTTTGGTTTATTTTGCTCTAATCCTGTTTTGGTGCGTCCTACGTGCCTTTGTTAATTTTAATACAACTTAAAGCAGTGGTTCTTAAACTGGATTCAATCGAACCCCAAGGGTTTGGTGAGGCTGTTATTTCCATAAACACATAAAAAGGCATAAAGTTGTAAATTACTATTTCTGTATGGAATTCATGTTTCGTTAGTTTTGTTTCATCGAATAAAAATATTTCATGTGCAACAATTCGTAGTTCATTGTTGGCTAAAGTATACGCTGAATTTTTAAATTATAGGTTGTAACCAAGAGTGGATCCAGAGGGGGTGTAGGGAATGCATCCCTCACCAGCTATTTTTAACATCATTTTTGATAAATACAATTTTTCCGTAATTTCAAACCTTTTTGAGAGCAATGGTTCTTGCGCCTTGAGCATGCAAAATCGAGAACGTGCAAACAAAATGCGTCATATTTAGTGAAGGATTCGGGGTTAGGGGCAAAAATTGAAACAAAATTTGCCTTAAAAATTGTTGATAAAGGACTAAAATGGCCATTACAGTATCTAAATTTTCAAACATTTTCTGGAGGAGCATGCCCTCGGACTCCCTAGATCCATTATTTTGCTCCTCAATTAGTTTCAAATTAACTATGCCAAAAAAAACTACACTTAAAAATGTTAAAGTTTGGTGCCACCCCCGTAAAAAAATTCTGAATACGCCTTTTGACATGAAACATTTTTAAAGGGCTTAATTTACGCCCTTTTTACGGTCTAGCCCTTTAGCGTCTTTGTACTTGGTTAACATTTAACCTAATTCAAAACTGCATCTTTCACCAAAATTTTTTGGATCTGCTCCTGCCTATAACTAAAGGTTCAATGCATGCCTGTATGACACTTAGGGGTTTGATACCTCCGACAAGTTTAAAAACCACTGACTTAAAGCAAGTCCAATCTCTTTTTCATTTTTTGTCAATTTTCAAAGCGTGGCTCTGTGAACAGTTTTGTTTTTGCATGTTTTATTGTGTTCAAGTTAATGGTAGTTGACAACATATTAAAGGTCAAAGTCTAGTACTGATACGTGTCAAAGGTCGAAAAATGTCAAATGCTGTTTTTTCATTTCTTTGCATATTGCAGAGGTCACCAAACTATGGCCCGCGGGCCGGATCCGGCCTGCGAAGTGATTTCATCCGGCCCGCCACGCTGGCAGGCGAGCGAAAGAAATAACAGCGGTACTGAACTGCTAAGTAAAAAATTCCCAAACATTTTGGACTGCCGTTGTTGTAGAGCTACACGCAACCTTTTACTGATTCTTATTATGACATCACAAACTTAAAAACGCCATTGTTGTTAAAAACGTTTGGTTGTAAATCTTCCGAGATGCCAATTGATCTGCAATTAGAACTCATTAATTTGCAAGCTAACAAAGTATTCAAAGAGAAACACAAAGAAGGACAGCTTGTGGAATTTTACCGCTCTTTACCTGACAATGTGTTTCCAAACCTGAACAAATTCGCTCCTAAGATGGCATCAATGTATTGGACGACTTATATTTGCGAGCAAACTTTCTCAAAGGTGAAGTATGTGAAGTCAGAACATCGTACGAGACTGACTGATGACCACTTGAAGGCTATCCTTATGGTTGGGTGCTGCACCTCTAAGCCAAACGTTGATGATATTATGAGAGAAAAACAACAATTTCATAAATCCCACTAGTTCTGACAATTTCGCAATTTCAGCCTACATGGCTGGTGTTACATATCTTTTGTAGTTAATTTTTTCGTAACTTAGTTCTTTTTTTTCTTTCGCTATTCATTAGGCTACCACAACCTTTCGATTTTCATCACAACTTTGCTCTTCCACCGCTGACTTTGTTATTTATTGCGTTTGATTCATGCCGATGGAGATTATAAAGAATTGTATATTTTTTCGCAATTTGCATCCGGCCCGCAGCCGTTAATCTCGCAGCAATCCGGCCCTCGGAGCGAAAAGTTTGGTGACCTCTGGCATAGTGCATAGGCTAACTAAATATTTCTGAAAATTTGATCGAAATCCATGCGGTATTGGGGGAGATTTCGGACCTTAAAAACCCTTCATTTTAAATCAAGTTTAATTAACCGGAAAATGAAAATGACGTATTAGTTGAACAAGCTGGAATGAAGAGTGAATTGTAAAATGTAAACCAGTCGAATGAAACAAATTATTTCAGGCCTTGCAACACCTCAGCAGTTAAAGTGCTGAAAAATAACTTGTATTTGCTTTCACTGAAAACTTTAGCTGCGAAGCTAGTTGCATTCGCTCGTACTCAAGTGTTGCGAGTCGATGGTTTAGGTCAGTGTTTCTCGACTTTTTATGGTTCACGACCCCTTTTAAGAAATTCATACAGCCAGTGACCCCCCTTTCTACTTTGCTTTTCAACTGATTGAAAATTGCGGTACCACAAAAAAGCACTTCAAAGATATATAATTTTGAATCACTGCTCAATTTTACATCTGTTAGTGTGACGGCTGACTTTGCAATCGCACAGCTGATTTAGAGATTTGTGGTTTAGTGTTCCATAAAGCCAATCTTATATCATCATAAACTTTTCGATTTCGTGCTTTCATTTTGTTGTGTGTAAGAGCTGAAAAGTTGCTCTCGCTGAGGTATATTGTGGCAAATGGAAGTAATATTCGAAAGTCAGTTCGGATATTTGTGGGTAGGATTCGTGCGTAGCACACCAAAACATGGAGTTTTCTATTTCCTGAAAAGCATCATGTGCCGACGAATCATTTTGAAGATTACAAAACTGGTCTTGTAATTCGTTCAACGCAGTTGAGAACGGATTTTGTGCGAATGCAGCTTCTTGTTCTTTAGGCTCAGGAAAATATTGTTTGAACTCAGCTCAAGAGATTAAAGGTGCTGTGTAATCGATGTATTCGAATGTTCATCAAGTTTTTCATTTTTAATAGCACTGAACATATTTTAACATGGCGATATTTCCATGTATCACTTTTCAATGCCAGTTTGGCAATTTTGAGTAAAAGGCATTAAGACTGTCGCAGTCATTTTGAAAATTTCAGAAATCTTTGCAATTAATAAATTATTTTATCAATAAATTTACGACCCCCCTGGAAAGACCATTGCGATTCCTTGGGGGTCGCGACCCCAGGTTGAGAAACCCTGGTTTAGGTAAAAGAAAGCAGTAAAATGTTTTGCCTGGTACAGTGGTAGCATGCAAGTATAAGCTAATCAGATAGTTATGCAGATATTTTTACAAGTTACTGGTAATTTGGCTATGCTAATAAGTGTGAAAAGCAACGTTAGTTACGTTAGTTGAGCTGTTAAATATTTTAATCTAGCCAATCACCTTAGCTATCATAGCTGCCTAGTTTATCACATGGTGACTTTTCTCAACTTTTGTACTGGGAGCTAAGCAGGCGCGGATTCAACAGTTTTTGTCGTGGGGGCTCAGAAAATTTAATATGTTAAGGCCTTTCTAGGGAGCTGAAGGAAAAAGTTTATGATTAGAGTACGCTATCTAGCAGTGGCATACGCAGGATTTTTCAATGGAGGGGGTTCCAGTTACGTTACATCATGATGACATAAGGATACTACAATTACGGTTGTTCTGAGGTATTAAAGTGCATCGGATTGTAATGTTTCTAATTTATTACGCAATCACAGTTAACCATGATTAAGCTATATAATGCCATAACTAAGGAAACAACCAAGATGTTGCATTCACACTTTTGCTTAATGCTTTGCGCTTCATTTAAAGAGAGAAAAGGTTTCACAGAAACTAAAGCTGTTAAGCCGTGGTTAAAAATTTACTGAAAAAATTTTAGTTTACTTCATTTTTGGCCATAGGAAGGTTAACTGACTAAAGTAGGCCAGCTTTGGCAACGTCACCAGCAGAGTGTAACCAGGGGGGTGAAACAGGAAATTGCTTTCCTCAAAATTTTTTTTCAAGAACCAGGATTGATATAAACAACGCATATAAACTTTGATATAAACATTTAATATGCCCTCATTTTGAAGGAGGCAATTTCTCCCATAACTGTCTTGAAAAGTGAAGATAGTGGAGCATGAGAAAACACTGCCCTCCCTACCGAAACATTTTTAAGCTAAAATGAATTGCGCACGAGAGGAATCCCTGATGATGTGATTAAGGTCAAAAACAGCATCGATATTGTCTGAGCATTTTTCACCCAAATCACAGCGTCGATGTCGTCAGATACTTTCAAACACATAATCGAGATGTCTGTAAAACGGAGCACTCCAGCTCCTGAGACAGTTATGGTACGTAAAAACAATTTTGCCTCCCCCCTCGTTCTGCCCCTGGGCCTCTTTTAAGTCTTTTGATGGTGTGGTCTTCCTTGACAGTATTTTTATTTTATTTTTAGCACTTACGGCCTGGTCAATTTAGTTTTTTATATTTTAATAATTTTTCAATAAACCGGCCGGTCATAGCGTAGTTGTTAAAGATGTCGCTATCGATGTGGAAGGTTTGGGATTCAATTCCCAGGCTGGTCAAATCGGACACACTATAGCCAACGGCTCGCCACCGCTGCAATGTTTCTTCGGAGCTGCGTTGCCCAGGTGCTAAAACGCGGGGTCGAACCCCGCCACTCGTTACCACGCTTCGGTACTACAGCAAGTATAATAAAGATTCAATTCAATTCAATTTTTTAAAAAAAATTTTTGTGTGCAGCCATAGTTACTGCAGATACATCGCAATTGTGGAAACTCCTACATATTAATTGCTTCGCAGTAGCATCAATGACAAAAATGCAGTTCAAGCAAAACACATGCAGAAAAGTTGGACTTCTTGTATCGTACGTGCATCGCATGTATCGTACGTGCATCGCATCGTATTGAAAGTTTCTCGAGATTAAATAGGAAAGTTGGACAGAACAGAAAAAAATATGATAGCAATTGCTGCAAGCTCAGCACGAAAAGTCGGTTTGTTTCAAAAAAGAAAGGTTCGTTTTTTCTGCAATCGTTAAAGGGGTGGGTATTGGCAGTTGAGAGCAAGTGTAGTCCATGCCAACAGTTCAATTTCATTAGTTTGTTTTTTTATCTTGGACTAATTTTCACCCGAGGAAGGGGGTATTGTGCCTTCTAATGGTTAATGCAGGCTAGTTAAAGAAAATAAGATAGGACCCTAATTGGCAGAAATAAGGCTTGTCGGCTTTAAACACTCGGTTTATGGTATCGTATTACAAGGAGGCTACTGAGCTGAACTACAGTTGTAGATTTTCAAAGCATAATGGCATATCGGTAGGCTGCTTCAATACCTTACAACTAAAATAAGCGAACTCTTTATCTGTATGATGCTTTTCCGTAATACTGCTCTAAAGCATAATAGCCTACACTGATTCGCCGAGTAGGCAGTGCAAGCAACCTTTTTATCATGAATTTATGTCTGACTTTCATATGGATTATGATGTAGGCCCAACCATATAACATTGGCCTAACCAGTAACTATAGCAGCCTAGCCGTTAATGAAAAAAGACTTTGATCACAGAAAACGCTGCTACTCAAGCGACCTTCCTGAATCTTAGTTTAAAATGTTTCAGATTTTGATGCCAATTGTGACATTTGCTAACAAGTAAAAATTTTTGAAATTTCGGAGGGGGCCCGGGCCCCCTGCCCCCCCTAAATCCGCGCATGGAGCTAAGCTACACCACTGCATTGTAGCAGTTTAAACCCTCTTGATAATAAGAATGCTGTGAAATTGGATGCAAGTACAATCAGAAAGGTTAGTTTCAAAATTAGGCCAAGAGTAATTGGTTTAAAGTATTCATCTGGAAATTTATTATGAGATCTGGATTAGTGTAGTCTACAGCCATACGATTCTCGTTCTGTTGTTGTTCACTTTTAACAGGTAAAACCCTAGGTAGGAAGTCAGCCAAAGCTGATTCATTATATAATTTTTTGAAGGTTTTGGTAATGGACTTTTTACTGAATTTGATATTTGTATTTTCCAGCTGTACGAGTGTGCAGCACAATCAGTAGTGTGCTTTGCTGGTACCTTCTATTTGAATAAGGTACCGGTATTTATTCGAAGTGTTATCATTATGATAGAACTAAAAGTTTTATGAATCTGCTCCAAGGGTACAAGTTCAGACTGTCTTGCACAAAACTAGTAGAAGATTCCAATCGTAGCATCTGGTGTGACACCTGTGATTTCTGGCATCACATGAAATGTGTCAAAATTCCTTCGGATGTGTATAATCTTTTTGAGAAAGTGTTGATATTTCAACATATGGTGTCTTCAAATGGCACTGTTCAAACTGTTGGCCTCTTACTGATTTAGTTAAAAAACAAAACACAAAAATTGACAAAATTGAGGCACAATTGGTAGGTTTAACTTCTGCTACTGCTCAATCGGAGTCTCATTTTGCTACAAATGGAACTAAAAATTTCATTGACTCTGTTGGTAACTGCAAAGAGCATGAACTTAACCTGGAGTTGGTCCAAATTGGAAGAAACCTTAATGATCATGTGAATGAATTAAAAAAGATGATTCACCAGTGAAATGTTCTCTTTTGCTGAAACCCGCTGATGCTCTTTCAAGTCACTATACTGAAGAAGCATGGAGAAATATAAAAACTTGCTGTAACGTGAATCGAACTTCAGATATGTAATCTATCAAAGTCGACTGGTGATCGCAGGTGCAGTCGTTGTACATTGACATCTGCGCACGTGATTTAGAGAAACTGCTTGGCGCCTCGTGAAGTGTGCTTTGCCGCCTCGATTTTTTGGCATAGCTTGCTCATAATATCAGTTAAAATTGCAGCTATGCAGTGCAGCAGTGACTTGAAATGAAAGCGATAAGTTAGTTCGTAAACGTAAGAAGTACTGTGCTGTGTATTCAGACATTGTTTAGTTGCATATTT
The DNA here is from genome assembly GCA_964006365.1 of Trididemnum miniatum. Lineage (NCBI taxonomy): Eukaryota > Metazoa > Chordata > Ascidiacea > Aplousobranchia > Didemnidae > Trididemnum > Trididemnum miniatum. Next base: position 3,605,722 of record OZ023238.1, read on the forward strand.
ATCCTCCTATCACGAGAAAGCGAACAATGCGCTACATGAGCTCGCTTAGGAGTTGCCTGCCATCTGTCTACCACACCAAGATGGGGGAATCCCGCTAAGTGCCTTTCACAACGGCACAACAAGTAAACTTGCCGGCTTGATCTCCACACTGTCCCATTAATGCTGAGCGTCAAGCAAGGGAGCTGTGAATACCAATTTTAAAGTCATTGGTTTGATCCGACTCGGAATCAAACCCGAGTCTACAGCTCAAGAGACAAACGCTCTATACCACTCAGCCATCTGAGCTGAGCTGCATCAGCAGAGATATAACCACGCAGTGTAAATCATAGTATATTGTTCTTATTTGTATGTTTAGACGGAAACATAGGAAATTTAACAAATAAAAGCATATCGATACGTTATTCTTTTTTCTTTGTTTGTATTTATTTTGTTTGGGAAGTTGACGAAGTATTTAAGACCTAAATTCCACTTTTGAACGTATTTGATAGAATCCTTACACTTGCCTCAGTTATTACAAGATATTCCTGCCTCAAAAGCTGTTTCAGCAAAACAAGGAAAAGGATTTTTCGTACCTGAAGTGACGTAGACTGCAAAACAATTGGAGTTGCCATGACGTATAAAAATTCTTGATCTGCCCCTAACGCACTTTTGACCAGCAATACATTTAGGAGCGGATCCAGTATTGTTTTAAGGGGGGGGGGGGGAGATAAGCATCAAGAAAATGCTTGTTGTGCAGTCTTGTGCTGCTGCTGGTTCCGAAGTAGGCTAGCAACGGATTAATGTGTGGAACTGGAAATCGGGGGAGGGGGGTCTATAGTCCCCTCGGATCGGCCAGCGACACTAGCTGGTCAGTGTACTTATCATGGTTGATTAAATATTTCTGAATTGTTAGTGTTGCACCTCCGTAAGTTATATCTTGGTCAAACAATACTTTTTCCCTTACGATTTGCTCCTGCGCTAGCTCAGTGCGCTGCGTAATTCTTGAACTTCACGCCAAACTTTTTTGGTTTGTTATTTGGCTTGTGGCGATAACCAGTACGTGCTCTTTGGTCGTTGCTGGATGTCGTCAGCGACATGGCCTGGCGGTACCGCGCGCAGGTGACAGGTCCCGCGTGAGGGGTTCGATTCACGGCTGGAGCTGGTCGCTTTTGACATATATACCGAGTGGCTGCTGACTCAAAGAACGCAAGCTCACTTCGCGGGTCTCTCTTTTATACCGAGTGGCTGCTGACTCAAAGAACGCAAGCTCACTTCGCGGGTCTCTCTCAATTCCTGTTGAATTTTCAGTTTAATGTATTTTAAAAATAAACTTACTTACTTACTAGCAAACTATCACTTCTACGCATTCATAACATGCAGCTGCGCAAGTGGTTGTTCGACGATGACGTCATGTGCAAAATGCTCAAAAACCCGAGTTTCGAGCTTTTTGTTGAACAAAATTGTTTTTAGTGGTGATGAAACACCTTGTTCAGTTGCTGAATAACTTTTTCGAACCAAATAAGCAAAATTTAAAGTGCTTGATTTTGCTTGGCACTTGACCGTTAAGTATTTTATAGGATTTTTCAAGTCATGGGTTTTCCTCAAGAAAAAGATTGGGAGGATATCAAGTTGATGCCGGAGTATAGCCACTTCCAAAAAGACTTTCGTAAACAAAATTACGCTGGTTGTTCATTGACAAAATATTTGGAAAAGCATAAAATTAGCAAAGACAGCAAGAAAGCTGCTTTGGTATGTATTGTGCATCATAGGTTGGTATTGTGAACTCGCGATGTGAAACATGGATGAACTCGGTGGCGTAGCGAAAAATTTTAAAGGGGGGGGGGGAGGGCATAAACTAAAGCCATCAAATGAGTCTGGCATATTTCAGTCACTGATCAGCGTTTGTTCTTTTTTTACTAAAAGACAAAAGCAAAAAGAGGGGAGCATGGCACGAAGTTCTCCTGTTAATGCGCCATTATGTAAACTTTTTATACTGGTACTTATTATTTGAATTTCAGGCCTCATGAATGTGATGGTGTAGTTAATGGTGCAACCACTTAGTGTTTTTGGAAGCTAGGTCATTGGTTAGATGTTCATTAGTTGGTGTAGCTTCTATTACACTGTTAAATTTCTAGAAACTTGTTAAAACAATAAGATGAAATCATTATACTCGTTATTACTTCGAAGCGTGTAACGCAATGGTCGGCAACCTGTGGGCCTTTTAGCAATTTTTCGTGGGCCGCTGGCTATTCGGTTTTACAAAGTCTTGGTGGGCCGCATGCTAGCTGCAAATAAAAAGTAAGCTCATACAAATAATAATAAAAACCTTCCCTTTGATGCTTTGCGCGTAAAACAATCCAATACTTGTTCTCCCGACAGTACATGGCTACAAAAGCAAAACTCGTAGTACCATGCTCAAAAACGGGTGCCGTGTGTCTGTATCTCTCTCATGCAATGCTCGCTTTGTTTCTTCTTGTTCTATCGATGCGAGCAAGTGAGTTGAAAAAAAAGCACGCGCTTTGCATTTTTTCTGCTTTTAGTAGTAGTAGTTATAGTTTATTTTCGCCTGCATTTCTTCAGGACAATAAATCACAATGAACATGCTATTCTCGGTTATTAATATACTAGCCAGGAAGTATCGAAGAACCATAAGGTTTTCAAGTCAAGGTGCTTCCCGACAAGCAGCATTATAATACATCATTATCACAAAATCTTAATCACAGCAGACAAAATAATAACAAGAATATAACACTTTGAGAAAGAGAAAAAAGAAAAAAACAACAAAACCAAAAACAAACAATGCAGGTAACAGGAAGATACAAATCAGTTCAATGCATACGCAGATATGTGCTTTTAAAACAACGCACCGACCAGACGCGTGTTGCAGACCCACACACGTGCTCGGTTTGCAATACGCTATCGCCGGATCGGTTTTACATGTAGTGGGCCTTCAATAGCTATTGAAAGGGTGATCTGGGCCGCGTTATAAAAAGGTTGCCGACCACTGGTGTAACGAGTGGCGGGATCCATCTCCACGGCTTATCGCCTGGACAACAACGCTCCAGTGAAACATCGCAGCGGTGGCGAGCCGTTAACGGCAGTGTGTCCGATTTGATCGGCCCAGTAATCAAACCCGAGACCTTCCGCACCGATAGCGATGTCTTTAACCACTACGCCAACCGCAAAATTCAGAGCGATATTTCCTTTGATATTTGTAGAAATCTTTTTTTTCCTTTTTTTAAATTCATACTAACGGTCAACGTGTTAATTTGAGAAAAGTATTGATACAGTACGTAGTTCAATCTCATGTTTTTTTTGGAGTTAAATTTGACTCAAAATCTTTTTCAGTTGTCTAAATTATTGATAATGGATCCGGTCCGACGAATTACATCCGAGCATGCGAAAGCTGATCCTTATTTCCAGGAAGAGCCACAACGAGATAAAGAGTGAGTTGATGTGAACAAGAATGATTTGTTATTTGTTTTCAATAATTTGTCTCCAAGGTGTGAGGTTTCGGTCTCATCTTGACATCTTAAAGTTTTGGAAAATGAGCTTGTCTCATAAATTTCGCATTTTCGTTCTTCGTCTTGTACTACCATTGCAGTTTTTCAGTGTTTCCTTAAGACAGCTGTTAATTATAGCATGCCACATTTCACCGAATGAAGAAATTGGTTGGAATGGTAAAAATTCATGGTCAAAATATGCACGGCCTTTTGTAAACGCCTGATTTCGAAAGTGTCGTGTCCCGGTCTCGGCATGCTCAAATCTTGGACTCGTCTCGACTTTTCCCACAAAGTTTTGTCTCGCTCTCAAACATTTTGGCCTAGACTCCAGCTCTGAATTTAAAAATGGACCACCACAGCACAAGTTTGTAGACGTGGGCTTTTAACCAAAAGCGCAAAGCAGCACTTGTCCTAGCTCGCAAACGCATTGACAGTCGAGGTTCGATAACTCATGCAAGCTAATCGTTAACTTAGAACAGTGTGGTCCAACTGCAGGCCCACGAAGTAATTTTCTTGGCCCGCAATGAGTTACGGTGATTTGCACATTTTGGTCAGAAAATGTTTACTTAATCTTTGTGTAGTTTTCGACTGCGCTTGCGTTTTTGCTTTTTCAGTGTAATTCTGAACAATCTGTACCGTTTCGCTTTATAACTAATGTGGTGTTTTATTCATCAAATTGAAACGGATTGCTCTTCAATTTGTTGCAACTGTAGGAGCCGAAGGGCAGGTCCACGTCGGTAGCAAGGAGGACGATCTGGGGCCAACAGGCAAAATGATAAAACACTCGACTTACACACGCTTGAAACTCTCGGTCGTATAGAGTCCTTCAAGATCGCTTTTCATCGTCTAACCCTGCTGAAAAAAGATGGTGACAGTTGTTTCGTGCAGTTGATGGTTAAATATAGGGTGTTTCATTTTTTCCACATTTTTGAAATTAAATACGTTTGGGTTAATGTGTGATGGGATTTTGAATACTGATTCCAGCGGTAAAATTTTAGCCATTATGACGTCATTTAGAGGTGCACCGCGGGTTCGAAATCTGCGGGGGACAGAAATTTAGAGATTTGCCATAACTCGGCGACGAAAGGGGATAAAGAAACAAAAATTGGTGTCAAAATGCGCAGAAGGGTCGATATGGCTATTTTGTAATCACAAAGCCAATTAAATCAAAAATACGTTTTTCAGTTTTGTCGTTTACCGACGGAACAATGTTACGTTTACTACAATTTTTTCAAATTTTACAAACCTCAGTGTCCCATTACTTCTTTTGTAGCGATGCTAAATTAGAGGCTTAACGCACAACGTCATGAGGGGGAGGAGTGGGCACTAAAAATATCTACTGATTAATAACATTCGCGCCTAATAAATTTTTTTTCGCCAAACTATTTCATGTCGAATTATTGTGACTTATCACCTGCAGCAATAATTTTGCGGGTAAACACATTTCAAACAACAGCTTAGTTTAATACACTAACATTAACCCATTATATATTGCACAGAAATGCACGCAGTCTCGTATCAACAAGATGATTACATTTGTTACTGATTTTTTTTATACATTTGAAGTTTTCCGATTTGTCGCTCAGTAGAACGATTGTTATTGTCAATGGTCTTCTAGAAAGTAGCGAGAACATTGGCACACATGGCACAAAGAGCGAACTGGCTTCGCACTGTGGAAAAACTTTTCAATCTCGCATTTCAACTTTTTAAAAGATCACGAATTTCCAAAGTCACTGGAAGTGAGTCGGGAGTTTTCACGGCAACAAAGAGAAGCGGAGGAGATACCGCGAAAATATGCTTAAGCAAACATTTTCTGGCGACAGCCATTAAGAAGCATGGTCCATAAAATGCTTAAAAACGACGTCAGTGACTTTTTTGTCATTATCTTAATAGACAAGAAGTAAAATGTAAAGCGGAAGAATCTTGCAAGTGAAATTAAATGTATTGGGAAGCCATCGATCAGTAATGTTCCTTCGTGTCATGAGCCACCTCCAGTGCCTATTTCGAATATTGCTAAAGCGCATCTTAGAAGCAATCAGAAAAACGCAGCAAAAGAAGAAAATATCGATTTCAGGACCGATTAGATGTGCTCGTGGGTGTCGGCTTGTTTCACTTTCATGAGTATCATTAACTATCTACAGATTGTTCCGCTTTACATTTTGCTTCTTGTCTATCAAGATAATGACAAAAAAGTCACTGACGTCGTTTTTAAGCATTTTATGGACCATGCTTCTTAATGGCTGTCGCCAGAAAATGTTTGCTTAAGCATATTTTCGCGGTTTCTCCTCCGCTTCCCTTTGTTGCCGTGAAAACTTTCGATTCACTTCCAGTGACTTTGGAAATTCATAATCTTTTAAAAAGTTGAAATGCGAGATTGAAAAGTTTTTCCACAGTGCGAAGCCAGTTCGCTCTTTGTGTCATGTGTGCCAATGTTCTCGCTACTTTCTACTAGAAGACCATTGACGATAACAACCGTTCTACTGAGCGACAAATCGGAAAACTTCAAATGTATAAAAAAAATCAATAACGAATGTAATCGTCTTGTTGATATGATACTGCGTGCATTTCTGTGTAATGTGTAATGGGTTAATGTTAGTGTATTTAACTAAGCTGTTGTTTGAAATGTGTTTACCCGCAAAATAATCAGTGCAGGTGATAAGTCGCAATAATTCGTCATGAAATAGTTTGGCGAAAAAAAATTTATTACGCATGGGTGTTATTAATCAGTAGATATTATTTTTAGTGCCCACTCCTCCCCTTTATGACGTTGTGCGTTTAGCCTTTCATTTAGCATCGCTACAAAAGAAGTAATGGAACACTGAGGTTTGTAACATTTGAAAAAATTGCAGTAAACGTAACATTGTTCCGTCGGTAAACGACCAAATTGCAAAAAACGTATTTTTGATTTAATTAGTTTTGTGATTAAAATACCGCCATTAAGTTTATTAGAAGGCTATAGAAAATCGACCCTTCTGCGCATTTTGACATCAATTTTGTCTCTCTCTCCCCTTCCGTTGCTGAGTTATGCAAATCTCTTAATTTCTGTCCCGCGCAGATTTCAAACCCGCGATGCCATCTCTGAATGACGTCATAATGGCAAAAATTTTACCGCTGGAATCAATGTCCAAAATCCTATCACACATTAGCCCGAACGTATTTAATTTCAAAAATGTCGAAAAAATGAAACACCTATTGGTTATATTTCATACAAATTAAGCTGATGTACACCAGATGACGGAGTTGTTAACGTTTGCGCCTTTGGAGCGGAAATTTAGGGTTAAAATCCTGGGTCAGTCAAAGCGGACACAGTGTTGCCACAGGCTCACCACCGCTGCGTCATTTATTCGAAGAAGCTATGTTGCATGGCCGCGTAGATGGGCCCCGCTAACTCGTCACATGCTTAAATCGGCGAGTATAATGAAGATTTGATTTTTGCTTGAAATATTTGATCTTCGCAAAATGCCGAATTAACGTCAGTAGTAGAAGTTCATTTTATTTCTGGCTTGCCAGAGAATTCACAACAAAATAATGAACAATAAGTCAGAAAAAGGACACAGCGATAAAGTTAAAATTAAACGAATGACAAATTGTCGATTTTTCGTTTTAACTAAGAATTATGTTGATCTTCTAGTAAGTAGCAACATCTTCTATTAAACATTTGCCCGCGGGATAAGTAAACCGCTTTTTGTGACCCGCGATATAACTAAGTTGGACCTCCCTGACTTATAATGACTCTTTCAAATGTTTTTGTGCAACATTCATGATTTCTGTGACGCATTCCGTCATGTCTTTTCTTTTTTTTTCTGCTGTATTAGTGAAATAAATACAACTTATGGATTGGTGTTGTTGTTGACCTGACGTTTTTAAGCGTATTGCTGTTATTTTCATTATCTATCTGTCTTTAAAAAGAAAGAAAAAAAAAAAAAGAGAGAAAACTGGGTGGAAAACTATTGCTCTGGTTTTTGTAATTTCCAAAATTTTGCTCGGCCTGCAGATGAGAACTGATTTGTGAAAGTTAAAGTTACTTCGGCACCAACCAGTGACGTGACATTTCCCTGATGGTTATGGATTTGTGACAAGTTTTAACCGGACCCGAGGTTTTGGACCTCGAGGTTCTGGGTAACTAACTAAAGGCCTAATTTCTCGTGGCAATGCTACTCTATGTACTCAGCAGTTAGCTGAGAGCTATATGATTGGTGTGCACTGCTCAACTGAGAATACTGGTCAAAGTAGTCGAAACAATCTTGTCGCGAGTCACGCCACTTTCTAATGAATGCTGGTATTGAATGCGAACTTTCGTTAAATACATACAAATAACATCAAAATTACCGCACAAATAACAAAGAAGAATTTACTGACACAATTCATTGTGATTTGAGTTAATTTCGATGTAAACTCGAGTTATTACGATTTATTACAAGTACAGGAATCAAACTGTTTGGCTGCAACATATTAGCTTAAGGTGCGCTCTGTGTTGTGCATTCCTGCATTAATACAACTAGACAGACGAGCAATCAGTGTCACCTGTTTCACCGAAAATAAAATATAACAGCCGAGCTGAGGCTTGCATTATATGTTTACGAGATTATGGTAGGTAATATTATGCCGTCAATTCAACTATGCATTTTATCGGTGTAGTGTTGTAGTTAACGTCGTTTGTATTTTATGGCAGTGTGTTTGGAATTGGACCAATTCCTTATCCAAAACGAGAGTTTTTAACCGATGATGATAATGATGAAAAAGACAAGATGAAACGCAAGGTGAGCTGCATAATGCATATGCTTTGCTTTTGGTAATGCAGTTACAAAGTGTAATAATTACTTAACAGCAATACCGTATTTTGCGGACCATAAGGCACACCGGATTATAAGACGCAACGGTTTTTGAGAAGTATCAGGTTATCGCGTACAACTGATTAAACAAAAAAGCTCAATGTGTTGATGGCAATAAAGCATAAAGCACTACCTGAGCCATACATTAGGCGCACCGGCTAATAAGGTGCACGATCAAATTTTGAGAACAATAAAGGATTTAAAGTGCGCGTGATGATTTGTAAAATACGGTAAGTACACTTGATGAGTAGAAACGTTTTCCTCAGTTTTGTTGGATTCTACCAATATTCCATATCTATTCAATGTAACAGTGACTTGAAATAGTTTTAATCATTCATTTACAGCATGGACAAGCACGTGACAAAAGCATGATGATGAGCGACCAATCAGGACAGCCTTCCTCGAAACGACTTAAAATTAGCGCGGGAAAAGAAGGGCAAACTGGAAGCTTGCACCATCAGGTTCGTTGGGCTCTGAGCAACGCCAGAAAATATTTTGTGAACGCGTGTAATATTATGCGTAGAAGTTTATACAAAGTGGTGCTGTTGTATTGCACACACTTGATATTTATTCTTCAGGAACCTAGATTCCATGATATGTGCTTATGATCGATTTTTTTCTTGGATTGTAAAAGTATTTAAAAATTATGGGGCATGTCATCTTTTCTAACCGTGCGGTTAGATTTGATTAAAGGTGTGTTACGATACGGTAATTGTTCGTGGATTAACGTAGGCCATGAAACGGTTAGAGGTTATGACGGAAAGCTACGTCAGTTTCGCGGTATTGTAGGGAGCATTCGTAAGGTGCTTTGCAAAACAACCGATAAAAAGCAAAATTATTTAGGTTTCAATTGTTGAATATTGTAGAAGGTATTTTCGTCTACTGCCTACTTTAAAAATTAAATAAAATTTCGTACGACGACAAATGGGATTAAGATCGTTTAGTCTAAACCAATGGTTCTCAACCAGTGGCCCACTGGTGGGCCATGGTCACATTTTGAGGTGGGCCACAGAACTTTTTAAAAAATTGCTAGATTAATTAAAATATTCTGTGTCATTTGTGTCACTATATAGGTAATTTTACACTTTTGTGTTTGTTTAGTAATTTTGACGGTAGTAGCGATGAATGACGCTGCTGTTTTTTGCTACAAAGTGGTAATTTTCATTCTAATTACTCAATCAACAGTGCGTGGTTTCATGAAAAGTTTGTAAAACCAATCTAGACGATTGTCGTAATAGGATTTATTTCTCGTTGTGTTGGTGGCGTGATACAATCAATGCATTCGATTGCGTCATAAATGGACTTTGATTTTAAGCTACTGCAACAGTGTGGTTCTCAAACCAAGCCACTTGGCTCCCTAAGGTGAAATTTGCAAGTTGAAGGGATGAACAGTGGCGGATCCAGGGAGGAATGTGGGAAATGCACCAGCCATTTTCAACAGTGCTTTGAATAAAATTTTGCCGTTATTTCGAACCTCTTCATAACAATATGCCTAAGTCGCGTTAAGCATGCTTAATCAAAATTGTGCGAACAAAATGCGTCATATTTGGTAAAGCACTCAAAATTAGGAATCAAAACTATAAACAAAATTTGCCTGAAAATTGTTCAAAAAGCACTAAAATGACCATTACAGCATGTAAATTTTCAAAAATTTTCCGAGGGAGCAAGCCCTCGGACCCCCCTAGAATCGTTTTTGTTGCCAAAGTTGCTTAAAATTAACTCAGCCGGAAAAAACTACCCTTGAAAAAGTGACGAAATTTAATGCCCTCCCTAAAAAAATTTCGGAATACGCTCCTGACATGACACATTTTAAAAAGGCTGATATACGCCCGTTTCCGGGTCTAAACGTGTTTGCATTTAGTTAACATTCAACCTAATTCAAAATTACATCTCCCCCCCACCAAAACTTTCTGGATCGGCTTCTGAGGATAAATACTAGTTTAGAAAGGATGAAAAGATAATGGGCCACAGAACTTTACGCAACAAAAAATGGGCCACGAAAGAAAAAAGGTTGAGAACCGCTGGTCTAAGCAGACCTTAGCGTCCCTTTCTAATTTGTTTTTTCTTGTCGTTGCAGCAGTCGATGCGTAGTGGGGGCCCGTTCCATCATGATCTGGGGAATGTGAGTGGCAAGTCTGGATCTGTGAATATGCATCAATCCAACGTAAATCGTCACCCAAATAACAATCAGACTTCTCATCAAGGAATGCAACACCATCACTGAATTCGATATCCGATTGTTGTACCAAAAGCAACCTGGCAGTGCCGATAGTACCTCGTGAAAAGTTTTGAAGGGGTGGCAGAGGTTAAATCATTTCCTGTTTTGCGTCTCGTTCTGCTGCCCAGTGGCGTAGAGAAAATTTGATATGGGGTAGTGGCATAGGTTATAAAAACAATCAAAAGAATCCGGTATGTTTCAGTCGCTGAGCAAGATTGGTCTGTTTTACTAAAAGGCAAAATCAAAAGAGGGGCATGTCACAATGCCTTCCCCCATGTAAATACGCTATTGCTGCTGTCTATGGGCATGGCTTATCAAGGTGTCCCGCTTTTACACTTTTTTGCAAACGCCTAGTTCTTGCGATTTACTAGGTACAAATCGACCCAGAAGCTAAAAACTCATTGCATAAAATTTGAAAAATATTCAGTTCTTAATGCAAGGGTTGGGAGGGGGGGCAGGGAACTCGATCGAATTTTATTCGAGTTCGAGTTCAACCTATTTTAACAAGTTCGAGTTCTCCAATTTTTACGAGTTCGACAAAAATAAGCTTTTTCAAGTTCTGGTTCAGACCGAGGAATATCCAAAATCCAAACAACTTTTTTACCGCCCGTGCTCAAGTAGTTAAAAAGATGAAAATATTGGTCGTATTGGCATGAACAAATAAACGACATGCAGCTTTTCTTGTGGTAAAATCATTACTTCAGTTTACACGGATTGTGACTACTTGAACAACAGACTATATTTCGTAGTGATCTTTTATTTCTTTTCAACAATTTAAATGTCTTTCCAATGAATTCGAGTTCAACAAAAATATTTTTTCGAGTTCGGCAAAATGATCGAGTTCTTTCGAGTTCGAGATCGCAGCCCTGGGGGAGGGGGAGGATAATCGTAATTTTGGGGTAACTCGATGACTACGCATACTAAATGGCTGAGTCAGGTATCAAAAGATTTGGAAGTAGTGATTTTGTATATGTCTGTAATGCATTTTGATGTTCTATCTCAATCAGGAATTAAATTATGTCAAAAAAACTGAAATTGGCAATCACGATTGGAAATTTTCAGTGTGCATTAGTGGAGCTTTTCGTGTCCTGGAAGCTAACAAGAGATCCTAATGTGCTCTCACAATTTTATTGACATGTAATATGCTATGATAATTTTTATCATGTTTTTTTAAATGCTAGGTCCTAAAAAATATATGGTGATATTGATTAAGAAATTTTACTGGAGCGTTGGGTACTAGTTAAGTTAGGTACCGCAAAGGTTAAATTTTCTTACGCATATAATTCGGAGGGGTAGTGGGTAAGTTATTCTGCAGGATGAATCTGCCTTTTACCTGAGTGTGACTGATCAGAATCCAAAGAAATGACAAGCCTATATCCAAAGATATAACAATCTACAAAACAAGTTTTTAGAAACGTTAAGTTTGAGGAGAATGCTGAAGAAATGAATGTAGATAGTGACTTTTCCGTGGAAGTGCAACTGTACGTACAAGTTATTGTAGCATGAACAAAATAGACGATATACATCTGTGTTGCTGTGTGAGAGACTAGTTGATGTGCTCAGAAAAAAGTGTGCGAAAATCACCAAACTTAAAATGTGTTTGCGCTATTGTGACTGATATTAAAGTTAACCCAGAGGCAGCTTGTTCAATGCCCATCATGCATTTGCCCTTGCTTTCTTTTCTGTCTGCATTTACGCCTGCATGAGCTATATTTTTAACACCTTTTATGACAACAGAACCGATAAAGATTACCCTTCCGTCGGTCAAAAACATTATTTCAGAATAAAAACTCGAAAAATTTGCGAATAGGTACTAACGGAGTGATATTATTTTTTTGTTAATAAGGTTAAATCTTGTACCTTCTTGCAACTTTTGATGAACATCTGTTTTTGGGTTGGCATTTGCAAGCAATCTTTCCATATGTTTTGATATAATGGCTATGGAAGCGTTCACATGATCACTTGTGTATCAAAAACAGCGTCCAAGTGCAAATGTACCTTCCTCTCCATAAGCGTTTACCTCGTGACGTTGATGAAATGGAATTTTTATTTTGGTTGTTATGGACTTTTCCGATTTACAACAACAAGATTCATTTCAGCCAAATGTACAGTAAACAATAATAATTAGAAAATAGTGTTTAACGTTGGCAGGGAGACTGCGAACAGACCTTACGGTCATTGAGTCAAGCAGTCATCCATAGCATAAACTGTGAAAGAGGTTAGGGGAAGGTGGGGTTATTTCGGACATGGAGCTAGTTCGGACCAACCACTTCCGGTTTTATTTTTGCAGCATCATGTGACCTATAGCAGTCACCGCAATCTTTTGTTTCAATCGCCATATTGGTTAGGTAGTAAAATCAAGTCGTTTTTTATTGAACTTCACATTCACGATTATTAACAATAGAGTAAAATCAGATAAGACGAAATCGCAAGGTTTTGTGCAAGCATGGTTGCAGTTTAAGTTGAAGTCTAGTATTGATGCTGGTCAGGCATATATAAAAAACACGCGGACAAAATAAATTTAAAAAAAATCAAATTGTGTAGGATGAGTTTGCCATTTGCTAGTCGGGCTGCGTTTTGGGTTAATTCGGACATACTCAACAAACCATTCGAGATAGCATGTGAAGATATTGTTTTCAAATTGGAAAATGCTTTTAAATCAAATATGAAAACAATTTTAGCACGTGAAGATGTTGTTTTCAAATCGCCACTGCCGCAAATTACTGGGTCTTCTCTACGTCCATTTTTACGCGTTTCAACTTGAATTTTGAACAACAGAACATTTAATTGTACCAAACTATTGAGATCATGTATAGTCTCTTTCTTTCATTCGGTTAATTTCGTTTGAATTCCTTGTTGTAAACTTTTGAAGCTTTGTATGTGAATTTAACTGAAACATGCTGTTTTTTCTATCAGCGGAAATTGATGCAGAGTGCTTTTTCATCTCAATAAATTTGCCTTCTTTTTGATGTCCGAGACTGCCCCACTGCTTGTCCGGACCTACCCCACTATTGGGGCAAGTTCGGACGTGCTAGACCACCTTGCATTTTTGTAAGTAATGGCCTAGTGCTTGGGGTTATTGCAATCACGAACGATTTCATATTGAAGTCAAAAGGTTAGGCCGTTCTACAATTTTGTAAAAAGAGTTCGTAATTCCACGTTTTTAATCTTGCTCTGGAGTCACAAAAGTAAATTTTGTCCGAAATAACCCCACCTTCCCTTATTGTGTTTTGAGATCATACGATCGATGCGACAAGACTTGCACTACCTGAGCAAATAACAAGTTATTGAACCGATAGTAGGGGGAGGGCTTACTGCAACTTTTTTTTCAGACGCCACTGAGTTCTTATTTAAATTATGCTATGAGTCTGTACCATCACTAAAATACAAAAAATTTTGTTATATACCTTAAAAACCCTTGTTCAAATAAAACATGAAGATAACTTGGTACTGAACAAACTTATTTCATTAAATGTAGCTTAATAACTTCGTAAGCATGGTGGTATACGGTAATAATAGCAATTAATACACTGGTCAGTTACTGTTCACTTTAGTTCTAAGCATGTCAGTGCCGTATTTCTTTTTTTTTTTTTCTTTGAATTGCTCTAATAGTTTGTTGCTTTACTGATTTTACACATATAAGGTAATGGCAGTGCAGAACCAACCAGCATCATTACTATGCTAATTCATCAACATGCAGCTTTATCAAGTCTTCCACGTTGCAGTGGATTTCTTTGTACTTTGCTTCAGCAGTTCAATACGTTTTCAAGTTCTTGGCATACACAGCTATTTTTTAAGCAATGGTACTTTTACATCAAATGAAAAACTTCACTAGATTTTGGAAGAGATAAACAAGTGCCTTGAGCAAAGCGAACTTGGTGGTACATGACTTTTCTTTTGATGTAAGCTGTCACATCATTGTTAACAAATAAAACGATGTAAGTTGCATCTTCTGCTCGGAAAATGATTATCCGAAGTTTTAAAGAAACTGTGAGTTCATTGATCATTGATTAATAACTGAGTTTCTTTGGACGAAAGCCCCTGTTTCAAGAGATCTATCTGCCTTTCATTCCATTCTTTAACAATTTTCGAAATGGTTTCACAATTTTGAAATGTTTTCTAAATCCTCTTTTTGATTGAAGTTCTACCAAATCAACTAGTTTAGCTATCACATTAGACTTGCTGCTGCATGGCCAACTGCTTTGCTCCAGGGATCTGAACTTGTACTTGATTGTACGAACATCTTTTTCACCTGTTCACTATCCTAGTTGCTTAATGGTGCCAAATCCAAAATAGGATCCGAAGGGTCGAGCTGATGAATACCTTCATCATTTCCAAATAATGTGCAGATGATGTTTGAGGGAAATCGAGATGGCAATCTCAGGAAGAACGGAAAGTGCCATGCTTAGATCAATGTGTGCAGTGAAATTAGTGGATAGAAAGAATAATGAGGAGTTGATGAAAATGCTGGGTTTGGAGGAAATATTAGATAAAATGGCAAAGATAAATGGAGTATTGTGGCATGGACAAGTGGTTAGGAGAGATGATGATAACGTTCTAAAGAAGGCATTGATGCTTGAAGTGAATGAGCAGCGAAATCGAGGAAGGCCAAAGCAGATATGGAGGAGCAAGTTGAAGAGAATTTAAATAAAATTGGGTTGGGGAGTACGAGGCTGCAAATCGCACAAGATGGAAAGAGGGAGTGAGAGCGATCGCTGAAAGAATGAGGTGCGTCTGTCCACCTTCGACCGAGACCAAAACCCACCGGATTGAAACAGGATGATCATGATAATGCCCTATTTGTTTAACAAAGCCATCTACCTTTCGGTAAAGAGTTGGCAAGATTGGTGGATTAACTGTGATGGTGCAGCTGAATGAATGCCTGAACTTCCGTAAGAACTTCCCCAGGCAGAGACTTCCATTGACCAATCTTATCATTGCTGATGTAGCTGAAAGCAGGTCGAGTAAAATCTAGCAAGTTTATTGGGTTGCAGTGGAGTAAATTGTCATAAAGCGCAAGTATAGTTGAAATCAACTCCCACTATCCCATTGGGTCAAAGTTAGTAATGTTTACAAAAAGTTAAATGAGATGGGCGGCCCCAATACCACAAAAAATGGAAAGAAACCCCAAACTAGCAAAGTATTTTACTACACAAGTCCGTGTATTGATGGTATGAGTGATGCTGATGAATTATGATGATTTCTTATTCTCCTGTCAGTTGAAAGCGATGGAGGCACTAAACGTAAGACGAATCCAGAC
Organism: Trididemnum miniatum; assembly: GCA_964006365.1. Lineage (NCBI taxonomy): Eukaryota > Metazoa > Chordata > Ascidiacea > Aplousobranchia > Didemnidae > Trididemnum > Trididemnum miniatum. The sequence continues at coordinate 3,621,514 of OZ023238.1, forward strand.
TTGGTTAGGAGTTGCCGTTGTTTTCTTGTTGATTTCTGCTTCTGATTTCTTTAATTTGCTGCTTGTTTGATTCCACCAAGCAGAGATAATTATCAGGGATCTTATCCAAGGACGCAACAATGAGACTTGGGTTGGAGTTAACCATTAAATTTGCAATCATGGTCGTAACTCGTAGCAACAACAACGCTCCTAACCACTGCGCCATGCTGTCGACAATGTGCATGAGCAGTTTTTTGTAGGCTACTCTTCTCATGGTGTACTTCCCAGAGCTCTTAATGGTCTTAGAACGAGTAACATAACCTGGGTTGGAACCAGTGATGAGATTCAAAATTTTAAGAACAGGTTCTCTTTTGTATCGTACTTCCTAACAACAGGCTCCTTCATAAAGGTCTGATGTCTGTAAAAAGAAGCAAGAACGGGTTCGCTGATTATCTTGACATTCTAAGAACGGGTTCGCGCTAACCCCCTGAATCCCATCACTGGTTGGAACCCTCTGGTCCACCAGTACTCATTTCAATACAGCCTGTTTTATAATAAAAGTATGTCACCATTTGTAGTGTACTAACTCCATTGTAAACTATATGTGGCCTTCTTAAGCTTGTACTCCGCATCAATATGACGTCATAATCCTTCAACAATGCTGAAATAATTTTTGAATCGCACGTTCAAATATTCAAAAATGAATCATTTTTAGAGTTGACCCAAGAAGTTCGATGTAAATTTGAACAAGGGTTTTTAATTTGCACACACTTCAGACTGTTTTAGAAGTGTTGGTTATAGCTTGTAGCTTACTTTTGAAGGGGACTCACTTAAAACTAAATTTTAAGCTCCCCCCCACCGATAGGGCCTACCTTGTAGTAGGAAATTAGGTACGATTTGTATTCTATTATAAATTTGGTGAAAGATAGTTTCTCAATTTCAGTCGGAATGGAATTCCGTGTCCTGACACCATGATACTTTATGCCAGTGGCGGCTCGTGACTATTTTAGACGGGTAGGCTGCATGAATAGAAAAGCTGGCCCAGTACTCGCTCGGAATAGAATAAAACTCTCTATTCACTAGCAAGCAAGGATGGCAGTACGGTACGCCCCATTTTTCGGCAAATAGTAAATAAAATAAATGAATAACTGCGGTTATTTTCAAATTATATTGAACTGACGCTTGTACGTTACGTAATTATTGCTAAGGTACGGGTAACGGTACTTTGGTACGTGTAATAAGTATGCGTACTTTACGCACCGTACCATGTGGTACGGTACGTAATTTGTTATTGTGAAATTTTGTGAATTTCAACCGGTATATTAATGTCCATGAGCGCTCGCAGGGGGAACCACGGTGCCATGCCTCCTGGCCCTGTAATAAACTGCTAAAACCTAACTTTTAGTCTGTAATTTCTGAACTAATAATGGTTGCAGCCTCCTTTACTTATTTTAGCCAAGCTTCTGCTTTTAGACATGAGCTGCAAAAGTATTTTTACCGTACATTGTTTATAGTGACTTCACTCACTGCATGCCCTTTTTCGATAAAAGAGTGCGCTAACACGAGTTTTTTATGTGAAAACCGCAAAAATTCGTCGGCGGCTGGACGCTACGCAGTACGCCCCTAGGACCCCTTAGCCTGCGGCGGCTGGGAGCATGGTCCCCAGATCCCCGGTTCCCCCCCCCCCCCCCCTTTTACCAAATCCTGGGTGCGTCACTGTATATTAAGGTGATGCAGGCGCCCTTACCAACTTCAAATTATCTGTAAGGGAAGGTGGGGTTATTTCGGACAAAATTTACTTTTGTGACTCCAGAGCAAGATTAAGAATGTGGAATTACGAACTCTTTGTACAGAATTGTAGATAGTCCTTTGACTTCAATATGAAATCGTTCGTGATTGCAATAGCCCCAAGCATTAGGCCATTATCTACAAAAATGCAGCGTGGTCTAGCACGTCCGAACTTGCCCCAATAGTGGGGTAAGTCCGGACAAGCAGTGGGGTAGTCTCGAACGTTAGAAAGAAGGCAAATTTATTGAGATGAAAAAGCACTCTGCATCAATTTCCGCTGATAGAAAAAACAGCATGTTTCAGTTAAATCCACATACATAGTGTCATAAGTTTTCAACAAGGAATTCAAACGAAATTAACCGAATGAAAGAAAGAGACTATACATGATCTCAATAGTTTGGTACAATTAAATGTTCTGTTGTTCAAAATTCAAGTTGAAACGCGTAAAAATGGACGTAGAGAAGACCCAGTAATTTGTGGCAGTGGCGATTTGAAAACAACATCTTCACGTGCTAAAATTGTTTTCATATTTGATTTAAAAGCATTTTCCAATTTGAAAACAATATCTTCACATGCTATCTCGAATGGTTTGTTATGTATGTCCGAATTAACCCCAAACGCAGCCCGACTAGCAAATGGCAAACTCATCCTACACAATTTGATTTTTTTAAAATTTATTTTGTCCGCGTATTTTTCATTAATGCCTGACTAGTATCCAACTTAAACTGCAACCATGCTTGCACAAAACCTTACGATTTCGTCTTATCTGATTTTACTTCCTAACCAATATGGCGATTGAAAGAAAAGATTGCGGTGGCTGCTACAGGTCATACGATGCTGCAAAAATAAAACCGGAAGTGGTTGGTCCGAAATAACCCCACCTTCTCCTACTTTTTTTGGTGGTGAAGTTCATGCTAAAAACGATTCCTGCAAAGTTAGAGAAAATTTGATGCATGTTCGGGGGTAGCAGAAGACCCCCGTAAGTTCACCGGGGGTCAGTTTTGAGAAAAATGTCATAACTCAAGAACCGCTTGGCCTAGAAAGCTCGTTTTGTATTCAAATGATGCGGAATGGCCATAATTTTATCTGCTATAAAAGAACATTTTGTCGTAAGTCTTTTGGTTTTTGAGTTATTTTGAGAAAAGCGAAACTTCGACTCTATCGAAGGCTTCAAAGTTTTCTCTTCTTTAGATTTTGGGAAAAGTTTTTTGTATTTGTTATTTTTCATCAAAGCAGTTAGAATATTGGCAAAAGTCTCTAAAGCATGTTTTTATAATCACATTTTAAGAATGAATAGCAAGTTTAGACTAAGTTCGTAGTCACCAATACAACATCAAGTAAGAATTAGTCACCCGTAGGCTACTGATATGCTTTAGGCCTACTTGTTAAAATTTATTTAGTTTTCATTATTGACAAATATATTTGCAATTGCTCAGTTATTGTTGCTGGCTGCATGGCTCCATTGTGATGGGATCATCCAGAGCCAGGTGGATGTCGAAGTTGCTGTACTCTTTAAAAATGGTGCTCTTAAGCAAGCAGATGAACAAACACCCAGAAGAAACCGTATTCATTGGCCAGCAACTTGAAAAACTGCAGCATTCACCGATTTTGCAGTGTTTGGCTACATACCACGGCGGCTCACTGCACCAGCTCCTGCATCTGCTCCAGTCGATTACCTGCTCTTTATTAACACCATCATGGAATATTAAGTCATTGAACCAACCATTGCTGCAGTTGCTTTAAAAACTATGAATTACCTCTTGCTCGCTTCAGTGATCCTGAAGAAGAGCTTTAGGAAAACATCGTAGAGGGATTAAAGGAACATGAGCATGATTTTTGAGCAAGCCCAAGAAGAACAGGTGCAGGATTAGGCAATCCCAGTAGAGATGGTCGAATAGTAATCATTCGTTAAAAAGTAACGGTTAACAAGAAGTAACGGATAGCAACAGATTCGTTTTTGTCAAAATACCGATTCCAAATTGTATTCGTTTACCATCTGCAATACAAGATACTACTATGCCGCGTGAAATTTATGAATGATTAGTAAAAAGAGCCTTGTGATGAGTCAATCTGTAACAGTATGCCACGTTTAGTTTTTGTACGGTGTTGCATAACTACAGCACAAAAGCCTACAGCACTTTCCAAGTCAAAATTTCGTTTCAAATTGATATTTTACCCAAAATGTTAACTCAGAAGCGCTAGCGAACTGACTTAAACCAAGCGAGAAAACGCCTCCTACTTTTATTTCACAATGCTTCTGACTGACAAGTCAACAAATTCCTTCACGCTTGCGTGGCAGACGAAAGAGAAAGAATATTTGTTTGCCGCCAGTTTGATATTTTTTCTCTTTTATCTGCCTTGATGCTCACAAGTAGAGAGAAAATATCTGGTACCTGGACTTGGTAATCATTAGAAGATTCGAATACAGTTTACAGTTTATTGACACTCAAAAAAAAGAAAACAAGCATAATGAAAGATTTGTGAAACAAGGTGTTAACTCAGAAACGCAGTATACTCGAATACTTGGTAATCATTATAGGATTCGACTCCTATAATGATTATTAAGTACCAGATATTTTCTCTCTGCTTGTGAGCGTCAAGCCAGACAAAAGAAAAAAAATATTCGTTTGCCGCGTGCTTGATAATGGGAATCGTTAGAGAGTCGAATCCTTAATGATTACTTTTCTCTCTGCTTGCGTCAAGGCAGACAAAAGAGAAAAAATATTCGTTTGCCACGTGCTTGATAATGGGAATCGTTAGAGAGTCGAATCCTTAATGATTACTTTTCTCTCTGCTTGTGAGCGTCAAGCCAGACAAAAGAGAAAAAATATTCGTTTGCCACGTGCTTGATAATGGGAATCGTTAGTGAGTCGAATCCTTAATGATTACTAAGTACCAGATATTTTCTCTCTGCTTGTGAGTGTCATGGCAAACAAAAGAGAAAAAATATTCGTCTTCGCGTGGTATTTAATTGTTTTGATTCTGCTGCTGTTTTTAGATTCGAATAGATTTTGCTTCGTGATTACTAGGGCAACCAGATTTTGACATAAAAATATTATCACAAAAAAAGCAACAACATCTTTATGCAAGTAAAATAATGCTGAGTAGTTTTTTTATGAACGAAGTAGAACGAAACCAACATTAACAACGAACGAAATAGCACTAAAATTGTTGCAATCAAATTAGTCCAAAGGTACAAAATAACTTTTTTCGGTCCAAACAAGTTAAAAAAGGTCCAAATTTTGCGAATTTGCACCCAAGATTGTCCAATCTGGCAACCACGCTTTTCTTCACTATTAGAATTAAGCTAATCCTCAAAACTCGATCTCCGGCCACTGTGATATAACAATGAAATTCTGGAATTATTCGAAAACGATTGTCTCGTCATAAACACAGTTTAGCCTACTATTTTTGTACTCTAATGGTGTTTTGATGCGCTTATGTTGAAAAAGGGACTACCAGTTTGCTTTCCACAAGCTGGCAACCAGTGATTACGACGTAATTTGTTTCATCTAATTAGTTAGTTGCATGTTTATCCTATCACGAGAAAGCGATCAATGCGCTATACGAGCTCGCTTAGGAGTTGCCGGCCATCTGTCTACCACACCAAGATGGGGGAATCCCGCTGAGTGCCTTTCCCAACGGCACAACAAGTAAACTTGCCGGCTTGTTCTCCACACTGTCCGTTTAATGGTGAGCGTCAAGCAGGGAAGCTGTGAATACCAATTTTAAAGTCATTGGTTTGACCCGACTCGGAACCAAACCCGAGTGTACAGCTCAAGAGACAGACGCTCTATACCACTCGGCCATCGGAGCTCTATACCACTCGGCCATCGGAGCTCTATACCACTCGGCCATCGGAGCTATCTATTTATTAAACGTTAGTTAGTCCCAGTCGGAAATTTTTTTGCAAATCGAGGATAATTATCCTTGTACTTTAATCCGGCCTCAGAAAAAATGCAAGGATATTTCGAGGCTGTACCTTTGTATCACACTCGGAAATACAACCGGCCAAATCTAAAATCGAAGCTGAACCCAAGGATGAGTTCGATGATAATGCTGGGATATATCCATGACCATTCAAGGATATATCATAGCTACCTTAAATAATTTCGAGGATATTTCCATGTAAGTACGAAAGTCTTCCTCAAATTATCTTCGATTTACACATAATATCAACGCTAAAACTTGGATGTATCCACGTCCACTCAAGGATGCATCATAGCTATCCTGAATAATTCCGAGGGTATGTCCTATTGTTCATACATGCAATACAACATATTTGTACTAAAAGCTGCTGTAAAAAAGCACTGATACTCAAAAAGAAATTTAATACATAATTCAAAATATCCACAAAATTCAGAAAGTCCACAAAAATTCAAACATCATTCGTTTTGTTGCCATAACTCATTGTTCGTTGCCACAAGTTTCAGCCGCGCAGCTTCCAGCACTATCAGTGCTGCTAGTGCTGGACAGAAAGGGGTCGGTTGAAGTCGTGCTTCTTCCACCACACCAATCTCCCGTCTGGCACAGCACGGTCCCAACAGCAGTGGCCAAAACGTGTTAAGGTACATCTTTATGCACCGTGTAAACCATGCATTCTACAAAATAAAAATAACAGTTTAAAAAAGGGAGTTTGGTTTTACTTTTTTAAAAACCACAGTGTCTCTTTTACTCGATTAAAAATGTATTTTATACGAATTAGGTATAGCGAGACATTGGGTCAATAGCGCAGTATCGAAACATGTAGGTGAAATCGGTGAACATTAAGCAGTCGAGATAGTGGTTTCCTCTGCCGCAAACTTTCTTTTGGGGCCTAGACAACCTTAACTTTTCAGTTTTTGCAGAGATATTTCAACCTCACTGCAGCAGCTGTGTTTCAGGTAACAAATCCTGGGATTTTTGTGTTTACTAGTTAAGATTTACACCTCAATTAGTCTTTTTAAAAATTTTTACATCCACAAATTCTTACTTTTTAAAGTAGAAAAAGTGGAGCAATCTCGAAAGGCTCTTGTCGTTTTTTTTTTTTTTTTTCCCCGCTCCCATCCCTGTCCAGCAATATTGCTTCGCAAGATCTTGGGTCATAAAACCTTTCAGAAAAGCTCTAACCGTACCTCGTAGTTCCGTATGGTTAATTTGCTTTCCAAATAATTGAAAATCCTAAAAATATGCAGATATAAACTTCCATCGAGTTCAAAATGAGATAATAAAATTCTTTAAAAATAATGCAGTAGAGTAATGCTAAAGTAATACTGTATTTAAATATTTTGAATTCACAAGAATTCACATTCCTTTAGTGAAAACTGCTAAACAACCTCAATAAAAACAACTCACGTTGTTCTACTTACATTAAATTCAACGGTCAAAGCTTCCAATTCTTCTGCAGCATTTGCAGGCGCAAATGATAAGTCCGTTTCCACGGAGTCAGATGTGCCGCGAAGCCCGCGATCTTCCAATATTGTTTTTATTTGAGCCAAGTCAGAGGCCAAAAGGCTAATCGCATTTCCCTGTTTGGCCAAAATTTTTTCGACATTCATAATTCTGCCCCGCGCACTGAGCAGCAAGTGGGTTGAATTTGCCACTGCATCTGTTTTTAAGATGTTCTTGGAAAGTTTTATAGGTATTGGTTGAGAAGGGCCAACAGTCAAGAAAGATCTAAAACAAAAAAAATCATAATCAGGTTATTAATTAAAAAATCGATATCTTGGTTATTAATTCGTGCCAAGATGGAGGCACCAGCAATCTGGAGTCAGCTGTGCAACCAAAATCAAGGCCATGACTCTTTACGGGCCCTTCAAAATTTTGATAAAGGATGTATTCATACAATTTTTCAAGTTTTGCATTTTATACTTCTGATTATCGGCACATCTGTGACTCTCAGAATAATATTGAACGGCCTGCAAAGGCACGATTGATGCATAGGCTACCACACCAACTCCTCCTCTGAGCACCCTCAACTTCACTTAACGTCACGTCAATTGTCCTGAAACAGCTTTAAAATGAGTGATTTATATTTGAAATATTAAAAAACCTGCAGGGGCCACCCCAAACTCCCTTGATTCCGCAGATGGTGGTTCTGCCTTCGGACTCCCCGTAGAGTGTTATATGCCAAAACTTGTCACCCTCCTTTGCTAAAAATTTTGGTCCTCCCAAAATGACTTTTTTCTTTAGATCTGCTCCAGCAGCTCAAGGAAAAAATAATACAGTAGTTGCATGATGGCATATTATGAATTTCAAAAACAACAATTGACTTTATAGCCAACAAGTTTCTTTTTAGAGATCAATGCGCTTTTTGATAACCAGTGTAGGCAGGGATGGCAAAATATGCATGAAATCCATTCACAATGGTTGCGTTTTAAAACTTTTGAAATACCGGTACTGTATATGTATATACACGGAAGACAAAATTGTTAAATTCAATCATATCTGCCAATCTGCAGTACTGCACCTTTTGGGACAATTCAGCGATCGTTCTCTCAGCAAGGGAGGTACTGCTGGGACCTCAAATGCACTTGTGGCAGAAGTTTCCTCAACCAGTGAACAAGTTTGATCCTCACTTGATCTTTCCGATGATGATTTATAGTGATGTGAGTCGTTTTTTTTTGCCTTCATTAAAAAAAAAAAAAACAAGGCTCAAAACATGTTCTAATGTAGCCTAAAGCTGCGGATTGGCCGGCAAACTGTTTATATTCGGATATTTGGGTCTTTCCGACCACAAGGAGGGAGGGGCAAGCGTTTATCAGAGCGCGGATGGGGATTTTGGGAAAGCCAACTTTGGATCAAATTTCATGAATTTGTAAGCGCTTCGCAGCTATTGCATGCGGCCATGCTCTGAGCTGACATCGATCTGAAGTACGGTATAAAATTTCGCTTCGGCGCAGTGTGTAGACTACGAGCGGCGTATCGCGTACGTACGGGGGTGTTTACCTTTTGGTAATGAAAAAGGAACAGACAGCTCTTTTTTGAACGGTCCGACCTTTTCCGTAGACTCCCGAGCTTGCTGAAATTGCAATAATAGGCCAGTGTTGTTTTTTTTTGTGTTCTGTCCAGCCTTGCCCTTGATCCATCTTACTGCATCTAATTTAATCTGTAAAACCTTTGAATGAGCTGCAGCAGTTCTGGTAGTCCAATTTTCTGGAGTGGTTTGCTTGAACGGCGATTTTGTCAGCCTATGCTGTCTATCAATCCTGTGGAGCAATTTCCGAAAAAGGCATATCTGTGTTAACTGGAGCTTCAGTGTTCACAGCTCTTGAGACGTTTGCACCCCAAATTCAACGCAGAAAGGACCTTTTGCCATAGCCCATAGTTCGCTTTTACCAAATCTAACGTGGAAAGTACGGTACGCGTCTGTAGGCCTACCGGTACGTAGTTTTATCGGCAGCTTGGCGCAGTGAGTTGGGGAGTGCCATTTTAGGATCGCAAGATTATGGTTCAAATGAAGTTCTTCGATGCGATGCTTCACGAATCACGAGTCTCACGACAGCATTAGTACATTACCGGTATTTCTGCTTGACGGTTTTTGTCATTGACCAGTAAAAAAGCAAGTTAGAAGCGGAAATGTTTAGAGTCTGATTCTTGTTATTTCTCGCGCCTCTGTCGCTTTCTTGGCGAGAAGGTAAACGGAGAAAAGCAGGCCAAAGATTATATGGGTTGGTGTTTTCACACTAAATTTAAAATGATATACTACCGAAATATGTAGTTTTTATGGTGAGCATAATGTAGCTTAGCCTACAGCAAAGGAAAGTACTGACCCGCGAACAAATTTAATCGTTTTGCACTAGGATACATCCTTGTTTACTCCACCGCCGTAGCGATGGCTATTGGCTATGCCCGTTGAGCAAGCACTCTCGGACCTGTCAATGCGGATAGTGTTGGCAAAGGTCGCTCAACATTACTGCAACAAACTTCTAACGAAAACTAGACTTGCAGAGATCTCAATGATTCTTCAATTAAACGAACGTTTGAAAATAAAACACAAGGTTGCAACAGAAAACTGCCATGAACGTAATATTGAAGACGCATATTACTCAGTGAGTGTTCGAATGTAAAGTTGCACAATGTAAAGTAAAACATAATTTGTAATGCACTAATTGCCAAATCAGTTCTCCATAATAACGCTACACAACTACTACTATACCCGAGGTATACTGGCATCAATTATAGCTGACTGACAATCATTTTTTTCAATAACATTTCCCATCTTCAAATTACTACACTAGCAAAAGCTTTCCTATTATTCGAACTTTCAGCTAAAAGATTTGTAATATAGAGTGCTGATGAAACAAAATCCAATAATTACGTCCGGTACAGTAGATACCTATTGATGATATTGCCTCAGCTTAAGGTTACTGGCAACACCTAGTTAAACACTGTATTTTCAGCGATCTAACATTTTTAGCCTCTAATAAAAGTTTTCAGAGTTTCTTAAGTACGATTGCAACAAAAAGATACTTGTTTTTCTTACTTTTCCCTTAAAATTTCGATAGAAAACGCCATATTGCGTAATGCTGCTAGCTATTTTGGGTTTCATAATGCTATCTTTACATCATCAACAAACAATAAAACAGCTGTAACACAAAATGATCCTACCAAGAACTGACAAGTTAGCATTTCCAGTGATCACTCAACTTCGATGCAGTAGGTCAATCAACTCAAAATAATAATTGCTGAAACACAACTGATTAAATTTGAGATTTCAATAACTGTAAAGGTCAAGCTTAGTTGCTATTGCATTATCACAACTTCGGCCTCACTTACACCACAATTTGTAAATCTTGCCACATAAAATGCTACGTATGGACTTACTCAAAAACTGGTCAAAGCATAAACCATACCACTAACACTTGTCAATACAAATAAAATGAAAATGTGTTATGTATATCAACACCACACAGGAGTGCTGATTGCATGAACTGAGAAGCTGTAAAATTATAAAGGCTTCGACTCGGCATCTTCACTGTCACAGGTATGCTGTATCAATAAATGTCGATGCTTATTCACTGCTGCTGGTATCACTGTCACTGCTCACCACCTCAATCACTTCTTCAGCACTGACACTATGCAATAAACGGCTTGTCGAAGCTTGGTCGGTGATAGCCTTAGGAGGAAGTGATTTCTTTGGGGCTTCAGCTTCGATTGTATACTTGATGTTCTGAGAAATAAACAAAAGCTTCTTGGCAGCGTCATTGCTAAGCCTGTTTCGCTAAGCAGTGTGAATATTTCCGTAGGTGCTGAATGAACGCTCAACTGCAGCTGTGGTTGATGGTAGGCTTAATATTTTTGAAGCAATTTTGCTTAACTCTTGGTTTGAGCAAAACCCTTTCCACCAAGCAGTTGGGCGTATCTTTTCCACATTTTTCCAAAGAAATACTTTGCCAAAAAAACCTTCTTTGGCAGAAAAAAGAGCAAGGTTTTCTTGGACCTTATCTTCATTGACATTGAGCCCACAAAATGCCAAATTTTCAGTAAACTTGCATATAAACTCAATGGCAGCCACTCTGTCATCGTCACACAATAATAAGCCATGATGGCGTGGATGCAACATATATGCCGCTTTGTGTACTATGTGGATGCAAAATTCTTTTCTCTTAGTAAAAATGCCTTCAATGACTTGTCGTTCAGCATCTGTGAAAGGTGTTGAAGGAAGACCTTTTATCATCTGTTCCTCAATGTCGCAATAGATCTTGTACACATCGGCAAGGTTAGGCTGATCAGCCTCAAGATTAGTAATCGCCACAAATAAAGGGCTGAAAGCATGTGCCATAGCTGCATTCGACTCCCAAAATGTATCGTCTAAAATGATCTTCTTTGGAAATTTCGGAAACAACCACCTTTCTTAAAACATGATTGTTTTTTTGCGCGCTGTCCAAGCACATTGATATGGACCCCCATCTAGTCTTGACTGGAAGTTTTAATGCTGTGTGTACCTTTTCTTGTTTTTGCATGTCCATGTGCGACACAACCATAGCATACTGTTTCAGGATATTCTTCTTGCAGCAGGGTCCATGCCTTCTTCATATTGCTGGCATTGTCCGTAACAAAACCAATGACAACCTTGCCGCATTGTGCTTTTACTTCCTCAATGACTTGTTTCACTTCTTTGCAAATATATTCCCCTGTGTGACTCTCCAATTCTGAATGAAAAGACTTCCAAAACACAGGCTGGGGCATGCTGACAATGAAGTTGATAATAGCTTCATTCCTGGTGTTACTCCATCCATCACAGATTAACGCCACACAGTCAGCACCAGCAATTTTTTCCATTGCTTCCGCATTAACTTTATTGTATTCCAAATCAAGCAAAGGTCCTGATACCTTGAATCTACTCGGTAACGCAAAAGCAAGTCGAAGTGTTTTAAAAAAGCTAATCCAGTGTGGATTTTCAACTATGCTAAAGGGAGTGGCGCTAGCATGTATTGCTCGCGAAAAAAGCGATTCCAACTTTTCCTGCTCTTTTGATGCCATAGTGTCAGCAAAGTTTGAAGCCAAACTTTTACTTCGAAGAAGAGGTTTCTTTGCCTTTTTGAGAAAAGTATTTTCTGATGAAAAATCCATCAGCCAATCAGTGTCATTGTTATCTGAGCCTGGTTTTGGTTCAGTTTTGGCTAGCTGCTTTGTACTTCTCTTTGACTATTTTCGGACAGCTTATGCAGTTTTCGATATGGCTTTTCATTCTAGACCCATTTTTTGCAACAGAGTTATCACAAAATTTACATTTCACTCGTGGAACTTTGGAATCAGAGCCTGGAACATCTTCAAACAAAGTGCTAACAGACACTTTTTTGCGACCAGGCATTATGACAAGCAGTAAAGCACAGATAATAATTTAATTAACTTTCTCAAATTCAGTGATTAAACCAGTATTAAAATCTTGGCTTGGGATGCATAATAAAAGTACTGAGTCAAAACACATGGAAATATTGAACAAGATTAGTGCAGGAACTGAGAATATGTAATACATGTATGTACCATATTAGAAGTCTGGTATTTCAATGGCATACTGCATTTTTCTTTCTCAATATTTGGAAATTTTGAAGCGCATTTTACTGTTTTAAATAATAGTTAATTTTGTGCTTTGCATCCCAAATTCATACAATTCTGTGAACATCACCAAAACTCATCATTATTTTCAATAAATCTTCAGCAGATTTACAAACAAGAATTACTGTGCTTACAACAGTGAAATAACGGTACAGAATAAATCTCCATTATACAGTTACGGTATACACAGATACAGTACCTGGTACTGGTACAGCATGTAACAAGTATTAACTGGGATGAGGTGCATATATATATGGTTTAGCACCTGAATAATACAACTCTATAAAACACTGCATCTGCTACAAGCTTCAGGTAAAACTGTTTCCACATTGACCAGCCCAGGAATTGAACCCAGACCAGCAGACTTCTTGCAAAGTTGCACCAATGGCTAAGTCTTAAGAACTTTGCTCGGTTGCTGACTGGTACAAAGTTTTTACAGAACCAGAGAGATTGACTACCAAAGTAAAATGATCTGATGTTAATGCACTTATCTAAGTATCTGCTTATACAGTACTTCTGCTTATTCAAACATCAGATAGGTAGCCTAAAAGTACCAGTACTCTGCCATCTGTGCTTTGTCTGCATTGAACAGGTTAAACATAAACTGAGGTGCTTTTTCAACTACCTGTACCGCTTAGACAGCTCACGCTAAGTAACCAGAATATTGATAAGTGGCGAATACCATTCAGTGTTGCGATTATACTAGATTGCACGCTTCACACATGTTGTTGCACGTGACGTTTCTCATCATCAGGATAAACATAAACAATTACAGTGCCCAGAAGATGTTGCCATTTTTAATTGCACAATGAAATAATTAGCAAATAAAAAGGGCGATCGTAATGACAACAGAAGAGAATAATTTTAGTTGGTAATACGCTGATTTTCTGTCAGAAGTGAGAGGGATACGACACTAGATCTAACCGCTCAGATCTAGCAGCTCAGATGGCCGAGTGGTATAGAGCGTCTGTCTCTTGAGCTGTAGACTCGGGTTTGATTCCGAGTCGGGTCAAACCAATGACTTTAAAATTGGTATTCACAGCTTCCCTGCTTGACGCTCAGCATTAAAGGGACAGTGTGGAGAACAAGCCGGCAAGTTTACTTGTTGTGCCGTTGGGAAAGGCACTCAGCGGGATTCCCCCATCTTGGTGTGGTAGACAGATGGCCAGCAACTCCTAAGCGAGCTCGTATAGCGCATTGATCGCTTTCTCGTGATAGGAGGATAAATATGCAGCTAAATAAAAAATAAATAGATTTATTTATTGAGACGTAAAATCGATTGATAACGCTTGTATAAAATTAGTTAGAACGCTAAATAAATAATCCCAGCTTGTAGTTAGTGGTATCTTTTCTTTCTATCACTAGAAAGCGATCAAAGCACTATAACGAGCTTGCTTAGGAGTTCCTAGTCTTTTGTCTAGCACACCAAGTTGGGGGAACCCCGCTGAGTGCCTTGATTTTAAAGCAAACCTTGCCTACAGCTCCAAAGGCAGACGTTCTAACCTCTCAGACATGTGTTCACACTAACTTATGGAATATCACCACCATACCTATAGTCATGAATAATGTATTAACGCTACTTGATGCTGCTTACCAAGTTTTGTATAAAAAACAAGCTTTTTTCCATTTTCCCAGCATAAATCCATAAAAAAACAACAACAAAAAACGAGGTCAAAAAAAAAAAACAAGAGCAAAAAAAACCGTTTTTTTACATCACTAATGATTCATATGAAAATCCCTTCTTTTGTCAAGGCACCCTTGAAAAGTTTCTGAAACAAAAATAATTGTGAAGGTTTTTATATGACAAAATAAAAACGTAATAACGTTACTGCATTGCAGATATGTAGTAAGTATTGCAACATTTTGTGTTGAATATACTCTATAAAGTTTAATGGGAGTCCGTTTCGAAATTATTTTCTTAGGTCAAGTTGACATAGTGGATACGTGGTGACAAACAAAAAATTTTCTTTGCATTTATCGGCAGGTTGACCCCGCATTAGATCGTCATGGACACTTCATTGAAAGTGATTACAACTCTAAGAATTTTTGGTAAATTAATCGTGAGACAATACGTTTGATATTGCTTCATGTCACTTAAAACCGACAACACGTGTTTCTTTAAGTAGATAAAGCATGCAAATACTAACACATTTGAACGCACTTGATTGAAACTGTACTACACAATCACACAATTCCCAATCTTCCTTCCATTCGGCTTTTCGTTTCACCAATGATCGCACATTAGCATTTTGAGGAGGCCAACGGCATTTGCTTGTTCCTAGCATCTAGCTTTTATACACACAATCAGATAAACCGTTGTTAAATTTCACAAATACAAAATCTTTCATTTTTAAATGCTGTAAATAAATCCTGAAACGAGACAGGTAGTTTACCGGTACATAAAATCATTAAAGTTACCAAAGTTAACTCACAAATACTAATAAAATGAAATCATTAATTGGTAGTATTTGTAGAAGTAATGCAATGCAAAAATTAATTGGTATTATTTGTAGAAGTAATGCAATGCAAAAAAAGCTCTAAGTATATACAGGTATAATATTATTTACGTAACCAAGTAATAATTTAGCAAAATTTACTAATCAATAACTCTTACCACCTGGTGAGTCGTTATCAGAGAAACAGACTGTTGTGTTTTAAAATTCTAACTATGGTTTTAATGCTGCTACAGGTGCAGTATATACACATTACTTATTTGAACAAACTCATGAGCTGCTTATTGAACACAAGCAATTATAAAAAGGAACCAAAGAACCGCTGACACTTTAAAGAGTAGACATGTTATGGTTGCATCAACTTAATTGGGGCATATACATTATTACAACCACTGATTGTTAATCTTTCAACAATGAAAAATAATTGGTATATATAATATGTCAAATTTAACATTTTGTTGAAACAGGATACAACCATAGCCAATTAATCCGCAATCAGATGGATGAAGTACCGGTAGCAAATTTGAGCTCATTCGTTCATCACACGTCATGAATTAAGACAATACACACAAACTTTGATTTGTAAGGCAATAAAATTCATTTCTTTATGTCATTAACTTCAATGACAGTATAGCTTTCACTTAGTTCATCAACTAAAAAAATTCCAACCTTAGTCGATAGAATAGGATTAGTAAAAAAAGGGTTCAACTTTTTTGTACTTCTGTACCGCAAAAAATTTCCTGCTATTATCAGCATACTGAAAAATGTCAATGATCTTTGCTATGCTTCCATGGAACTGAATTGTTGAGTCAGCAACTGAAGCTACATTGATAATGCAACCTGTAGAAAGTCGAGCCTTTTTGTAATGGCAGCAAGCTACGGAGTTTGCACTCGACAAATCCGTAAAATTTTCAAGCGGGTGAAGTAACTCTGTCTAAAATGAATGCTTCACCTTAACATCCTCTACAATAGTGTCATTATTATGCCACACACGATTGGCAATCTGTTCAAGAGGTTTATAGCCAGATTTCACATAGCTTTTCATAACTCCTAAATAACTCTCAAAAGCAAAGCATAAAATACGATCCAATGGTCCATATTGTTAAAAATCTTCTGCCAAATGAATCAAACTATGAATATTGTACGCAATAAATCCTTTGCCATTATTATTATTAAGGGGCGGTGGTGCCAGAGAAACTAGGTTCAACCTTCTCAGGCACATTGTGTAGGCCATTATTTAGGCCCATTACAATTTTCACCGCCTTCTCGTTTATTTAATTTACTACTGGCCGTATTCAGCGAGTCTTTTGGCCTGCTTCAAATACTTAGCCAGTAGGTTTATATTTAGTTTTTCGACCACTGACTTTATGGTGGTTTTTTCTTTACCAAAAACCTTCATTCGTAGTGCTTGGTAATAAGTGCATTCTCCAACATGGTGATTTGGAGTTTCTTTTTTCAGATTACATTTAGGACATGTCGATGATACGTCATGTCCCATGGTACTTCTGTGTTTCTGTAAGTTGCAGTGACCTGTAAGGACTTGCAACGTTTCATTTAATCTAGGTCTTTTGAGCCTCAAAAGTCGTTGAGTTAATTGGAGCGAAGCCCACTCTACATTTTCTTTTGTTCTCAAGCAGTCCTTTCGTTCTAACCAAGATGTTCGCCATCTTTTGACGCTCCAATCCTTTATAGCTGCGCGACAACTAGCATATGGGATTGGAATAAAAGGTTCAGGCCCCAAGCAGTTTAATGCTGATCCTGCTTTAGCTAAGACATCCGCCTTCTCATTACCTTGGATGCCGGTATGACCCGGCGTCCAGGCAATAGTGACATCGTTGTCCTTACCCAATATATTTAGGATTTTGATGCACGATAATACTGTGTGAGATTTCACAATATTATTTTGGATTGCCAGAATTGCTGCTTGGCTATCTACTAAAATTATTATTTTTTCATTTAGGATTTTTTCCATAATCAGTTTCTTCGCTGCTTCAGCTATAGCAAAGACTTCTGCTTGGAAGACAGTGCTATATTTTCCAAGATGGAAAAAATTTTCGTCTGTTTGATAGCCTGATGCGTATTCTATATAAAAACTCGCACCGGCTCTTCCATTTATCTTGGATCCGTCAGTGTAGCATGTAATTATGCTTGGCTCCACCGCATTCTCATACTGCACTGCATCCTTACGTTCCATAACAAGGCATTTGTACTGTTTTCCAAATACTTTTGTTTTAGTAAGTAGGTCAGCTGGCATACTCAGCAACGGCAAATTTTCTTTTGCTTCATTGCATACGTCAACATGACTTTTGGACTTTCTTATTGAACCAATTGTCTTGGCAGGCCAAAATTTCACTCGGGATATCCGGTATGAACCCTTGACTGCCTCTGACATAATGAATTCATTAATTGGTATGATGTTCAGCAGCATCTCTAAAGCTCCTGTAGGGGTGCTGGGAAATGCTGAAGAAATCATAAGACACGCTAGTCTTTGTACTTTTGAGAGTTTTTTCGCAAGATATTTTTTATTTACTCCACCAACCCAGGATACACACGCATATGTAATGACAGGTCGTATCATTGCAGTGTATATCCATCGCATGTTAGTTGGATTCAGCCCCCACGCTCTGCCCACTATTTGTCTGCATTGTAACAACGCAACAGTCGCCTTGCGAGCAATTCGTGTTATATGAGGTTTCCAAGTAAGTTTGCTATCTAGGGTTACCCCTAGTAGTGTTGCTTCTTTGGAAATTACTAGCTGACGTCCGTTTAAACGCAAGGTTCCAAACGCAGGCCTCCTTTTGTTAGTAAACAGAACTATTTCAGTCTTTTTACTGCTGAATTGCAGCTCTTGGTTGAGAGCCCAATTACTTGCAATATTTAGCGCTTTTTGAGCCCTACCTTTGATCCACAGCATGTTGGTGCCAGTGACCAAAATTGCTACATCATCGGCATAGGCTTGTACGTGAAAGCCCCTGTTGCGTAGGTCCACCAACAAGGAGTTTAAGACACAGTTCTATAGAAAAGGGGACAAGATCCCACCTTGGGGGTTCCCCTTTACTACTTCTCTTTTAACCTTCTCACCATTTAGCTCTACTTGAACTGTGCGGTGTCTCAATAAGTTCTCAATCCAGCGAATGATAATTGGCGACACCTCCAATTCTTGCAGTGCACTGGCAATGCCTTTATATGTGATATTATGAAAAGCACCAACAATACCTAAAAATATTCCTAGTGCTGTTCTTTTCTTAGCTAGGCTAAGTTCGATTCGTCGTACAAATTCGTGAAGTGCAGTTTCAGTCGAAACTCCTGCTCTGAATCCATATTGGAACGCAGAAAATCTTGCCTGCAAATTGAGATCATCATTGAAATGATAAAGTAATAACCTCTCCAACCATTTAAGTTGGAGAGAAGTTAAAGTGATCATCCGGAAAGACTTAACTTCATGATAGTTTTCTTTTCCGGGTTTAGGGATAAAGATACCAGTCCCTTCCTTCCATGCTTTTGGAACATAACTGTTCTTCAAGCACGTCTGGAAAATCTTTTGGTATATGTTTTTAATATTATTCCAACCTTTTTGCAAAAGCACCGGGTAAATACCGTCTGGTCCCGGCGTCTTAAAAGGCAGAAAGTCGTTTATTGCTCTTTCCATCTTTTCAAGTGAGCAGATGGAATTAACAATTTCGTCTTCCATTGTTACCTCAATGTTTTCACACCGTAGAGCGAGACAGCGCTGTTTCTGGCTATTAGCCTTCATCAGCCGCCCTCAGGTAAAAAACATTCATCTTCCAGGACGAATGATCTTGCCAGGATCACTCATCCCTTCGCATAAATATTTCCTAAAAAATTTAACCTTTGTGGTACGCATATCCACTCGTGTGGCTACGTCACCATTCCAGTCAAACTCTTTACGTGACCAGGGTGAAGAGCAAACAACTAAAAAGCAATGTCCTTCCTGGCCTACCGGACGGGAAGTCATGACGACTTCCTCTTGTTGGGTCAGAGGCGATATCGTCCAGGTTCAATGTTTTCATCTATTTCTTCTGCTGAGTGAATACATCTTACCTCTCGACTTCCCGGTGCTGGGGTGTCCAAGAGGCAATTTATAGTCTCAGCAGTTATTTGGTGTATTCACCATTAGGTCTTAAAACGTTACTTACTCGTACCGTTTCGTTTCGACGCATAATTTTAGCCAACCGAGCGGTTGCACAGTGACTATTCATCGATTCCGTAAAGAGACGCCAGGAATCTCTCTTGGCTTTTCTAACGGCATTTTTAAAACGCAATTGGGCCTGCTTAAAAGCTTCCCAATCCTTTTCCAGTTTATATTTAATGGCTTTACGTTGAGCTGTACGAGCCTCCCTGCGGAGGCTGGCTAACTCTGTATTCCACCAAATATTTTCCGTCTTACGTCTAACCTTACGCATTGGACAAGCCAAATTGTAAGACTTCATTATTTCTGATTGAACAGTTGCTGCCAGTGCTTCTATATCATCAATTGACGATATGTTGACTGGTACTCTATTCAATTCACTTAATTTCTGTTCAAGTTCACTGACATACTTATTCCATGAAGTACGTCTAATGTTCCTGATCATTTTTGCTTGTTTGGTACTACTTTGAACTGTAAACCTAATCTACATGTGATCTGAAAAGGATGGCACATCACTGACATGCCAATCTCTTGTACAGTCCCATGCATTTCGGTTAGTTAGTGTCAAATCTAGCACCTCTTCTTTTGTTTTAATTCTGAAAGTGGGTTTATTGCCCACATTACAGAAATATAGATTCGCACTTGCGCAGTACATGAGTAGTTCCAAACCTCTGGGATTGACGTTTGTGGAACCCCATACTGTGTGATGTGCGTTTGCGTCAATTCTTATCACTAAAGGAATTTTTTCTTTATCACTGAAAGCTACCAGCTCTTTCAGAATTTCTGGTGGAGCTGGTTCTTCCTGAGCCATGTAAGTCGATGCAAAGATAAAACTATTTCCTTCTCTTCTCACACTTCGGGCTCTCACTGCTACCACATCTTCGTTAGAAAATTGTGGCATGAGGGAGCAAATAATATCAGGAGTAATATAAATGCCTGCTCGGGGACGTTTATCCTTGGTGTTACCTTGAAAGAGTTTCCATCCCCTGAGTTTACTTCTGATTGAGCCTCCATACGTCCAGGGTTCCTGAGTTAGGACTATACCTGAGCGAATGTTTTTTGTTACTTCACATAAGTTGTAGCTTACTGCCCTACTTCTGTGAAGGTTAATTTGCCACGACTTGATGTTATGAACTGGGATTTGTTTTTGTCTAGGGGAAATGTCTGTTGTAAGTCTATTATTCATACGAAATATGAACTTTGGAAATACAACAATTTCACTCTAGTGAGTCGATTGTCATGTTACTTCAGTTGGAGCTGGTTTCCTTCCTACCCTGGTTAGGGTTCTCAGGCTCCTCAGCTCCTGAAGCAACACTGACATCCTCATTCTGTGTTGCCACATGAGATGCGGTATCCATCTGTACCTCTGTGGGTACTTCTGAACACCGCTCTTTCTTTGATTTCTCACTTTGTTTTTGTTTCTGGAACTGCACCCTCCTAAATCCAGCGAAAGGTGCCCAGTCCCATTTTTCTAGTGATTTAAGCGAAGGTTCTTGGACTGCTACAACATGTAGCATTCCACCAGAACCTTTCGCGTTATGTTTCAATCTAATGTCCTTGAGGTGGATGTCCGGATTGCACCGGTCCACCAGTTCCAGAACATTTTTGATTTCCAGTCATTCGTTGTCTGGAAGCCAGACCCCGAAGGTTTCTGTTTTTACATCTTTTGGGCCTCTTGCTTCGTACCCTCGATGATCCATCGAGGGTGGAGGCACTGCCCGCACAACTTCTTGTGCCCACTCTAGAGACTTCTCGTCATAGCATATCAAGAGAACTCTACCCGAATGGATAAATGTTCTCTCGATACGAACCGAGAAATCTAGTTTTGTCCTAAGAATCCTCTGATTGATAGCCCCCTGGATTATCCGTAAATCAGATTCTTCCATCGGAGTATCACCATTGGATCCTTTCCGTGTTACCACAAGCTTCTGGTTGCTGGTTCTAACAGCTCCAGCATATGATGCTGTAATGCTAGTCCCCGCTACCTCTGCTTGCTTTGTTCCCTTTTGCTCAGTATGTTCGGGTTCGACCCGACCACGCTTTTGCTTTGGGTTTGATGTTGGGGTCGATTGAGTACTTGAGGACTCCCTCGACCTTTTCATAGATACCGAGTTGGAAGCAGTTGGGAGATCACTTCCTGGATCAAGAGTAATACTCTTAATCCCTTTCAGCAACCTCTTTCGCTGCTTCCTCCTCTGATTTCTTTCATAGTTTTTTTCCTGGACGCCACTCAAACGTGCTACCAACTTCCATAGACGTTAATGGATTCTGAGGAGCAGTTCCAGAAATTTGAGCGGTATTCGACTTTTCAGCCGACGATGCCGCTGACATTGTTGCCTCCTTGACTGCCGAAGACTTCTCCTTCAACAAAGGAGATTTCCAGGCAGAAGGCAATTTTTCACTACTCCCTACCTCCTTCTGAGGTAGAGGGGCTTCCTTGGTAGGAGTACTTACACTGCCGCTTAACAATTCAAGAACTGTTGGCTGCGACAGTGCTTCATCTCTTGTTAGGGGAACAAGCCGTACTGTCTTCGTCTTTCTTTTATTCTCCATTTCATGTTAAGTATGGTTTTTCTTTTTAACTGGGAAAAACCTAAAGACCAGGATAAAAAAAAAAAGGTTATTTTTGGCCACGATAAGTTGCGCAGCTGAACCCAGGCGACTATATGCAATGGACTTGTCATTCTGTGTAGTGGCCTCAGGAATGCCCCCCCAATACAACTGCAGGCCCCCTCCCAGTCGCCAACTGGAGCTACAATTGCATGGAGATTTCCACAAGCTGACGGAGGCAGCCCCCCCAATTGGCTAGATCAGGGGCGGGCCTCTGAACTATCTTGTGGCCGCGGTACGGAGCGCGTTTTACACAGGTATCCTCTACATCTATGAGATTCCATCGCAGTTTCCCGGAATCCAGTCACGTTATCCCACATGTCCAATTTAAACAACCCTTTCGTGATTACCACTAGCCTCTTTGCTAATGCCAAACTCGCTTTATCCACTCCTTCCTTCACAACTCGACCTCTCAACCGTTAGGATAAGAAGTCGAAATGCTTCAAGAAGCGAATTCAGCGAGTAGGCCTTCGCTTGGACTAGTGGAAAAAAAAAAAAAGTAAAAATGCCAGAGCCTCTTTAGCCAACATAACCATGTTGTTTCCACCGGGTACCGCGTGGAGGCGAGGTTGGTCCTATACCCGGCTACTTTGCCTTACAAAATTACACAATCATGGCAAAAATCCGCCAGTAAATTGGCACAATTAGGCATGTCGTTATCATTGCTCCTGGATGAAAGCAAAATTCGCATGGTGCAACAAAATTTCAGAAAATGTTTGTACCGGTCTTTACTAAGCACATGCCGTGGTCTTAATGCAACCACACCAACATAAAGCATAAACAACCGAAACTCAGATGCTTTCCAATACTCAACTTCAGATAATGGCCTCAACTTTCTATTAAATTCAACTGGTAAGAACTTCTTTATTTCAAAAATAGAATTGTTTAAAGAAGATACCGATTGTGATGATAATTTTGCTCGATGTTGCCTAAAAAACAATTAATCAAAGCAATTATTGTTGGATAACAGCATTTTGTTAGTTCACTATTATTTTTTCCAACTACGTAAAAAATCTAGTCACGGTAGCAAACAAAAATTTCACTGCATTTTACATTTCCAGAGATTTCAGAGCATGCCATTACCATATTGAAGAAAAAAGACTAACAGTAGCACGAAAATTCATAAAACTTAATAAACCAAACACAACGTATAAATGTGTTTTACCTCTTAACTCCTTTCCACCACGAAAGCAATCTTTTCATGGCACCCAAACATCCAAGGTGCATGTAATCCAACGTGAAACGAGTCACCATGCTGACCCCAAAATTTGTCAAAAAAGATGTTCCTATGTGATGCCTTGCATCCTTTTGCAACCGAAAATCCAAATCACTTCTAAGTGGGCAATTTGTTTCAAGCAAACAAATGTGTCTTGACCCAGCGTCATAGACACCAGTTACAGTGCAGCGCTCACAACTTTTGTAACCACAATGTGAAACAATTTTTTTCAACGAGCTCCTAGCAGGTGCATCACAGCAAAATATCAAACCATCTTTAGCCAAAATGTACTTAATCCCATTCCAAGCAATGAAACTAGACTGGAGATGATTGATATCATCTAAAAACTGTTTGAGCAGCAATTCTGGCGGTGGCATATCTCTATTTTTGGACTGTTGTGAGCAATATATTCCTGCACATAATGGTCGCATTTTGCACCCATAAATAGTAATCAAAATTGGATACAATTTAAAATCCGGCGAATGCTGAAATAGTGGCAAGCCATCAACATTAACAACAAGATAATATTTTTTGATACCCGTACCATAGGAATCTGATGAGCCATGAATATGTAAAATCAGCTTTTTTAAACACAATGACCAATTGAAAAAATGAACGTATTGACCTTCTTGCATGGGCTGAAATGAAAGTCGAGGGTTGGGTAATAATGTTTTGAAAGATTTCGGTGGTTCATTATGAATGGGATGTAAATGTGCAAGAAGTCTAGAAATGGATGCTTTAGGAACATTAATTTCATTTAACGCCCAATTTTTTATTATTTGTGTAACAGATGGTTTTTCAACTGATCTTGCTTCAGTTGCTGATATCTGTGTTGGTAACTCAGTTTCATAACATATAGTTTCTTCAGATTCAGCAGTAAAATCCACTATTTGGATTCCCGTTTCATTATTTGCCTGATCATTACTATCATCAGAGTTATGCATTGAAAATAATTCAAACTGATGATCAAAAGAGATCGAAGATGGTGTTCTCTGTTGGTGAACATCAGATGCCGAAGATTCTATTTCCCACAATGCTTTATTGGAACTATTTTTTTATCAAGATTTTACGTCGCCATTGTTGTTGTCTTGATAATAAACTATACGGCTTGTAGTAAGATCTCTTACGTGGTCTTTGCAATATCAATTTTAAAATGTGGTAAAAGATGAAAGAAAGTCAAAAGATTAAAACTGCTCGGGCCTACCCAATCAGCATTGTTGTGCATAAAAACATGACAAAGCTTACTATGTTAATACCATTTCTGAATTGACAAACCACATTGACTGTGAGTGTATATATTATCATACCATAACCTACTGGTACTTGACGCTACCGATAATAACTTCACTTTCTTCCTGATGAGATGGTTGAAGTATAGACTGATTGAGTAGCCTAACTCCCACTGACGGAGTACCGGTAGCCACCTAAATCTGCTACAAGCTAACCTACCAGAATCATGGTAACGGTAACCACTGTTCCTTCTAAGATTTAAACTACCGGTACGTTATGCAAATTTGCCCAAATAGGAAAATCAAAAAAAATTTGCCCCAAAATTTACAAGGTTTAAGTTAAAGTTTGGAATAATTTTTGTCTAAATATGAGTTTCTATTGCAAAGCACTTTCCTTCGACACAAAAAACCTTACCACTAAGCACTTTCAAGTTCTAACCAATTTGCTGTAAATTATTTTAAATCATCATTGTAATTAGCATTCTGACACAGAAATTGTAAAATTTTGCCTAAAATTTCTCATTTTTCCCAATTCGTGCACCTTATGAGAGAACACTGTCGGTAGCCTATTTACTCAAAAATTCAGAATTGGTGCATCAGTTATCAGCTACTGGTATAACATATAGATATAATTATGTAAAAGCAACAGTGGCGTAGCCGGGAATTTTGATTGGGGTGAGGCCCTAACTTCGTTGTCTGATCCGCATAGAAAATGCCACTAGAAATCTCTCTTCTGATCAGTAGGGGCACCTGGGATTCAGGATTTAGCAAAAAGGGAGGGAAGATAACCAGGGGTGTGGGGGCTGAGCCCCCATCTGCCGGAGGATAAGGGGGTCTTGCCCCCAGATGTAAACGGATTTTTAAGGTTTTCACATAAAAAACGCTCATTTTAGCACACTTTTATATTGAAAAAGGACTCTGGTACCTTTATTTGCCTGGTCGTTTGGGATTTGCATATCATATACAAATGACATAGGTTGCGTAATTGTTCTCTGGTCAAAATCAAGGCCAATCAAGCATATTAGTACGACTACACACAACCTTATCTATTTAGTTCTTTCAAAGTCAGTCATATTTTGATTGGGGGAAGCACGGGGCCCCCCTGGCTACGCCCCTGAAAAGCAAAACTAATGAGTAATGACACTTCATGCGACTTCGGTTACTGAAAGCTCTGAGGTTACCTGTAGCTGATTGCTGGTACTACTAAGTACTAAGCACTTTTAATCAATCCAGCCTTAGGACTTTTTGTTGCAGCCCTTCAACATGTAAACCATGCTAATAGTCTGCGGGAATGCGTTTATATTAAAACTGGTTTGTTTGATCAAATGTTCATGATGTTTGCAACTAAACAACACACTTCGAACTTTTTCTAACTTCTCGCTTAACTTACAGAACTTTATGCAATCCAACATGGAGGCACACCTTCTCTTTCCCTCTTTATATGGAAGCTTACAAAGTAAAAGGTGTCAATGTCCCAAGCATAAAATTGTGGTCTAAACCAAGGAAATATTCCTGGCCTTTATTGCCGTTTCAAACTTGGCCAGTAAAAATTGCCGAGATTACACCGAGGAATTATCTACGTGTTATGTCCTGAAATTTGACAGGCCATGAATATATACGAGGATAAATCCATGGTTAAATCAAGTATAAATCATGGATATATCCTTAATAACTATGGGTATATCATGCTACTATCAATGATATATCCAAGCTGATCCAGGATGCCAAGGGTATACCTAGCTAAAATCGAAAATAATTGCAAGGTGCCAAGGATATACCTGGCTAAAATCGATAATGATTTCAAGGTGCCAAGGATACACCTAGCTACAATCGGTAATGATTCCAAAGTGACAAGGATATACCTAGCTAAAATCAATAATAATTTCAAGGTGCCAAGGATATAGCCTACCTAGCTAAAATCATAATAATTCCAAGGTGCCAACGTCACGCCGGTATCGAATTGCTTAACCCGAGGTTTCGAACGTTTTACGGCTGTTTACAAAATACTATCTGCAAAAAGTTTTGCAATTCAAATCAAACCGAAATCAAACAGCCTGATCTTTATTACAAAAAGACCACCGAAAATATTGTATCGCAACTACCGATACTTTGTCAATCCCGGTAATAGATTAGCGAGATGACGTCAGTTAAAAGTTACAAGAAAAGTCAATTTTCCTCCGCTGTGGAGCAAACATCCGTGCTGGAGCCGCTGCTGCTTGAGTCTGGCAATCCACTTTTTCTTCTCTCGCACCGCCCACCTTCCCAGTCACAAACTTGACATAATACGGTACCGATGGCGGTTCCAATGTCACGATAGGGAGCGTCTTTATGGACGGTGTATGGCAGAGTTTCTGCAACTGATACAGAATGTTAAAAAACGAAACAGGAACATTTGACGACGTAAACTAATAACTTAAAATGTCAAAAAGTTTTAGTAAGATAGAATACCACAACCCTCGCAGTTAAAACATGGCAGAGGTGTCACAAGTCACAGAAATTTGCGACCGAATCTGGTGGTCTGGTATACTTCAAACTGGATTACGTTATGTTAATGTAATACTACGTCGGTGATGGTGTACGATATGGTTTTTAACAGCGGCATTGTTAACTTGCTGAGCAAATGTTTCATTCCTGCACAGATTGAAAATGGTCAATCAATCAATCAAAGTTTTATTTCCGCAACACGTACAATCATTAACAATTTACAAATATTGGCATAATAACGGAAAAAGGCACATGCAGCAAAACGAGTAAGCGTTGAAGCATGCCAGTCGAAAGCTGACTTGGCATGGCTGCATGACCTTAACAGTCAAGATATAGGCTACTTCGTAAACAGGAAATTATAAACAACACATCAAACGAATTACAAAACAATAAACAAAAAAAAAAAAGATGAGCAGCATGGCAGGCCTACTAGTGATAAAAACAATGGAGTAGCTTTGTGACCCCTGCAAAGGGAGGCTAACAGGTTCTAAATCTTGCCCAAGGGTTACCTGGAGGGAGTTGTGATTGGGTACCCTCATTCATCCACCCTTGCTAGTTAGCAAGTTTACAACCGGATTTAGTTTTTACTCATAACCAGGAGTTGAATCGCAAGATTTATTTTTTTCTTTTTTTCATTAGCCTATTGATTTTTTACTATGACATTAAATGGCGGTGACTGCGGTTTGAGAACAAATAAACATACGGATGATTTTTGAAGATTTAACATAGCGTAAATGAAGAGTCATGATGAGGCAATTAACAGTCTCCTCGAAGTAAAACACTGAAAATTTTTCCTTTTGCTTCATTGTGGTTGGTAATGTAGTTGGTCAGCAGGTTTTTTTGCTAGGCCCAGTCTCCGAAGAATTTTCACTTAACGTCTTCAGCTTTCTCTAAGAATATCTGCAACAAAAATGTACAGCAGCACCACAGCAGATTAACTTATAAGAAATAGAATAATCAAACAACTGTGAAGCTAATCGATCAAGTTTGCATCCACTTTGTTAGGCTATGTTTAAAAAATGAGTTTTAACTTTGTCAGAGAAAGATTTTAAACTTTTACACTCTTTAATCGCATTTGGTAATTTACTCCATAATTTAGGCCCGCAAAATTTTATTGATTGTTGGCATAAAGTTAATCTGTACCCCGTAGAAATATGTAGACTATTACTTCCGGTAGACATTCGACTGGATTTTAATTCAAATAAGTTCTGTAATGCGACTGGATTACTTTTTTTTACAGTTTTATACATGAATATAGCTATTTCAACTTGATAAATTTGTTTGATAGTTAGAAGGCCATTTTGTTTCATCGCTTTTTTGACACTTTCACGTCTCTTTAAGCCAAATACTAATCTGATAAATTCATTACATATGCGCTGTAATTGTTGAATTTTAGTTTCGTTTCCAAAACACCAATTACTTATACAATAGCGGACATGGCTGAGTAGCAACGAGTGATAAAGACTAAGCATGGCTTTAGATGATAAATATGAGCGGATGCGCATAACAGCACCAAGAGCAGCTCTCATTTTTTGCTTTATCATATCCATATGGTACTTCCAAGACAAATTTTCATTTATTATCACCCCCAAGAATCGTGTTGAAGACACTTTTTCAACCTTGTTATTTCTTAATTTCAGTTGAAAACTTGTTGTGGTTTTAACTGACCGAGATTTTGGAGTTTGGAAAATTATATAATTAGTTTTGTTAGCATTTATGGACAGTTTATTTGCTATCATCCAGTTATCTATGTTTTCAAGTTCTCTGTTTCCTTTTTCATAAAGCGCTTGCAAGTGTTTATCAACAATAAAAACATTGGTATCGTCTGCAAAAGATATATTTGTGCTAAACCGCAAGCAATTTTTGAAGTCGTTTACACAGATGACAAAAAGTAAAGGAGCAAGAATTGAACCTTGCGGCACGGAGCAGAAGGTATTTCTCTGGTTCGAAGAAATAACACCAGCGTATTCAACAATTTGAGAGCGATTGGAGAGATAACTTTCAAACCAATTTAATGATACCCCTCTTACACCGTAATTATTAAGTTTATGCAGTAAAATGGAATGGTCAATTGTATCAAATGCTTTTGATATATCAAGAAAGATTCCAAGTACTAGCTGTTTTCTTTCAAAAGCATCAACTATGTTACTGATGAGCAAAGTTGTTGCGTGATTAGTTGAATGCTTATGCCGAAATCCAAACTGCTGTTGCGAGATATTATTGTTCATGTTAATAAACGAATGCAATCTAGTGTAAACAATTTTTTCGAGAATCTTTGACAGGGACGAAAGTAAACTAATAGGTCTGTAATTTAAAACGTTTTAGGATTTCCTTTTTTGAATACTGGTATGACCTTGGCCTTTTTAAACTCAGAAATAAATTTTCCTTGACCCAAGGACTGATTGAATTTGTAGGTCAGGGCATTAAGTGCATTATCTGGAAGATATCTCAGAACGATTGGAGGTATATGGTCAACTCCAGTACTCAGCTTAGGTTTAAGTACAGATATCAATCTTTTCACTTCGACTATATTTGTAGAGGTGAAAAACATTGAGGAGGGATTTGACGGAGGTAAATAATCAGTAAATTTAGTTGGAGATGGGGGTAGCTTATCATTTAGTTTTTAAGCTATTGTAGAAAAATGATCATTAAAACAGTTAGCAATTTCAACAGGTTTATTGATGATAGTATTATTTTAGCTGATGGAAGTTGAGCTAAACTTATCGCGAACTTTACCCAAGAGGTTTTTCATCATTTGCCAACTTTTTCGAATGTTCTTTTGATGCTTTTGAAATTGATTTTGCATGTGCTTTTTCTTTTTTTGTTTGATCATGTGGAAATAATAATTTCTAAGTTTATGATATTTATCTTTGGAGATTGAAGTTTTCTTTTTGAGATAGATTTTGTAGAGTTTGTCCTTTTTGCGCGAGAGAAGTAGCAGTTCACGATCGTACCATACACAACGTTGAAGATTTTTTCTTTGTCTTTTTTTTCTTTTAAAACAACTAACAAGTAGGGGGTTAATTTCTCTTAAGAATTCTTTGAAGCTATCGTCAGGGTTAGGCATATCGTACACTTCTTCAAAGTCCTTAGTTTTGAGCATTTCATAAAATCTTTTGAGGTTAAGTTCACTAAAGCACCATTCTTTATTTTCCGTTTTTAATAAGGGTGTACCAATACTAGAAACCTGAATTATGGGGAGATGGTCAGCTATTTGATGAGCAAGAATGGCACTGTTTATTTGGGCCCCGATAACATTTGTCCAAATATGGTCGGTAGAAGAGCATTTATTTTTTGTTATACGAGTTGGCTTATTAATCAGAGGGTAATAATTATAATCGAACATTGTCTCCACATAGTTTTCAGTATTATTATTCTTTATGTCCAGTAAGTCAATATTGAAGTATTGAAGTCGCCCATGATGAAACATTTGTTTTTTGATTTGTTCAAGATTGTCAAAGCATTTTGAAGTTGACTAAAAAATTTTGAGAAGGCATCTTTAGAATGCTGAGGTGATCTATAAATTGTTCCGCAAGTTATCTCTTTGTTCATAAACTGAATATTTATAAAAATTGATTCAAAAATTTTTTCATTCATTATAGTTAAGTCATTACAGACATGAAAGTTCAAATTATTTTTGACATACAGTCCGACTCTTCCTCCTTTTTGTAGCATTCTTCCATTAGATACAAAAGTATATCCTGTTAAGCATTTGTACTGTCCAAAAGAATTAGGCTGCTCCCAAGTTTCATTTATCCCAATTACGTCAGGTTTATGATCTAGTGAAGCTATCAATCCTTCTATTTTTGAGAAATTGGTTGGATTCACTATAGAACGAGCATTTATACAAAGGCTTGTTAAGAATCTATAATTATTGTTTATATTTTCTCCTGGGTTTTCTAAAAATTCATTTACTTCTTTTGCAGATATATACACTTCTATTATCATGTTATCACTAATTTCCTCATCATTATTAAAATCTATTTCACAATTAGTTAGTTGACCAGATTCAGTAAATATTTCATTGAGCAGTGATGCATTAATCTCAAAACCTGAGAAAAATTCTTCCATGAGTTCCTTATCGGAGAGAGAATGAAAGGGAAAAACTTCTGTTGCACAGTTCTGGCAGGTATAGTTGTTGTTAGAGACAAAAGTGTACTCATTCATTGACAAATCACTTGCAAGGCATTTCTGGTGAGAAGTTAAATAGCAAAGGCTACACGTTGTATATCTCTGTTTACTAGTTACAATTTTTTTGCAATGATAACAATTGGACTTAAAACCACTAGGCATGCAGCTTGTACACAAAAACAAAATATACAATTAAAACAACTTAAAAGTGTAAAAAAAAAGGCTAAGCCTTATTGGCAAAAGATGTAGAATGGTAGTACCAGTGTTGCTAGTACGTTCAAGTAAAAAAGGGTTTCAATTAGCATTAGCCATTTTTCACTTTTAATATCAAATGTAAAAAATTAAAGTTGGCTAAAAATTTGTTGCAGATACTAAATTTCTCACTGTACATAGACTAAGGCTGTGGCAGAAATCTATTAAACTACATAAACCTTTTAATTTCAACAATATCATTGACACTGTGAATTATTTGTTTTTTTCCAGCTGCAAATGCAAAAATGTTACCGTGAAAAGACCAAACCGATTTAAAGCCAAATACTTCCCTGGCAGCATCCAAAAGTTGCAGTCTCCGCCTGGTGAGCGACTCTGTAATCACCATACGCTTCCCCTTCATCAGTTTTTTTTTGAATATACATAATTTCTTTGACTGCGGCGTAGGAATTTGACGATCACTGGGCAGCCATTGTTATTCTTCGAAGGAAGCGGATGGGCGACGTCAATGTCGCTCACCTGCAAAGGGGGGTTTAACTGTAAATTTTGATTTAATATATTGCAAGCATATTTTTCGTGTTCCAAATACTCCCCCCTAGTTGGGACTTCTTCGCATCTGTGAACAATTAGACAGTTGGATCTGCCGTATTGCTCAAGATCATCTAGTTTCCTCTCTTGTTCTTCAATTCTGTTGTGGAGTCGGTCAACTATCTTCTGCAAATTGTTGTATGCTGTTCTCATTTCTGCCAGCTCCACTCCCTGCTCTTTTCGATCTACAACAACAGCATCAGCAGCAACGGCAGCACTGGCAGCAGGCCCACTGCTACTAATTTCAGCATCAGGCCTGCTACCGGTGCTGGCATATTCAGCCTCATGCTTGGCCAATCTGCTTTTAAATGCTTGCATTTCCTCAGTAATTTTCTTGGTGAAGTCTTCCATCTTTCCTTTTGTTTATAATCAAGAGTCGGAATGAACCACAGTTACGGTAAGAATTTGAGTTAAAAATTTAGCAGCAGTCAAGTTTTTTTTTTTTATGAAGAAGTTAGCCTAATTTAAACACTATTTTACACAATTTTATGGCCTAGTTTTTAAAATTCCCTATTCCATTCACCTTTATTCAAATAGAATAGAATAAATGGTCAATCGATGATCCGGGTAAAACTCCACTGCCCCTTCCGTCCCTTCTTTAATTCTTGTGCATACACTTGTTTATTTATTTATTTTCATTTTCAGGGTTGCTAGTTGCTACCAAAAGCAGAGTGCTCAATGACATTGGCAAGAGCATATAACATTAAGTTCAATATTTAATGGCATGAACAGGACTGCAGAGTCGGTGAAGAAAATTTTGACTCTAACTCTCATCCAAAAAGTTCCGACTCCGACTTTTGTTAAGCTTGCTGGCACCCATTTGCAAGCACTGTAATGCATCATTATTTGGAACTCTGCCCACAATGCACTGCCGTTTAGCTATTACTGACAGTGTATTGTTTACATATTTTTTGAAAAGGGCTGGCGTATTTGTGGACTTTTGGAAAAAAACTGAAAACCGATTCCCGACTCTGGTGAAGTTACAAACCGACTCTTTAAAAACTACCCGAATCACCGACCCCGCAGACCTGAGCATGAAATTCAAAACTTAAACCTTACACAGACTGTCTCAGCCTTGTTGCGAGCATCAGGAGTTGCCTAAAAATTACAAGCGTTCAGCTTTAGATTTTCGGCAATATGCTAATTGCTGAGTCTCCTTGGAGTTCCTCCACACCCTCAACCTCAGAAAGAGGTTGGGTAGATCACCATCACCATGAAGACCGGCTAGTGGTAGTCATGCTAAGTTACTAGTGCAACGTCCATGCAAACCATGAACGCATCCCTTCCTTAGTACTTACTTGATAATAACGCAAAGAGAGGACTATCTCGAAATGTTATTTTGATCTTCTTTCGGCCCATTCCCATGCCGGTCAAATGAGTGCTAAAGTGCCAGCTTTTTCTTCATAAAGAGTACCAAAAATGAACGTATGCAAGTCCGGATATTCTTGCCGTCTATTTTTTTGGCGATGGATTGAACATCCTGAACACAGATACAAATGTAAGTAATGCCGGCTTTCAGGTCAAATTTTGAAATAAGGTATGTGGTAAATGATTCAAAGCATGTTTGAAACAACAGTAAAGTTTTGTTAGGTATCGAAACTAATGCTCGGTAGCAAACTGATTTTTAGCAAAATAACTTGATTATAACTTTACTCTCCTCTGAAAACAATGAAGGCGTTTTGAAGATGAATCAACCAACTATGGAGTTGTCATTTTTTCCATTTTGTGGTTGCCTTCGATTCGGGTACAGTTCTTTTAAAAGCGACAACTGTCCACTGTCCAGGAATCGGTCACCAAATTTCATGCAAACCATAATCGTAAACCTTAACCCTAACTAAAATCCTGCATGCTTAACGTTACATGATTGACAGAGGAGGCAACGCGAGGGATGCATCAATGTAAGCAAGGAGATCACCTCTGATTGATGAGCTCTCGCGAAGGTCCTCCGCCTACCTGCCACGGCTTCCTCCACATCCTGGGACTATCAGGATTGGAGGGGAAGGGGGAGGAGTAAGGAATGAGCGGAAGGAGAATGAGTCAGTGTAAAGATGGATGTACAAAAAATACGGTTTCGTGCGTTTTGGTGCGTTTCTGTCTGCAGAGGTAAACGCATTCGCTTTTTTTTTGTCCGCACTTGTGCATAGAACATCCACATTACCAAGACTATCACAGACAAATAAAAGCATTTCACCAAATGTTGTGCGCATGTCACCAGAGCGTGATTTCGAATTATCGTTTTTCCGATTTTCCAATAAAAAAATGAGGAATGTTTTTATGTGTCTGTGCTAGTCTTGGCAGTGTAGATGTTCTGTGCACAAGTGCGGACAAAAAAGCGAACGCGTCTACCTCTGCGGACAGAAACATACAGTAAACGCTCGACACCGTATTTTGTGTACATCCACCGCAAGAATGAGGGGTCGAGGTGGTGGGAGGATCAGCGGAATAAGTGGAGGGGGTGCCATGTGCAGGGCTGGGGATCCGAGCTGGAGCCCGGAGCAGCGGAGCCACTAGTTTTGTCCAAAGATACGTGATTCATGTGCTTCGCCAAGACTTTTTTATTTGAGGATCAACCGATTTTGGCCTAAGAAAGAATTGAAGTAGGGGAAAGAGGGGCAAAGAGGGACATGGGGCAAAGAGGGACAGCGGAATTTCTCGAATTCTAAAGAAGTGAATCTAATTTAAGTTTTACATTTGGCAACCCTTTGACTAGCAGTAATCGTGAGCAAATCGATTCCACCAGGTCCAGCGTCGCAATTATGAAAATAGGCAAAAATCATTTTTAGGCAATTTTGTAGTAACTTTGTTTGCCTAAGAAAGGGCTAGAATTTGCAAAGTATTTTTTTTATTATTATGTTTGCTGATTATTTGGCATGCTAATGCATTTCTAAACATGGTTTGAACTAACTTTAGTTGTGCATGTCAAGGACTTAAAGTCTGAAGTGCTTTTCCTAATTGGATACTGATGGGGCAAAGAGGGACAGTGTGTAAATGTGTTGTTTATTAAGAGTGAATGGTTTGTGCCATCTAAACCTAATCTTAAAGTCTATTTCACTAGGCCTATGATTACAGGGCTGTGTTGATTAGGCCTAATATGCACAGGAATGACATTGTCACATTATTTCAGATATCTGTGTAGTCTACAAAGCCTCAAATGGTGTACCAGTAGTCTCTGGTTGACAAAACGCATTATGCTATTATAGTACTTATATACGTAGTGGATACGTAGCAATCATTGAATAAATATTGAAATGCATCTTAAATAAGAAATGAATTTTACATAAAGGGGCAAAGAGGGACAGTGTCCCTCTTTGCCCCATAGTGTGGGGCAGTGAGGGACATAAGAAAAAATAATTAAATGTCAATAACTTCCAAGTAAGTGGTTGTTTTAAAAAGAAAAAAAAAATCCTGGACTTGTGATCATGCAGTAAGTCTACATCCAAAAAATATTTAGCGCACCTCTTTCTGTTTTCATACTAGAGTCATTTATTAGTTTGTGTCCCTCTTTGCCCCGCTTTCCCCTATAAGTGGAGACCTTTTTTTGGAGATCCACTTTAGTTCCTCCTAAATTTTCAGTCCGTTTTTATAGTTTACGAAATATGCAGCCCCCAAAACTTTTTCTCCCCTCAAACACACTAACTCTGGCACCAGGTCTGGAAAGACAGTTTGTCCCCCCAGCCCCCCATGTTAGCTACGCATATGCATAAAACTTCAAATTCAATGGAATCTATTAACACTCTCTCTTCGTCAATTTAGAGCGTATATGCCTAATGTCTGTTTTGGCAAAACTTTGAGGTTTTGTGACCTAATTTCTAATTTCTGTTTTGAAGCTTGGTTATGGAAATCAATGTTTTTGTGATATCATATAGTCCAGGTATAAAATTTTTGAATGAACGGAAGATGATGCAGTGGAGCCGGAGCTTTAGCTAAAAAAGTTACAGCTCCGGAGCTGGAGCCAAGCCTTTTTTACAGTGGCTCCCCAGCCCTGGCCATGTGTGAGTTGGCCCGAAGGAGGGGTCCTGGATGTGGAGGGCAGGAAGAGAAAGACCAGTCATTGGACAAGATGGAATCACAGAATTTTTGGAAGGTAACTGGCCTCAGCTCGTAGCAACGAAAGTGCGTCCAGGGGTTGCAGGAACAGCTTCTGTTCGCACGCCTCTGTGGCAAACCTAGCAGTGGAAGCAAGGAGCATGGGATTTGGAATGGGGACAGGGTTTGGGTGAACACTGTCAGCCACGTGGAGAGCTAAAATGAGGAAAAGAGAGGGGATTCGCAAGGACAAAAAAGGGAGGAGGTACGCACGTCAGATTATGGAAGTATATAACGGCTGTCCCATTGACTGCATGACTGGTCAGCAGGACAGCCCAAGTAAATGGTGACCAATGGCAAACCAAAGGATGCCGAGGGACTAAGTCAAAAGTTGACAAGCCATTTCGACCCAACCCCTTTCGTGGTTGGGGGCTGCACCACTACGTTGAGGTAAATTGTCGTAGGTGAAAAGCGTTGACATGTGACAGCAAAAACACATTACGGTACCTACCTGATTTTTTTCAAGAAGACTTTCTAATTCTTCCTCAGTTTCAGCTGGGTAAAATGCGATTGACTCCTTACTCCTGGATGGGTTTTCTAACGGCATAGAAGCCAAAAACTCTACTTTTTCCTTGAAATCTTTTGCTTCCGACAGAACGGTTTTGAGTTGGATTACTTGATCCTGCCCTCGTCGATCCATTCTCTCAACGGTGCTACGCATGCCAGTAACTAAATGTGAAATATTGGCATAATTGTCTCCTTGAGCAATTTCCTTTGATCTTTTCGCATTTATCTTTGAAATCGTAGGAGAGCAAACGCGCCTGCGGAAATAATAAAACGACAATAAAAAAGTTACTACAGATCTGCTTCTACATCTGCATAACAATAAGAATGTAATGTACTTGCACAAAAGAAGCTACACTTCTATATGTAAGTATGAATTTTGTTATTTGTATTCACTAATAAGCTGAACAATTGCGGAGATTCTCCATCGAAGTTTTGGTTAACTGTTGGTTTTTGTAAGTCGAAGAAACTAAAGATTTTTTTGTAAAATGTGGGGGACTCCTATATCCTCAGAAACGAGCAGGGTGCACACACACACATGCAGATAAGGAACTCAGGAAAATGTAATGAGAAAACATCCTCAGGACACAATGATTGTCAATTAAACCATAAGGAGCAGATCAATCTGCGACAATCCACCAACGCAAACTCGACGCGAGGTCAACTCGCCGCGAAAATACATCAATAACAAATTCTTTTGAAAAAAGTATCGCCACTGCAATATCGGTACTTTTTTCCAAAGTACCGACAGTACCGGTAC
Organism: Trididemnum miniatum; assembly: GCA_964006365.1. Classification (NCBI taxonomy): domain Eukaryota; kingdom Metazoa; phylum Chordata; class Ascidiacea; order Aplousobranchia; family Didemnidae; genus Trididemnum; species Trididemnum miniatum. The sequence continues at coordinate 3,658,742 of OZ023238.1, forward strand.
TAAAAAGTACCGCGGTACTGCCCACCTATGGGTGTGCCTTAGAATGTTCTTGCACTGTACCAACTATAAACGCTCTATGTCACGTGACTCGGGGTCAAAGGTAAAAAAACTGATAAAATTTGCCAATATTGTGCAGTCTAAGGCTTTTAAACCGCTGATGCTAGAGACTTGAATTTTTCAGGGATGATAGACCTTGACGTAAACTTGTGTCTAACAGCTTTTGGGGGGTTGCAATCAAGTGGCTTTGGGTCAAAGGTCAAAAATAGAAAAATATTCAAAAGTTCATAACTTTTGAATGACAACAGCTAGGACCTTCAAATTATCGAAGGATATTAACCTCAATGTGGGTAACAAAAAGATTAATACAACGAAGGGTTACCCCAGAGCGCCTGACTTGGAGTGAAAGGTAAAAACGTGAAAATCCAGGAAACCTCATAGAATGCAAACAAATTTTCTCATCCGTTAGAGAGCAGTAGGGAAACATGTTTTTTTAGCTATTTTAGCTTAAAACTTTTTTATTCGTGATTGAGCGGTATGAGTTTGTGTTTAAACTGAAAGTTTAAGCAGCAATAAGGAGCGTATGAAGTTGGCCAAGTGGTTGGTGCATTGGACTCTTAACCTAGCTTCGCGGTACCGGTACTAAAAAGTATGCTCGCCTAGGACAATTTGTATGATACATCGCATGACGCCAGGTAAAGCTACTGTGACGCCAAAATCAGGATTTTGCATGACAAAATTGTAAGTGCTCGTTCGGGCACGTGTTTTGCATTGTTCGCCTGTGCTCGTTATAGCACTTGGATCGCTTTCTCGTAAAATGAGGATAAATATGTCACTTGTTACTCCATTCCTTTTCCCGTCACGTGCTGGTCATTTTCTTCCGAAAATTGAGTTTGGAGATGTGCTTAACCGTTACTTTTGAGTATGTGCTTAACCGTTACTTTTGAGTATTATTACTTTTGAGTAACGGTTCCAAGTGATTATTTTAGAAAAGATATTCGATACTTTTTATTCGTTACTACTATTCGTTTAGGTAATCACGAATCAAAATCTATTCGAATCTAAGGAGAGCAGCAGAATCAAAACAATTAAATACCACGCAACGACGAGTATTTTTTCTCTTTGGTCTGCGCATGACGCTCAGAAGCAGAGAGAAGATGTCTGTTTCTTTTGATCTGCTGCTTTCATCATACGAATTCGAATCAAACGATTCCGATTCCAGCTGAAAAGAGAGCAGTAAGGCCATTTACATGGTTTGTTATAAAGCGCTTTGTGACGTAGGCTAATTCTATTCGCTTTTCAATTCGCTGCGACTACTTGTTTACATGTAGCCTTATTTTGAAACAGAAGAACGTTTGCAGTTCGCAAATGACTATTAGGACTGAAAGGACTAACATGACTGATAGGACTAATAGGCGTACTAGCACTAATGGGGAGAGCATGGGGGAGTGTCATGGAAAATTTGAGGGAGTACTGGAGAGTATGGATGGTGGGGGAAGTGGGGAATTTTTGGCAGATAGGGAAGTTGGGTCAAGTATGGGGGAAATATGAAAGGAATGGGGAAGTGTATTGGGATGTGGGGGGGATAAGGGGAGGTGTGGAAAGATGTGTTGGGGGAAGTGTGTTTAGGTTTGGGAAATGTGTTGGGGTTAAGGGAAAGTAAGAGGGGTGGGGGTGCAAGGAAATGAGAGGAGAAGTGGGGGAAAGTGTGTTAGCGTGTGGAGGAGGTGCGTTAGGGTGGAGGATAGTGGGGTGTGGTGGGAAATGTGGGAGAAGTGAAGGAAAGATGTGGGGGGAGGTGTGAGAAAGTGTGTTGGGGTGAGGGGGAAGGGGTGGGAAGTTTGTTGGGGAGTGCGGGGATGACGTGGGGGAAGTATAGAAATATGTGGGGGGTGGGGAGAAGTGTGGGTAGAGGTGAGGGAAATATGGGGAAGTATGGGGAGGCGTTGGAAAATTTGTGGGAAGTGTGCCAAAGTGTGTTGGAATGTGGGGGAGGTTTGGGTGGTGTGGGGAAGCATTTGGAGGTGTGTTTGGGATGTGGGGAGAAGTGTGGGAAATGTGTTGGGGTGGGAAGAGGTGAGGAGAAGTGTGGGCAGAAGTGGAGGTCTAGGAAGTGTGAAAAAGTGTGGCGAGAGGTGAGGTGTGGGGGATGTTGGTAAAGGGGGAAGAGTGTACCACACCTCTCCCCACACCTACCTTTCCGGATCGCCCCCCCACTTTCCCACACCTCCCCTCATCTCCCCCCATTTCCCATGTAAACCTAAAAAACTGCAGTTTTTAAATTTCCGGTGTAATTATACTCTTTTCTATGTTTGGGTCCCTAGAAAGTAGTAACGGGAAGCCATTAGTAGTTGCTTGCAACTGCCATCTAGTTTTATACGGATTTACTACGGATTCATTATACCTTTTCCCGCCATTTATATTTTTATTCATTTATTTGTCGCACTACACTGTCTATTTTATGTCGATTTATTCTATAGATATCTTCTTTTCTTATTTCTCTTTTTTCACTCAAGAACGCATCACAGACAATACTTTTTAGACTCTTCATTCTCTTAAATTTCCGTTTTTAGCAGTCCATTTCTATTCCAATTTTTCCAGCACTTATTATTTATTCAGAAATTTTAGTGCGTGTTTGTACTCCATGTACTGAAGATGGTTTATTAACCGAAATCGATTTAACAATAAATGATTGGTAAGCAACATTATTGACTGATTTTGTATTATCTACTATTCCGCAAACAAGGTTCGAGATTTTTGTTTTCCCATGATAGCTAAAAGAAAAGAAACATTTTGTGTTTTGTTGCCAGTGGCGTACGCAGGATTTTTCAATGGGCGGGGGGGTTCACTGACGTCACATCGTAATGACGTAAGGATACTACAATTACAGTAGTTCGTAGGTATTAAAGTGCATCGGATTGTAATGCTTTTAGTCGAAATTATTGCGCAATTGCAGTTAACCATGATTAAACTCTATAATGTCATAACTAAGGAAACAATCAAGCTATTTCATTCTCATTTTTGCTTGATTCTTTGCGCTTCATTTAAGGAGAGAAGAGGTTTGACAGAAACTTAAGCTGTCAAGCCGTGGTTAAAAATTTTACTGGAAAAATTTTAGTTGATCTCATTTTTGGGCCATAAGAAGTAGGATGTAACACTGAAATACAAGTTTGCTTGTGATAGCAATTTTCCTATACCAAATCGAATAACTAGATCAGTGATAAAATTTTTTGACCAATTTTTGCATTTTAACTGCCCACACTCCCCATATCCATGGCGACGTAGCCCCAAATCAAGATATTGCTCCATCTTTGAGTAGGATTTTGTCGTATTGAGCTGCAATTAGAGTAAAAAAAAATCGTAATTCCCAAGTTTATATAGCCTACCACATCTCGAGGAACTATAGGCCTAAACCCTTCAATTGAAGAGATATTAGCAATTATGTCTATTTTTAGCAAAAAAATGGTGTGTTTTCAGTCGTTAACAATGTTACAGCAATCACTAGCTGTTACAATGTTTCCATAACACTGAATTTATTCTACTAAACTAAACATAACACTAAGTTACAAGCTAACAACATAACAAAGTTACAACATAACACTAAATTTATTCTACTAAACTAAAATAAACATAACACTAAGTTACATGCATATAGCTACATTGTTTCGTGAATTCTGAAAGATTATTTAGCAGTATAAGCAAATTAGTGTCATAATTACTTCACAATATGATTTTGAATATACAATGCAGTGGTTTCCCACTGGTGCGTCGTTTTGAAATTCCAAAGGCGTCGTAAACGTGCTTTTATTAGCGTTCACTCTTATTGGGTAAAATCGAAAACAACGAAATTAAGTTTATGTAATTTAGTTCTGAAAGCACTGGCATTGTTACGAGTTGAACCTAGTACCATGACGTCCTAGACATGGAGGAATGCAAACATTTTTAAATTGTCTGACAAAATAGAAGCCTTTGCAAGAAAAATTTCCCTGTGGCGTTTTGACGTATCCGATAATTCTGGTCATGAATACTTTCCTTTTTGCAATCGGATGCTAGCTGGTCTTTCCTTTGTTTCTCTACCATTAGAGGTCTCAAACGCAGCTTCTGAACATTTGAACAGACTTGAGACAAATTTCAAGCAATATTTAGCAGTGATTTTTCTTCCTACGCCTGGATAAGAAACCCATTTTCCTAGAGCATTGTTCCTTCAATGTTTAGCGGACCCCAAAAAGAGGAATTTATTCACTCTCTAGCAACAATACTGTATCTTGAAATCCAGATTGGATCGATTTCGAACAAATTTTTGGATTGAGGCTCACGCAGATCCTATTATTTCCACTTCTTACACGTGCGAGGCTGGTTTTTCTGCTGTGGCAATTTTAAAAACAAAACATTGCTCCAAATTGGATGTCGAACGGGAAATGCGCGTTACAGTTTCAAACATCGCACCACGATTTGAGATGCTTTGCCGAAAGAAAAGAGCAAATACGTCGGATTATGTTCAACTGAATAACAATGTGTGTAACTTTTGTGAGGCTGTGCGTTTGATTTTTTACGAGATGAGTGGGCCGTGAGTTAAGATTAACTTGGGGTTTTGGACAAAAATATTGACGTATCGCGATAGGCAGCTTGCACTGCCAAAACAAAAGCTTTGTTGTGGTCAAGTCGACCCCTTCTAGCTTTTGTTGATGCTTCGTCTGCAACATCACCTTGTTTAACAAGAGGCACACTGGAAAACTGGAAAGCTTTTTGCAACAATGACGTTTGCTGTGAAAGGCTAATTGGCCGAATAAAGGGTATGCTAATGAAGAAAAAGCTATATACAAGATTCTGCTGATGTAGATCATAAGATAAAGGGCTACATCAATCATGCTTTTTATGCAGCTGACTGAAAAGTATTTCCTTTATTATACTGTATTTGGGGTTGCTGTTTGTTAGAAAGTGCATTTTTGCATTTGTTGCGATTAAATATAATAATTTTGCACAGAAACAGCTTAATTCAGTTCGACAAGAATATAAGTTCCAAAAATTGACAATTTTGCTAATAACTTAAAAAGTAAAGAGTTTAGGCCTATAGTTTCTCTTGAAGTGATATATAAACTTGGGTATTCGGATTCTTTTGACACTAATTGCAGCTTAATACGACAATCCTACTTGAAAATAGAGCAATATCTTGATTTGGGGCTATGTCGACATAGAAATGGGGAGTGTGGGCAGCTAAAATGCAAAAATTGGTCAAAAATTTTTTTATCATTGATCTAGCTATTCGATTTGACATAGAAAAATTGCTATTACAAAAGTTTGTAAGATGGTCAGAAAAAAATGTTACACCCTAGGAAGTTTAACAGACTAAAGCAGGCTAGCTTTCTCAACGTCGCAAACAGGGTGTAGCCAGGGAGGTAAAACAGGTATTTCCTTCTCTCCAAAAAAATCTTTTTTTAAGAACCTACGTTGATATAAACAACGCATATAAACTTTGATATAAACATTTAATATGCGCTCACTATGAAGGGGGCAGTTTCTCCCATAACTGTCCTGAAAAGTGAAGATGGAGGAGTATGAGAAAAAACTGCCCTTCTTACCAAATACCGAAACATTTCTGAACTAAAATTAATTACGCGAGCGAGGAATCCCTAATCACGCGATTAAGATCAAAAACAGCGTCGATATTATCTAAGCATTTTTCACCCGAGCTCCTAAGACAGTTACGGTGCGTAAAAACAATTTTGTTCCGCCCCTGGGCCTCTTCAAATCTTTTATTGGTCTGGTCTTCTTTGGCAGTAATTTTAACACTTAGGTAGTGTCAATTTAAATTTTTATATTTTAATAATTTTTCAAACAAACCGGACGGTTATAGCGCAGTGTTAAAGATGTCGCTATCCATATGTGGAAGGTTTGGGGTTCAATTCCCAGGCCGGTCAAATCGGACAAAGTGTAGCCAATGGCTCGCTACCACTGCAACGTTTCTTCGGAGCTGCGTTGCCCAGGCGCTAAGCCGCGGGGTCGGGCCCCGCCACTCGCTACCACGCTTCGGTACTGCAGCGAATTTATTGAAACGATAAAGCTGCAAGATACAGCAACCGTACTACCGGTATCAGATGCATTCTTTATTTACATATTTACAAAATTACATTACCACGAACGTTTTCGGCACAACTTTTGGCCCTCTTCAGGTATATCTAAATTAGTTAAGTAACTTTAAGTATTAACAAAACTGACTGAAAAGAAATTATTAGTAAACTCAAGCTGAGAACATTACTAGGCTAGGCTAACTCGTCTATGAGGAGCTGATAAATTGATGCGGTACATGGATCGAATAAAGATATTATGACGGAAAAATAGGGAGCAATTGTTACACAACATAAATTATTTTCGGTATGAACAAATACGTAGAAATTATTAAGAACAAATTAAGGAGCGCCCAGGTTCCCAAGTTTGGTAGGCTTTTGGTCAAGATAGACTCTTCTGCATCGATTCCGTGATAATATCTTGCCTTCCCACGATGCACAATTAGAGTTACAGTCAGTGCATGAAGCAAAGCAATTTCGAAAGTAACGGGATATAAGATTTAAAGATTAGGAGAGGGTAGTATGGTTGCTGTATCTTGCAGCTTTATGGTATAAAAAATCAACCTCTCTTCCGAAGCTATATTATTGAAACGAGTACAGTAAAGATTTGATTTGATATTTAAAAAAAAACTTTGTGTACAGCCATAGTCAAACTCCGCACAAAGAAAAGCCGGTTTGTTTAAAAAAAAGAAAGGTTTTATGTTATTTGAAATCGTGGGGGGGGGGTTGACTAGTGTTGTTAAAAAACATTTTCTTTCCTTTGTGTTTTTTTTTTGTTTTGTTTCTTTTATTTGTTTTTTATGTTGTTGACCATTTCATAGCTAACTGAGTAGTCTACCCCGTTTTGGCTTGTTATCAGCTCGAGATTGAGGCAAAACAAGGATGTTGATAATGGTACCGAAATGTTATTTGCAATGTCAAGTTACCATTATTCCATTAACAACAGAAATACAGCCTGCACTCATTGCTCGGTGCTAAAGATGGCATTTATGGCTTGACTATGAGCCGTTTTGGGTGCCTCAAGTGCTAGTTTGACTAGCCTAGCTAGTGTTTCCTCTCGGAAAGTCGGGACAAGAAATTTAGGGTTTTGAAATTTCCCGTTTCCCGAGAAGTTTATGTCGGGATGCCATAAAATGTCTTTATATTAATAAGGATTTCAGTGGTACTGATATCCATCATTCCGACATAAAAATGCGTTAGTTTTGCGTTGCTGCAAATCAGTGGCGTAGCCACTGGGGGAGGGGGGCACCCTCATTGAGCCTCAAATGACGTCATACTTACTTCTTTTTCTGATATTTATTTTGAAGTGCTCGATACTTTGTCATTGATAATATGGTTTTGTAATTGTCATAATAACAAAAATTACGTAGCGTTGCTTCCTGAATTTTGCTCTTTGCCGTTATGCTTAATGAAGCAATGACGCAATTTTATTAGCAGGACAGTCCCGCTCCTGCACGTGCAACTGCCCTCGGCCCCTCAGACTTTCCGAAGAAAAAAGCCTAAACGATTTCAAGCAAAAATGATGTACGTATAGGGGAAAGCGGGGCAAAGAAGGTAACAAACAAACAAATGGCTCTAGTTTGAAAACGGAAAGAGGTAAAATATATATATTTTTTTTGGATGTAGACTTACTGCAGGATCACAAGTTCAGTAATTTTTTTTCTTTTTGAAATAACCACGTACTTGGAAGTTATTGACATTCAATTATTTTTTTCTTTTGTCCCTCTTTGCCCCTTTATGAAAAATTTATTTCTTTTTTGGGATGCACTTAAATGCTTGTTACATGATTTTACGTAGCCACCATATAATGTGTAAACTGAAGGATAAAAGGTATGTTTTCCGAATGTAGGTCTTTTTTTGGCGGAAACACGTGTTGGACTGGGGCAGTAAGACTACCACTTTATCTATGCCGTAAGCAGGGCCGAAACAAGGCAATGCGCGGCCCCCCCCCCCCCGAAATCATCTTTCGGGGCCCCCTAAAATTTTTTCCTTGGATGGTGATAGAAAAGAGCGAGCCCCGAAGGGGCCATGCCAAGCTAGGGGGATCTGGGGGCATGCCCCCCCAGAAAATTTTGCGGAATTTGACCTTATTTTGGAGGATTTATGTGAGTTTTGAGCCTTTAAAATTCCTCAGTTTTAACAAGGTTTAATAGTCTGTTTTATTAGGTTCCTTCCAAACCCCCTAAAATAATGCTGCAAGCAAACCCTACTCTAACATTTCGCTACCCATGCGAAGAAAAAACGTTTTGAAGGTTTATTCTTGCGCCTTTCACTTGAGGATGAGGGGCCCTTGGTATGCTACTAAACGTTTGGTTGCTAGTTTTGCGACTGCTATTTTTCGAAAAATTTGCAGGGGTCCCCCATGGCCAAGAGCATAAATATGGTATGGAGGCCCCACATCGCGCGAATCAAGACAAAAAAATGTATTGAATCTTAGAATAGGCCTATTTAAGGCACCTTTATCATACGTTGAGTAAATAGTACTACGTACTGACTATTTACGAGGCCCCTTTTTTTGCGGCTCCCCCCTCCGGTTAGGGGGTTCGGGGGGCGCTAGTTTCGGCACTGACTCTAAGTAACTAAGGAAAAATTAACTAGGCCCGATCAACACAACTCTGTAATCATAGGCCTAGTGAAATAGGCTCGAAGATTAGGTTTCGTTGGCACAAAAACATTCACTCTTAATAAACAACACATTTACACACTGTCCCTCTTTGCCCCATCAGTATCCAATTAGGAAAAACACTTTAGACTTTTAGTGCCTGACATGCACAACTAAAGTTAGTTCAAACCATATTTAGAAATGCATTAGCATGCCAAACTATCAAAAAACATAATAATAAAAAAAATTCTTTGCAAATTCAAGCCCTTTTTTTTGGCAACCAAAGTTAGTACAAAATTGCCTAAAACTGATTCTTGCCTACTTTCATGATTGCGAAGGTGGACCTGCTGAAATCGATTTGCTCACGATTACTGCTAGTCATAGGGTTGCCACATATAAAACTTAAATTGGATTCGCTTCTTCAGAATTCGAGAAATTTCGCTGTCCGTCTTTGCCCCACTTTCCCCTACTGTAGCTCAAAAATGAACTAAATCGCTAACCTTTAAATATCGTTTTACCAGTTTCACCAGAAAGCATTCCTTTGACTTCCTTACAACAATCGTGCCTTAACTTCCTTCCCTATTTCTGGTTTAAAACATCTCTCTTACTGTAGAATTTGAGGTCATCTTTTGTTATTATGCAACCATGGGGGATGTGGGGTATGCTGCGTATGCAATATGCATTACCCCACCAGCAATTTTCAACAATGTTTTGGATGAATAAAATTTTTTCGTAATTTCGAACCTATTCATAACAATATGCCTTAGTCGCCTTAAACACGCATAATCGAAACTGCGCGAACAAAATGCATCATATTTGGTGAAGCACTCAAAGTTAGAGGCAAAAAATATGAGAACTTACCTTAAAAATTGTTTAAACAGCTCTAAAATGGCCATTGCAGTATGCAAATTTTCAAAAATTTTCTGGGGGAGCATGCCCCCGGTCCTCCCTAGAGTCGTTTTCGTTACTCAAGTTGCTTAAAATTAAATTTTTCGAAAAGAACTACGCTTGAAAAGTGACGAAAATTGGTGCCCTCTCCCTGAAAAAAATTTTGAATACGCTTCTGACGTGAAAACATTTTCAAAAGTGAAAACATTTTTACGCCCGTTTACAGGTCTAAACGTCTTAGCACTTAGTTAACGTTCAAACTAATTCAAAATTACATCTACCTCACCAAAACTTTCTAGAACTGCTCCTGTATGCAGCGTATGGTCAAATGTAATGTCATTCTCAACCCCCCTCATTGCAAAATCCTGACTACGCTAGTGCTGCAAATTAAAACTTTGTTTTTGCTTACTAAAAATTATTTTTCAAAATTCGCCACATTTTTTAAGACGAAATGCTTGTGAGATCAAAATTTTTTTTTGAATTTGTCAAAAAAATGGAAAAACTCAAGCTAAGTTTGTCAAAACAACATAACAAAACGCTAAAAATTAAATCTGAATTGCTGAAAATCAGAAAAAATGCCAAAATAATCAAGCTCGAAAAAATTTCCCGCAAAAATATTCGAGAATTTTCCGAATCCTGGAAATTTGGAAGATTTTCGAGATTGCGGGAATTTCTCGGAATTCACGAGAACTTTTTTGAAAATTTTCCATTTCCCGGGTACTTGAAAATCGGAGAAAAAGGGCAACCCTAAGCCTAGCCGTTAGCAAGACGTTTTGTCGGTCCGCTAACGGTTCGGTTCTGTTGCTTTTTTCTAGCATTGGGCCGCTTACGAGCCGCAAGGCCATTATTGAAAACCCTTTAAATTTATCTATTTTTAACGATACGCTCAAGCGATTTAATTTTGCAAACTAAAGCTTTCTTCGTTGTGTGACTTGTGTTTAATTTTTTCTTGGCAACTCGAGGTTAGGTGCAGCGAATGCAAGTCGTTTGACTGGCTCGATGTAGGTTTGGGTTTGATCCTTGAACGTATCAATTTGTGCAAGGTTTTTGTGGCTCGCTATCATGTTGACATTTCGTTGTAAAAAATTAAAAATCTTTTGTGTGTACCGCTGCTGACTGCTGACACAATAAATTAATCACCTTCGTAGTTCATTTCTTATCGCGATAACTGGTAAAGTTGTAGCTCTAAATTAAAACATCAGTTAAAAAGTAAACTGTTTCTCACGATTTGATATTAAAAACAGCAAAGAGTGGGTCCTTTTATGGGAAGGGTACCTGTTTGCCGATAATACCAAGCGTTTGGCACAGTGCATGAAAGGGGTATTAAAATCTAACCCTGATTTGCTTTAACTTACTATTTCAAAAAGGGTGTGACCGAAATACTCTTCCCATTAACGCATTTTTCCCAACCCCAAATGTTCGCAATAGCATTACGCAGCAAAATTACGTAGCACTTCATTAAAATATATCTGTTAAACATACGAGTAAAACAAAAAACCAAAGAATAAAAAATCATTTTTTGTTTTTTAGATTGAAAGAAATCCAAAAACACGATTTTTTTGACTTGCAACACTAGTGTTGACTCCCGACCCCCTCTATTGCCTACGCCACTGGGACCTATCTCCGCGACTCAGCGCCCGGGGAACACAGAAAGGTCGCCGCGGTGGCGAGCCGATGGCGACACTGTGCCGATTTGAGCGGCCCGGGAATCGAATCCCAGACCTTACGCACCAATTGTCTGCGCACTTAACAACTAAGCTAATGGCCGGTACCGGCCCAGAAATCCTCCCGCGCCGATAGCGTAGTCTTTAACCACTAGGCCAATTGGCTGGTGGCTGGTTTGGTTAACTCAAAATTGTGACATCGCAAGCGGAATATCTGCCTGCGTTGCAACTATTCTCTTCCAAGATTGCCTTCTGCGTTGAAACGTTGTTGTCCAGTCATAGCCGTGGAGAACAACCGCTTTATGAGATCACAACACGAATCCAGCTTTAACAGTGCCCATTGACTTTATCCAGGCTTACATTTTAAGTTCAAGGTTTAGCTACGAGTATTATTGTATCACAATGAAAGTTTCCCGAGATTATATATGCAGGTTGGAGAAGAGGGTACAGAAAAGCATGATAGCAATTTCGGCAATCTCTGCGTGAAAAATGGAAGATCATTCCAAAAAACGAGGTTTTCATTTCTTTTTCAATCGTCAATGGAGGAGGGTTGACCCCCGAACCCCCCCCCCCCGTGCGCACGCCGCTATTTGTTGCATATTTATGCTCCTATCACGAGAAAACGATCAAAGCGCTATAACGAGCTCGCTTAGGAGTTACCGGTCACCTGCCTTCCGCACCAAAATGGGAGAATGCCGTCAAGTGCCTTTCCCAACGGCACAACAAGTAAACTTGCCGGCTTGTTCTCCACACTGCTCCTTTTGAAGCGAATCGGCTTGTTATTTGGGATCTGGTTCAGGCAAAACCACAGTTAATGTCGTATACAGTCCGCCGACGCTTCCTCCACTCAAAATCCGATCACTCGATCTTTTAGCACCAAAATATATTCGGATTAAAGTAAATAATTATAACCACGTTGTCCACAACCTCGATCCTCTACATCAGCACGTTCACAAAGCGAAATCCACATCGAAAGAGACAAAAACAATGACGCACGAGCTTATATACTAAAGCCTGGTCTACACTGGGGCCGTGCCAGGCTGAGAAAAGTCAAGTCAAGCCAAGCGGCGTGTTTACACTGGAACTGTAAAACGGTCAGACGCGGCGTGCTTTTTAAGTTGTTGCAATCAAACGTCATCACAACGGTATGGAGTTGGTAAAGTGGTTGGTGCCTTGGGCTGCGTTGAAGAACAAACATGCACTGATAGAGTTGTCTGCTTGTTTGCTAACTAGTGGGCGAGTACCCAACGACTGTATTCATTGGAACCCAAGATCCTAGCCAAACAAGTCAAGTCAATTTTATTTGTTTGCACTGAAATAGTCAATTACACAACAACTTTTAACATAACAATGATAAAACAGTACAAAAGTGAGTCTGATTAGTAGTCAAACAGTGGCAAACTGGACAGCGCAAGACCATTTCCTGATCATCTGAGTCAAGTTGCCCATATCCAACAGGCGTAGAATTCGCAAATTTGTACACTAGAAATTTTGGGAGCTAAAGCTGGAGAAGGTTGTTGTTGGGTAGGGGTAGGAGATTCTGAAGTTGTTTGGGTTTGTTGCAAGCATCTACACTAGCTCTCCTGTGAGTTTAATCAGGGAATCCAACAACCAATAGAATGAGTCTACCAAAGGCAGCAGTCCCCTTCAATGGGGTATCTTTATCTGCTACACACAAATGCATCTGAAATCTTATTCAAATTGATTAGTACACAACAATGGCGCAGCAGATTACACATGAATACACACATAATGTAATACACTTAATAATATTAGTAATGATGATGTTATCATGACATAATGCCTAGACATAATTTTAATTTATATAGGTAAAGTAAGGTTTCTTGTCACATCTATCATTCTACATCAGCAGTGCCTCTCAATCACTTCCCATGATTACTCATGCATGACTAATGTTATTACACTTGGACTATTGCAACACTATGGTCCAGACAGCCCAGATCCAGCGCATACATAGACAACCAACAGGTGTGCACGAATAAGATGTACAAGATGCAGTCATGCACAAACAAGATTGTGGGCATGCTACTTATGCATAAACAAGATGTAGACAACCAACAAGTATGCACAAACAAGATTGTGGGCATGTTTCCCATGCACAACCAAGTACAAGTAACAAACATACATGCAAGTTATTGGTCTAAAGGGCAAGACACAATGCCATAATGATCAGTCATTTTTCAAGAGGATTAGGACCTCATTAAGGAAAAACTAAGAGGGTGTGTACTTAGCTATGCACAAGCACTATGGCGCAGTAGGAGCAAAGCATTATTATGTGCCTGGTTGTGCAATCATAGACTCATAGTTGATATCAAGTCTCAACAAGGTTGGTTGTATAACTACTTTAGGTTCAGTATTAATAACACAAGGTAAACAAAGCAAACAATTCACAAATAGTCATAAATATATTCCCTAAGGAATAAAGCTTACTCTTATATAATACATGTTAAGTAATAGGGTCTCTCTATCCAGGGCCGAAACTAGGCAATGTGGGCCCCCCCCGAAATCATCTTTCGGGGCCCCCTAAAATTTTTTTCTTGGATGGTGATACAAAAGAGCGAGCTCCGAAGGGGCCATGCCAAGCTAGGGGGATCTGGGGGCATGCCTCCCCAGAAAATTTTGCGGAATTTGACCTTATTTTGGAGGATTTATGTGAGTTTTGAGCCTTTAAAATTCCTCAGTTTTAACAAGGTTTAATAGTCTGTTTAACTAGGTCCCTTCCAAACCCCCTAAAATAATGCTGCAAGCAAACCCTACTCTAACATTTCGCTATCTATGCGACGTAAAAACGTTTTTAAGACTTATTTTTGCGCCTTTTACTTGAGAATGAGGAGCCTTTGGCAGGAGCGGATCCAGAAAGTTTTTTGGTGAAGGGGGGGGGGGGGGGGGGGGGATGTGATTTTAAATTAGGTTGAATGTTTACTAAATACAAAGACGTGTAGACCCGGAAACGGGCGAAAATAAGTCCTTTGAAAATGTTATTCAGAATTTTTTTCAGGGAGAGGGCACTAAATTTCGTGACGTTTTCAAGCGCAATCTTTTCCTGGCAGAGTTATTTTAAGCAACTTAAGTAACAAAAACGACTTTAGGGGGGTCTGGGAGCATGCTCCCCCGAGAAATTTTTGAAAATTTGCATACTGTAATGGTCATTTTAGCGCTTTTCGAACAATTTTCGGGCAAAGTTTGTTCATATTTTTAGCCCCTACCTTTGATTGCTTCATCAAATATGATGCATTTTGTAAGCACAGTTTCGATCATGCGTGCTTAAGGCGACTAAGGTTTATTGTTATGAACAGGGGTGCAAATCTATGTTGAGCATTAGGGGAGATGATTTAGCAAAATTGACCATTTTTTGATATTGGGGGGGATGATTTAGCAAAATTGACACGTCTGCAGATGTCCAATTTTTTGCCCACAATGAAGTGAAGACCAAAAAAACAGGTCATAACGTTCCCAGATGCCTAATTTTTTGCCCAAAATGAAATGAAGACCAAAAAAAGGTCATCACTTTCGCTGATGCCCAGTTTTGGGACATGAAAATATTGGGGAGGATGCTTCCGGATTATTGGGGGGAATACATCCCTCCATGGATTTGCACCCATGGTTATGAAGAGGCTTGAAATTATAGAAAAACTTTATTTATCCAAAGCATTGTTGAAAATGGCTGGTGAGAGGTGCACCACCCACATCTTCCCCTGGATCCGCCCCTGGTCCTTGGTATGCTATTAAACGTTTGTTTGCTAGTTTTGCGACTGATAATTTTCAAAAAATATGCATTTGGCCATGGAGAAAAATATGCATTTGGCCATGTTTATGCTTTTGGCCATGGAGGGCCCCTGCAAATATTCGAAAAATTTGCAGGGGCCCTCCATGGCCAAAAGCATAAATATGGTAAGGAGGCCCCACATCATATTACGGGGCCCTCTTTTTGTGCGGGCCCCCCTCCGGTTGGGGGGTTTGGGGGGCGCTAGTTTCGGCACTGCCTCTATCACAAGTTACAACACGCATCCTCTTTCCAGACCTTCATCCTATCCCTTTGCATTCCCTTTCATGATCTAACATTCGCCAAATACAGACACTTGCTCGTAAACCAAAGTTACAACAAGTCACTATCTAAGTTACGTACACTGCCTTCAGCAACAACTTCTTAATAGTTCAATAGCAAATCTAACTTAATGGCTTAGGGCCACATCATTAGAGGTTACCTGCGTTTGAGAATGCTGATTGACACGTTTAAGATGATATCATGGAAACAGTGTTAAACAACTTCCACCTTCATTTACACTTCGTGAAAAGTTTGATATTGTTAGAGGATCTCATAAGCATTTTACAGTTTGCTTCTTTCTACAACGCAATATTTTTAATAATACTGAATAGTTTTTTAATGAAGCCACCGCCTGCAGTTCTTTTTCATAGTACCAATAGTTGGTAGTCCATAATCGATTACCAGTGTAATACCTGCACTGCACAATGTCTATAGTCTAGTTGTAATACCAAATTTAACAGTTTAGCAAACTGTGATTGGTCCAACACAGGTAGCTTTTGCATATGGTACCAAAATCATTCTTTCAGCAGCAACAAATTCAAAAAATTTTCTCTAGGCTACTCACTGTTAATAAACCTAGGTCCAGTGCGCGAATGGGGTAGGTTGCCAACTTATCTTTCTGGTCTTATTCTTACTAACAACCGAGCCTACTGACATTTCAAAAATCATTACTTTCAAATCACTACTTTACAGAAAAAAAAACTCTCCACAAGCTTCAGCTCCATCCTTCACTACAAACCAACCTGCCAACTGTCAACACTGCTGAATAGGCATAGTCTAACAGCTGGTATCAATCTTTTTAGCAGCTGAAGACTTGAGATGTAATTCACTTTAGCCAAACAAATCGGAATTGAATAACCCTTTGGTCTCTGCAAAACTTATTTTCAAAAAAGACTACATGGTATACTAGTCAAGTAGTTGAATACCGCTAGGTTGCCATTTTGGCGTGCGTACAGCTTGCATTCTTATACAGCCACTAGAAATTTCATAATACAATCCTTTGCTATATTTTTCTGCCTGTTTACCTAAAAAAAATATACAAAGACAAAGTGTTTCACGACCCAGTAGTCTAAGACTATTAGCCTATACCTGTACCTGGAAAATGGAAAACTCCCGGTCGCAGCAACTCGCAGTCGCAGCAGGCTGAGCAGAATTAAACAAAGCGTAAATTTTTTTTCGGCTGTGCGCGGCTGAACGGGGCACATGTCATGCGCCGCGCAAAGCTCCATTTCAATTGTGGTGCTTGAGCAACTAGTCTCGCCTTGAATCCCTCTCGTCCAGCCAAACATCTATTTCTGCACTCCAATTCTCCAATATTCAACTCCGCGACACTCCGTCTTGTCATCGCCATGGAGACGTCAGTCTAGCCTGCGATACGATATTTCAGCTTGCGTGGAAGAAATGACGTCACGTCGACTGGATTAAACCGGTTTGGACTGGTTGGAACAATGCTCTTGCAACTTAATACTTAAACGTGCCCAGACAAAGAAAGATGCAGCAGACAGCAAGAACATGGACGTTTGGCCGATATGAACTGAACTGCTTAGACTGAAAGCTATGATAAATTGATCGAGGTTTTTCCTTAATGTTTCGTTAGCCTAGTTGTATATGAGGCAAAGGCGAGATTAGCTCTGAGACCGACTCGTTTAACGTGCGTGTGTTAAACTAGCCTAGTTAGTGCAGTGTTATTTATGGGGGATGTGTTGGACTTAAAAAACCGTTGCTTTATGGATAGCTTAGCAGTTGCGAAGTTTAGCCTAGTGCGCCGATACTTTTGATTTTAACTTTGGGGGATTATTTCGTGAAAATTACTTTTTTTGGGGTTAAGGTTATTTTTTAACGACGTCAGGATAATCGGGGTTCTGTTTTTGTTTGCAACTGTTTTTGCATTAACTACTATTCTATTTGAATAAGGTATCTTGCCTACTTGACTTGAACGAGAATTAATCTGATTAAAATGGTGTTCTTAATGATATCTTGACTGTTTAATTGGACTAATTGGAAGGTTATAAATCCATCCGCGTGCTATTGGTTGGATGGTGGACACGCCGAGCCCAAGAGAACGATTGTGTACGCTTGCCGCTGGGCTCTCTTCCCAAGGGACGGCCACAGTTGACGTCAGAGTGGAAGCGGCCGCTACATAACTGGTGACCCCGACGTGATATCAACCGGAGTAATATTCGATACGACCTTATATACTCCCAAGTCATTCAATTACAAGTGCTGGACTAATTTGATGAATATCTCAACAAAGCGTCTGAAGAAAAGAAGAGAACCAAAGTTCATAACTAAGCTAAGTAGAGTTTTTTTGATTATTGTTCTGCAAAGTTTTTGTTTGGGTGTTGCACGTATACCTTTTTCATGTAAAATGCATCGTGTGGGCGAGAAAGACCAACGTTCAATTTCTAGGGGGCGGGGGCTTCCTCGAGCTCGTGGCTCTCTTCCGAGTGTCCCGGGATTTGGAATTCAGAGACCCACATTTGTCTTTTTCCCTGACCATACACCATTCGGTTGTGGTGATAACGCAAATACTGAGTTTGATGATCGCTGTGGTGACCACCCAGATCCGCCTCGACCACAACATGTTGTGTCTGTTTCGCTTCCGCACTTTTATGAGCGCAACTGTCAGTTGTGGATATTGATGGTTGAAAATATTTTTCGCCAGAAGGGTATAAGTAGCGAACAACAAAAGTTCGAATTGAGTCTTTCTGCCCTCGATCTTAGGCAGGTTAAAAAGTTGCAAAGGATTTTTAGGTCCCTCTCTGACAGTCAACCATATACTCAACTTAAACGAGAAATTATACGTGTGTTTGCCCCCACTAATGAGGCCAATCTTGACCGACTTTTGTATGAAGTCCAACTAGGTGACAAAGACCCCTCAGATTTGCTCTTTGAAATGCAGGAGTTACTTGGTGATTAGCAATGTCCGGCACTGCTGGAGAAGTTATTCAAGGAGCGATTACCTGATAGTGTTAGAAAAATCTTGGCTGCCGCACCCCCATGTTCTATCGAAGAACTAGCATTTCGGGCGGATGCTATTCTCAAGGAAGAACGAAGCTGCCGTTCGAGAAATAGCACGATAGACAACACATCCAACAATTCTGCAGCTTTGAGTGAATCAGCCATTGGTAGTCTCTTAAGTAACTTAACTACTGCAGTCAACAAACTCTCAGAACGCGATTCCAGAAACATAACGTGTTCTTACATACCGTCTTCTTCTGGCAATGGGCAAAATAGTGGTCGTGATCAAAGAAGAGTCCCTTACACCTCCACTCCACGTTTCCCCAGGACCGGAGGGCGTCCACCATCGAATGATATCCGAACGACTAGTCACGACATTTCTAACCCCGATCTCTGCTACTATCATAGTAGATTTGGTGAGCAGGCCTTTAAGTGCTGTCCTCCTTGTTCTTGGAAACCTAAACCTGAAAATAGTAACGAGCCAGGTCGTCAAATCAGTTTTTCTGGAACTATTCGCGGTGGACCGGATGAGTTGATGCCAGGGTTGATCTTCGTGAAGGATCCAGAGACTCACATCCGTTTTTTGATTGATACTGGTAGTGAGTTCAGCTTGTTACCTTGTGCCCGCCCGTTTGACCATCCCTCCAGGACAAAGTGGCTACATGCCGCCAATGACACTAAAGTACCCGTCTTTGAACCAGTCACACTGACTGTGAGCTTGAATCTTGAACGTCCGTTCACCTGGACATTTCTTCGAGCTGATGTTCGCTATGCCACTATTGGTCTGGATTTCCTGAGACATTTCGGTCTCTCTGTAAATGTTGTCACAAAAACTTTGATTGAGAATCATACACTCTCCTTTGGAGCCCCTACCCATTCTGCCACTATACCTGATGTTAATTCTGAACAGCCATCGGCTTTAGATCTAGATCCGACGCCAGCTGCCTCAATGCAAGAATTGTTCGACAGGTATACTTTCGTTTTCGAGCTTACGAATTTTCTTAAACCCATTCGACACAGCACTAAACTTCATATTGAGACTACTGGATCCCCTGTGTGTGGCCGAACTCGCCGCCTCTCTCCTGAGAGAATGGAGGTTCTGGACCGTGAGTTACGAAAACTGCTTGATCTTGGAATTATAGTTCCGGCCTCCTCTCCTTGGGGGTCTCCAGTCCACTTGGTACCGAAATCAAATCCTGGAGAATTTCGCATTACTGGTGACTACCGCCTCTTGAATAAACAAACCACACCAGACCGTTACCCTATCCCTTTGCTAACAGATTTCACCGACAATATGTCTGGTTGTTGCATTTTCTCGTCACTCGACTTATACAAGTCGTACCACCAGATCGAGGTAGCAGAAAATGATGTTAAAAAGACAGCTATCCTAACCCCACTCGGAAGTTTTGCCTTTAAGCGTGCATCGATGGGCCTGAAGAACAGTGGTGCCGCGATGCAGAGATTGATGGACGAGGTGACGAGAGGCCTAGATTTCGCTTACGTCTACATTGACGACATCTTGGTTTTTTCCAAGTCTAAAGAAGAACATCTTGTTCATTTAACAAAGCTATTTGAGCGTCTCCAACACTTTGGTCTCGTGCTAAACAAAGATAAGTGTGTCTTTATGGTCGACGAGATCGCGTTTCTCGGATACACTGTGGGAAAAGATGGAATTCGCCCAAAGGATTCACGAGTGGAAGCCATCCGGAATTTCTCCCGTCCCCGCACTCATAAGGAGTTGAAACGTTACCTTGGTATGTTAAATTTCTACCGAAGGCATGTCCCTAACGCCGCCGAGGTTTTGGCGCCGCTGAACAAGCTGACCTCCACCAAGAAGGGTCGGAAACCCGCCTTTATCTGGAACGACAAAGCTGAATCTGCCTTCATTAAAAGTAAAGAGCTCCTTGCTGACTCTACTCTCCTTGAGTACCCTGTAAAAGATGCCCCCACCGCCCTCACGGTAGACGCCTCTGGTGTCGCCGTGGGCGGCGCACTCCATCAGGAGATCGATGGAGTTATGCGACCTCTCGCTTTCTTCTCTAAGGCGCTATCCCCGGCTGAAACTAAATACTCTACTTTCGATCGAGAATTGCTCGCCATGTACCTATCGGTCAAACACTTTCGATACTTTCTTGAAGGACGCTCTTTTCATATTTACAGCGATCAGCGTCCCCTTGTAAATGCTTTCGCTGGCATGTTTACAAACGGTACTGCACGACAGACTCGGCATATGAGTTACATAGCACAATTCACAACTGACATACGCCACGTAAAGGGAACTGAAAATGTGGTAGCAGACTGCCTAAGCCGTCCGAATGTAAACGCTTTGTTCAACGACGCAGCCACCATTGACTTCGAAGCCTTAAGTCAAGCTCAACAAACTGACCCTTGGGTGGAACAAATGAAAGATGCCGAAAACACATCTTTGGAGTTGAAAACCGTGGATATACCAGGGTCTCAGAGCACACTCTTGGTGGATGTTTCCCAGGGGGGATGCCGACCGTTAGTACCTATGTCTTTCCGAAAACAAGTTTTTGATGCTCTACATTTTCTTTCTCATCCTGGGGTAAAAGGAAGCCAAAGACTTGTCTCCGAACGTTTTGTATGGGCTGGCATGAAGAAGGATATAAAACGCTTTGTTAACTGCTGCCAAGCTTGCCAGAAATCAAAGGTTCAGCGCCATGTGAAGGCCCCTCTACATCAATTTGAACTTCCTTCGGAGCGTTTCGCCCACGTCCATGTTGACTTAGTTGGAAAACTCCCGGAATCTCATGGTTACACTTACTTGTTGACCATTGTCTGCCGATACACGAGGCACATGGAATGCATACCGCTCTCTGACATCACTGCTAAGTCTTGTGCCGATGCATTTCTCCTTCATTGGGTATCCAGGTTTGGGGCCCCACAAATAATCACCACAGACCGCGGAAGACAATTCACGTCTAACCTTTGGGCCGAACTTTGTGAATTTCTCGGAGCTAAACACTCCCCCACCACCAGCTTTAGACCCGAAGCGAACGGGATGGTTGAGAGGATGCACCGAACCTTAAAGGTTGCGCTCCGTTGTCATGATAATTCTAGGGACTGGTATGAGAATTTAGGACTCGTTCTCTTGGGTATGCGAGCAATGGTTAAGGAAGATATAGGTATGTCTTCTGCCGAACTTACCTTGGGCACCCCTTTGAGAATACCTGGTGAGTTTTTTGTGAGTGAGCGAAAGTCTGTCCCCCAAACTGAATACGGTAAGCAGCTTATTCGCTTTATGAGCACTTTGCGCCCTACCCCACCTCGTGCTCCTTCACGAAGGGAGTACTATGTTGATGAGAAGTTAAGCACATGCTCTCATGTTTACGTCCGTAATGAGTCTGCTAAGACGTCGCTCGACCGAGCTTATATTGGCCCCTACCGCGTCTTGGGACGTGAAGAGAAGTATTTCACCGTTGAGTTAGGCGTTGACCATGTTGACAATGTCAGCGTTAATCGCCTTAAGCCTTGTTCTTTGCTGCTGGATTTGCCAGAATATGAGCCAGGAGAACCTGCCCATCACCTGTTAGTGGTCCCTGAATCTGTCATTGTCTCAGCCCCCAAGTCACCCATTCTGGAGGCTGGACTATTATCCCCTGAAATCGACGAACTTCCCATGCCCGATAGGATTAATCGCTTTGGCCGTCCCATCCGACGCCCTGTACGCTACAGGCGCTCTCTTTCCAGGTAACTGTTTTGAATCTTCCGTCCTTGACATGACGTTAAACTGTCCCCTGGTTGTGTTGCCACGCTTGACATAACACTGTCTTCGGGCTCACCCTTGGAATCCTTCCGTTCATTGTTTTTGCTTGAGTGTTTGCATTGCCTGAGTTGAATTTCTTTGTTACTTGATATCGCTAGTTACGTTTTTGCTTTCAACTTGCTCGCCTGAACTTGTTCTTTTTGGTTAGCGGAGGTAGTCGTCTGGTTTAATTTTGAATTTTGAAATAATCGTCCCTTGAAGTGTTAAAGTTCGAGTCTTACTTAGGATATGGGATTTTGCCACGGCTGCTTGTTTGAGTAGGGAGTCTGAATTTAGGGGTTGTTCATATGTGACAGTTGTTGTCTGAATATTTTGTGCCTGGTTATGACCTTTCTTCATCCTTTCATTCTTCTACTGCGAATTGTCTACGTCACTTGCATGTCTTTCTATTGTTTATGACTCCTTGGGGTCTGGCTGTCGACTGATCACCTTCAGCTTGATCCTTTGATTGCTTGCGAGACTGATCACCTCCTTTGTGATGCTTGGAGTCGCATTGTCTCTTACTTGTTCCCGGACTTTTCACTACGTCGTTTGCCATGGTTCTGCAGACTTTAGGCGATCTGACTTTCTTCATCTTTCCGAACATCTTATCTGATGACTATACACTGGCACACGAACATTATGGGTGACTCTTCTACGGACACGTCGATTTACCTGCTCTTTTGAGTTGTCTTCTGCTTGAATCCATGAATACCCTCCTGAGTCGAGTTGTTTTTTGACTTCGCTGTCTTAGCGATGGGTGGAGTTTGCTATTGATATTGAGTGTGCTTTTGCTTGCTACAACACTTTTGGGTCTTTCCGTCTACGCGACTTTTTGAGGTGTTAGTTGTTCGCACAGTTTGTTGCGAGCCGGATGTCATACATACACCATTGTGCATATCAATACATAAGTCGGCGTTGCTTGTTGTGACAATTAACTTTTCTTGCAGGTTAACATTTCGTTACAGGTTCGTCTTACCCTGGATTTGTGGTTACTCCTGCTGTGTTCGGTCCACAGATGTTGGTCCTTTTGCCTGGACGATCCCTCGCTACCTGTGCTAACTGTTAATCGGACTGATATTTTATTTGCTTGGACGTTACATTCTCCATCAGCCATTGTCTACGGATTGGGCTGCATTTATGTACATAGTTTGTTGTTTAATAGTTTTTGCTTGCCACGAGCAAGTGACGCTCTCCGTCCCAGGTAGTCTGCTCATAGGTTTTTCTTTTTTTACATTTTTGAAATTGGGGGAGGATTGATTTTGCGGTTTCTAAATTGGCATTCTTTTTTTGTTTTTGTGAGTTCTCGCCCACGTTACTCTTGATTTTTTTCTGATTCGTGGGGTCTTTTTCTAGAACTCGTGACACTTGCCTGATCTTTTTCCCGGTACTTAAATTGAGTTGTTTTCAGGAAACTTTCAATAACTACCCTCGACTTCATCTTCCGATCTTGCAGAACAATTCCGGATCGTTCACAGAGTTCTCGCACAGTTCCACACCTCCGCTAAACCTTTTCGGACCCGGTTCTTGGCCTCTCAAATTACCTTTTTTCGGCCAAAACCTTTTCTCGCGGGGGGTGTAGTGTGGTGCTTGAGCAACTAGTCTCGCCTTGAATCCCTCTCGTCCAGCCAAACATCTATTTCTGCACTCCAATTCTCCAATATTCAACTCCGCGACACTCCGTCTTGTCATCGCCATGGAGACGTCAGTCTAGCCTGCGATACGATATTTCAGCTTGCGTGGAAGAAATGACGTCACGTCGACTGGATTAAACCGGTTTGGACTGGTTGGAACAATGCTCTTGCAACTTAATACTTAAACGTGCCCAGACAAAGAAAGATGCAGCAGACAGCAAGAACATGGACGTTTGGCCGATATGAACTGAACTGCTTAGACTGAAAGCTATGATAAATTGATCGAGGTTTTTCCTTAATGTTTCGTTAGCCTAGTTGTATATAGGCAAAGGCGAGATTAGCTCTGAGACCGACTCGTTTAACGTGCGTGTGTTAAACTAGCCTAGTTAGTGCAGTGTTATTTATGGGGGATGTGTTGGACTTAAAAAACCGTTGCTTTATGGATAGCTTAGCAGTTGCGAAGTTTAGCCTAGTGCGCCGATACTTTTGATTTTAACTTTGGGGAATTATTTCGTGAAAATTACTTTTTTTGGGGTTAAGGTTATTTTTTAACGACGTCAGGATAATCGGGGTTCTGTTTTTGTTTGCAACTGTTTTTGCATTAACTACTATTCTATTTGAATAAGGTATCTTGCCTACTTGACTTGAACTAGAATTAATCTGATTAAAATGGTGTTCTTAATGATATCTTGACTGTTTAATTGGACTAATTGGAAGGTTATAAATCCATCCGCGTGCTATTGGTTGGATGGTGGACGAGCCCAAGAGAACGATTGTGTACGCTTGCCGCTGGGCTCTCTTCCCAAGGGACGGCCACAGTTGACGTCAGAGTGGAAGCGGCCGCTACACAATAAAACAAACTAACTTTTGCACCTCGCTCAGCCTCAGTGTAGACTGGGCTTAAGGCTCGCACGTGCGAATACATTCGCACGTTATAGAGCCCAATACACACCCGGATGTAACCACGTAAAGACTGAAACAAAGTAATATAATTAAACTAGCCCCTACGGGTGAAGGATAAATAAATACGTAAATAAATATAAACAAGTAAACCTATAGTGTCCAAAAACAATGCCAAAGTCCATATAAATATAGGTAGCTTGTAGAGTTTGCCCAAAAAATTCATCCGCTTCTATGATGTAATGTATAGTTGCACACATTCCTGCCATGGATTTCCATACAATAAGAGCAAGGTAAAGTCTGAAACTTCCTTGACAGGTCTGCATCTGAGTCTCCGTGTCGGGTGCTGGGGCTTGATCAGTAGGCGCATGCTTCCAAAATCATCCGAAACAAGTGACAAAAAGGATGTAACGAGTGAGAGTCGCTACACTTTGATGCTAAGCGTCAAGCAGGGAAGCTGTGAATACCAAGTTTAAAATCATTGGTTTGACCCGATTCGGAATCAAACCCGAGTCTGCAGTTCTAAAGGCGGACGTTTTTACCAATCGGCCAACTGAGCTGTTAAAACATATGCAAAATCGACTTCAAAATATCGAAACAGCGTTTGAAAAACTTGACAGCTGATGAAAAATCTTATTGGCAAAACTCGCAACAAATTTAGTTCAATATTCATCCAGTATAAATGGTATTCTCGTGAATAAACGTGTTGATGTTGATAATTGTTTTAACGATCATTTCTCAACCATAGCACAAAGGTTGACCAATAAGCTACCTTTTTCTACCACTAAATTCACGGATTATTTATTCCCATCCAACCCATCTTTAATGTTTAAATACCTTCGATTGTTATACCTTCCTCACAATGCATTTTATGCCTTCAACTACCGGTACATATTCAACCAATCATTGTGTCAAGGTACATATTCAACCAATCCTTGTAGTGGTTTCCTACGGTGATTAGTGGCTTCACAGCTGGCTTCCTATAATGGGATGATGAATTAGTCTTAACAAAACGAGAAATTTGGCTGCTCCGGCCTCAGATTACGATGGCCCAGTGGTTAAGGCCGCGTTTCCGGTAAAGATTCGCCGCAACCTTTAGTCAGATGATACGTCACTGGTCGGTGCGGGCGTGAGTTCGAATCCTAAGATCTTGCTGGGTTAAATTCAAATTAAATTCATTAAGTGACTTTCTCTTGTTGCATTATTAGAATGTTATGGAACATTCCAGAATTTGACTTTTGAGTATAAATTAGTGTGTTTTGCTGGCGTTAATTATTCGAGCAGTTTTTTCGAGCGTAATTAGTCGTGTGTAGGGTTGGATTGAATTTGAATTTTGAATTTGAATACGCTCACGAATTCTTTATGAATTTGAATATAAATTTCGTTTTTTCAAAATCAATGCATTTGAATTTCATTTTTTCAAAGTCAATGAATTTGAATTTGAATTTCGTTTTTTCAAAGTCAATGAATTGGAACATTTTGATTAAGCATTCGACGAATTTGGATTTTTTCGACTTAAAAGATACAAGCAAAAGTAGCGATTTGTAAGTGGTTTATATCAGCAGATAGTGCAAGTGTTCCATAAAATTTATCAAGCAAACCGAAAGTTTGTGATGTGACGCTGCAAGGTGGTGTAAAGTTATTTTTGCAGTAGGTAACTTCCCAGTGAACCTGCGAAAGAATGAACTTTACACCCGGTTGAAGGGGCCCCATTTCTTTGAAATTGTTTTTAGGGCAGTTTAAATAACAATAAAATTGCAAAAACAGAATAATTTGTCTTCTACATCAACAGTTTTCGAAAAAAGTTCATTAAAATTTACTTTACCATCAGGCAAGAGATAAAAAACACTAATAGAAAGGTAGCCAACTGTTTTCTGATAAAAACTATATACTATATGATGTTTTTGTATGTGGTAACTTTTTTTCTGCATTTAATTCGACCCAGAGTTGAACCTGTTACAATGGTAGTGACAATTGCACCTAAACAGTTTTTAATTACATTTAAATTTACAATTACTTTGCACAACCGGCCGTTAGCTCAGTTGCTAAGCGCACGCTATCGGTGCGGGAGGTCTGGGGTTCGATTCCCGGGCCGGTCAAATCGGCACAGTGTCGCCAACGACCCGCCACCGTTGCGGCGTTTCTTCGGAGCTGTGTAGCCCAGGCGCTAAGCCGCGGAGATGGGCCCCGCAACTCGTTACACGCTTCGGCGTAATACGGCGAGTATAATGAAGATTTGATTTTGATTTGATTACTTTGCACCGAAAAACTCTATTGCAATTATAATTTAAATTACATGACAAAGTGTAATAAATTATATTCAATTACACTATTACAATTTTTCTGCAATTGATCCGACTCTGATTAAATGTACGAGTCCCTGAGTAACCATATTTTAAACAATTCTCTAGTACTACTCAAAAGTATCTGTTTTTTTAAGTCTCTTTGATAGTTTGGTATATCAAATATCGACTAATCAAGGCTAAATTATCAAGTTTTACGAATTTGAAAGCGGTGAGATTCGCCACTATAAACTTAAATTTTGCATTGGTCCTTTCAAAAGTAAGTGAAATCGAAGTTGAAGCTTTCGCAACGCAATAAATTTGGATTTGAATTATGAATTTGAATCCGCTCGCAAATTCTTCATGAATTTGAATTTGAATTTCGTTTTTTCAAAGTCAATGAAATTGAATTTCATTTTTTCAAAGTTAATGAATTTGAATTTGAATTTCGTTTTTTTAAAACCAATGAATTTGAATTTGAAAAATTGAAAAATAAGTTAGTGAATGGATCCAATCCTAGTCGTGTGTAGAGTTAAGCAGTTGTTGTACGCTGAAGGATTTAGCCTTGATTTAATAGTGTTTTGAAGTGAGCGGGGAAGCCTTTGTTGTTGAAGTTTAGGTTACGGTGAGTACCGAAACTAAGAGCGTTAAGCTTGGGTCGTATTATTATAATCGTTTGGTGAGGTTCTTTTGGTTTCTTTTGTGATGTCAGTTCAGAGTACGGATTACTTCCTATGGACTATCATCCGATATTTATCTATCATCCTGTCAGCGAAGTAGCTCTTTGCCTTCGTGGATAAATCTCTACTTGTTTCGCAACAATGATAAAAAATGAAAAGGGAAATCTTCCAAAAAAAACGGCCAAAAAAAAAAAAAATTAACTCTCCTCTCTCACTGCCAAAAAAAGGGCTGAAGAATTACCAACGCTAATCATCATAAAGATAATACGGACTTTATAAAGAGACGAAGATTCAACGTTAAGACATGCTAAAATCTAAGGATTATTTAATTAATGTCCAGCAGAACAGTTTGTATACGTGTAGTTGTGACGATACATTTTATTGTGGATTCGGTGTTAATGTCAAAAACTAGCACTCTGTGGTTAGTAGATCAGTTAGGTCACAAACTGCTATCTCGAGTTAGAAATTAAAGCATCTGGTTTTTGGTTATGCTATGCTTTGCTACTTAACGTTGGTATGTTGGTTTGTTTTTGTTGATGTTTTTTTTTGTGTAATAATGTGATGCTTCAAGTCATGCAGCCATGTGCATTCAGTTTCGATTGACATGCCTCAACGCTAACCCGTTTTGCTGCATGTTCCGTTTTCCATACCAATATCCATTTATTTTTTAGTGCTCAGGTGTATTTTTAATGTTTTTAGCAGTGGCGTTGGAAGTACTTTTAAGTTGGGGGGGGCTGAAATTTGTGTTGCCATATCTAGTGATCCTAGTGATCGCAACATACATCATGCGTACCATGCACTTTACTTCAGTATATCAAATATCGACTAATCAAGGCTAAATATCGACTAATCAAGGCTAAATCACTCGGAGACTGCTTGATGAACTCAAGCTTTCCTCTAACTTAATTTAGTTAGCATGACACACAGTAGCCAGATCGTCGTTTATAAAAGTGTTAACCTTCTTTACATGAACGTATTATCCGTTCACAAGCTCCTAGTCTCAGGCTCGTAGGCAGGAGCCTATACTACTTAGGGAGGGGGTCATTTTGCCATGCCCCTCCCCTTTTCACTCTGCCTTTTTGTAAAAAAGAACAAAACTAATAATGGTGCCAAGTGACTGAAATATGCCAGACTCTTTTCATGGTTTCTGTAGCTTATGGCCAGGGGTGGATCCAGGATGATAGGATGAGGGGTATACATTCTCTCACCATGCCAAGCATTTTCAAAAATGTTTTTGATGTGTACAATTTTTCTGTCGTTTCGAACCTCTTCGATAGCGACAAGCTTTACGCCTTAAGCACGCATAATCAAAAATGTGCCAACAAAATGCATGATATTTTTTGTATTTAGTTGCATACCCTCCTATCACCAGAAAGCAATCAATGCGCTGTGCGAGCTCGTTTAGGATAATAATTTGGCGAAGCACTCAGAATTAGGGTCAAAAATTTAAACGCAATTTGCCTGAAAATTATTCAAAAAGAACAAAAATAGCCCTTCGCAGCATGTAAAATTTCAAAAATTTTCCGGGGGAGCATGCCCTTGGACCCTTTTAAAACTTTTCTTGTTTCTCAATCAGCTTCAAGTTTGTTTTGCCGAACAAAAATATTCTTGAAAAAATGTGGCAATTATGGCACTCCCTTTTAAAATTTTTCGCTACGACACTGCTCCTAAGATAAGCTAGCTACTGTAATTCTTATTTGATATTTTGTTGTTTCGCTGTTATTTGCTCAGAAGATTCTATTAAAATTAGAGAAAATTCAACTGTAACATCATAATGAAGTTCTAAGAGCTTTGTACACGAAGATACCAGGAAATCCAACAGTTTTTGCGATTTTGTTCACTTTTGTCACAAAGTTGCAAAAGTTAGTACGTTTACGTTGGTTTGATGGTAACAATGAAGAAAAGAAATGAATGACAAGTGACGCCATAAGCCACCGTTGAAGTGCAATAAAAGGCTGAAGAGGGACTCAAAATTTTTATGGGGGGCTTCAGCCCCCCTCAGCCCCCACCTTCCAACGCCCTTGGTACGGGAATAAAACTTGATTGATTGAACTCCGACTACTGCTCCGGGTTTTGTAAAGGCCAGAAATAAAAACTCCTACTCCGGTTTTGACTTGTTGCCAAATTGGAGCAAGCAAGAAACACTGACGGATAACAGGTCCTGGAACGTGCTCGTTTAACAGAGCCAACAGCTTTTCGTCACACTAGCAGCTTAGACTGAATCAAGCTAGGCTACTCTCTTTTTGACATAAAACCACAGCCCGAGCAACAAAATGGTCTTGAACTGAACCAGGTCACTTTTTTCTTTCTCTCTGATATAAAACCACACAAGCAAGCATGGGCGTCCGCAGAAAAAAATGCAGGGGGGGCAAAAACATTCTCGAGATGGCCATGTTAGTGAAAGCTATAGTCAGGTAAGTGTCAGTGATAGGGTGACCAACTGACCATACGTCCGGCATCGGCCGATGCCGTACGTGCAAAACTCTTCTTTCATGTTATTGTGCATTATGCGGACATTTATTTATTTTATTTGGTTGCATATTTATCCTCCTATCACGAGAAAGCGATCAATGCGCTATACGAGCTCGCTTAGGAGTTGCCGGCCATCTGTCTACCACACCAAGATGGGGGAATCCCGTTAAGTGCCTTTCCCAACGGCACAACAAGTAAACTTGCCGGCTTGTTCTCCACACTGTCCCTTCAATGCTGAACGTCAAGCAGGGAAGCTGTGAATACCAATGTTAAAGTCATTGGTTTGACCCGACTCGGAATTAAACCCGAGTCTACAGCTCAAGAGACAGACGCTCTATACCACTCGGCCATCTGAGCTGATAAATCGCCATGTCTGTTGACCTGAACATAAATCAATTTATGTGCCACTAGGCTTGACAGTCTGTTAAAACAACTTGCTTTTTGCATTGTTTTCTTATTAGGTCTTGTTATATGTGGTTTGTTTAATGCTTACATTTCAAAACAATCAAATCTTCACTATACTTGCGGTATTACGCCAAAGTGTGTAAGAGTGGCGGGGCCCGTCTCCGCTGCTTAACCTTCAAGGAAACGACGCAACGGTGGTGAGCCGCTAGCGATACTGTGTCCGATTTGACCAATCCGGGAATCGAACCCCCGACTTCCCGCACCGATAGCGACGTTCTGATCCAAAATGTCAAAATAAAAAGTAGTTTGAGCTCTGAAAATCAAACTTATAGCTACGGCCTATAAATCAGTGCTGCTCAATTTTTTTATTGCAATGTACTGGCAGCGCAGTTTCTGCCATCAAGGCGTACCAGTAGCACATCAGCAACAAATCCAAATTTGTTTTACAAGATACGATTACAAGATAATTTGTTTTACAAATTTGTTTTACAAGATACGATACAAATCCAAATTTGTATTACAAGATACGATACTCGATATAAGATACGATAGGCAAAAACCAGAATTTTTCTATACAAGATGCAAAAAGTAAAATTGGACATGTTGCTGTTGCCGCGTGAATTTGCTAGAATACGAACGTCCACATGACGGATTGGTAATCGGCTGATTGGTGTAGCAGTAACGATATTGCTTTCAAAGTCAGAGATCTGGGGTTCGATATCCGACCTGTCAAATCGAATACAGTGCTGTTCACGGCCACCGCCAATGGCTCGCCACGTTTCTTCGGAGTTCGAAGCTAAGTTGCTCACGCGCTAAGTTACGGAGATGGTCTTCGCCACTCGTTGCACGCAGCTTCTGGGTAATACCACGAGTATAACCAAGATTTGAGATTGAAGATCGATGAAAAAGACGCACAAAAACTTTTAACCGAATTCTTCATCTTATGCGAAGTGTGCGCCTGCTTATCTTCCACCAGTCTATCCGATTGTGGTTTGACTGAAGAGTAGCATTTGACACAAAGACACTTTTCTAGTCTTTGCGTCATGACAAAAGATAAATCGCCATGTCTGTTGACCTGAATAGAATGCGATAGTATGTAGGCTACTATTGCATACGGCCTTGAAAGACAAGAATGTGACCTAAACGAATGGAATCATGCAGAGAACAAAAAATGAATTAAGTATCAAGCAATAACTCGTACTGATCAACGTAAAATAATGCTCGGGACCTGCACCAATATTTTCTAACGTGCTTAGCTCTGGCCTTGGTAACAGCATGCCTAAACGTAAAACCAGTTTTAATGATGTGTGAAGGGTGGAGTTTCCACTCATTGAACGGCCGGACTAATTTAGACAGCAGCATTTAGACAACTAGACAAACTCTTTTATGCTTTAATTCAGAGGTGGGCAACCTGCGGCCCACCAAAGCATGTGCTAATAGCCAATTGGATCCAAAACCTGTTTTTTTTGCGATCAAGTTCAAACCCAAACAACACACGAACTGCTTTGAATGCTATTTTCCAGGCTGAAGATCTTGTTTTTCTAGTCATCTTTTATTTCAGAGACCTCTTTTTCACGCGACAGACCCTTTTTTAGTATTACTCCTGCCGAGAAGTTTTTTTTTTCCTAAAAACTGCGGCCCGCTGGAAGCCTATATTTATAATTTGTGGCCCAGTATCACCAGAAAGTTGCCCACCCCTGCTTTAATTAAACAGATTATTGAGAAATGTATTTTATTTGTTTTGTAGTAAACTCATCTGTATTTTTCAACTTTTTGTGTAGTTTCTTAACTTGCATTTTTTCATGCGTATTTTTTCAACTTTTTTGGTTTTTCAGGGGGGGCAAGTGTCCCCTCTTGCCCCCCCCTGCGGACGCCTATGCAAGCAAGTAACGAAAACGTGCGAGTCGAAAGGTCAAGAGCGTCAGTAGTGCTGAAAGCGCAGCAGCCTGTGAACGATAACTAGCCTATAACAGTAATAAAGCATTGCAAGTAGTAACGGTGAACACAAACCGAATCACACTGTTACGAGATAAGAAAATACGGGGAATAAAAATCGGAAACATGGGAAACTTCGCATATTTAGGCGACAATTCAAAACCTGTACTCGATGAAATAACGTAAGTACAAAATTTAGTTACGGTAAGTCAATTTCAAGCGGTACGTAAAAACAAAAAAAGTCTAGGCTACCGAAGGAAAAGTAGACCTACATACCCTTTCATATTAAGCATATGCCATAACCGCATTACCCTGCAATTTGAAGGTAACTTAATATAGGCTGATAACTTGCTACCATGAGATGCAAGATATAATTTTTTGAGGAAATGGAAGATATAATCTTCGATCCCCATTTCTGCCGTCCGATTCCCATGACCAATTACCCATGTCCCTCTTACCATGCAAAAGTCTTCGTAATAAGTAGTAAAACGCGTTATAAAAGTTGCAGTTTGCCAATTTTTAAATGACAACCGTCCTTGCTTTCTCTAAAGGCGGTCATGGGCAAAACAAGCTCTTGGAAGTTTTCGACTACCTGTCTATGTGACTTTAAGACAAAAGAATCCCGATCAGCTTTTTTCCGAAGGTCATAGTAAACTTCTAGACTTGTTCTGCACGCTGACCCTTTGATGATGCTGACCTGCAAGCAGTGAACACCAAGTTACGAGAGAATGGTTTGAACCGGCGCGGAATTGAGCCCGAGTCCACCGCGTATTTTCGCGTACGTCGGTTGTACAATATATTGTCCATTAAGTTAAAAATACTTTTATCTGAAACTCAATTCGTGATAGTATTGCATAGTAGACTTTACTTTAAAAACGCATGTGTCAGCTGAGAGGTTTGCTCAACATATGGATGCATACGTACCGCACCTAGCAGCTTCAATTTCATCAAACGCAAGGAAGATGATTTCTCCATTTATCACGCTCAAATTTGTAAATCATGAGAACTCATGAGCTTCTCATTTTTAAAGATTTATTTTCCATGCAGCTAAAAACGCCTCAAAAAACAGAGTGCTTTTATTTGGCAATGAAATGTCGTCGCTCGCAAAAAACGCATAAATGTGCCAGAAAACGCTGTTGGTCTAACTCGAGCAATGCAGTACCTGGGCTGAAAATGATTGATCGAAAACTGGGTAAAGCAACGAAATAAATTAACAATTCAATGTTCGTTTATCATGTAGGCCTAAAGTAAATTTATCAATGCGTATTATTTGGGGATACTTGACTTGTCCAAATCAAGCGTTCGTGAAAGCACACGATTGCGAAACGTTTGTAGGGGAAAATGACGTCTTTGCACGCAAAAAATTTCTGATGTAAACGAATATGGCTGTGGTAGTGGTCAATCAGCGTCTGTGCTGTGGTATAAAAGCGAAGCGTGTGAAAAGTGAAACTAAACCGAGTGGCAAGTTGTTATGCAGCCGAGAAAAATACTTAATTACAGATTAAACAAACGACATTCCGTGTGCAGACAAATTCTGAATAAAACGTGACACCGACAAAAACGTCTACTTCCTTTCCATTTGATGCGGTAGTTGATTGCGATGTTCAAAGGTGACACCGGGTTGCATATTTCGGAATGGTTGTACAGAAAGAAATAGGGCTCAATCGAAATGACTATAAATAGAAAAATTGTACTGAAATCTGCATCAGCGGCGTGGTTATTGGTCAGTATGCTGGAGTGCTCCACGTGGGGTCGGGTTTCGATGCTGCTCTAGGTTTTGATTTTATTCTCAACGTACTTGGTTTCTCATGTCTATTTAAGGATGGGGTTAGAGATGTGATAATAGAATAAACAAAAAAATTTATGCAGAACCATTCCAAAATATGCCACCGGATTACAAATCGAACCAAAAAATTCTGCCTTTACATTCTCATTAAAGTTTACTACTGCTGGTATATGATGCTAACAAATGTGGTTTTCTATTTATGTTTCTGTGACAACGGTTTTAAGCTTACAACTCTGCAAAATACCCAAACTAGATGATAAAAAAATTAGTGAGGTTAATTTATTTGCCTAAACCGGTCGTTTGTTGCCACCGCCATTATACGTTATCTTATTTTGCTCTCATCTGGCGAGACCTTTGAGCACTGTCTTGGAAGTTAGTGCTTCGGTCCAACAAATTTAATCCTGCCCGCTAGCTAGCGCACTGCCGCATTACCTCTGGTGCAGTCCAAAACTGTTTCAAAACAAAATTTGCCGAATATATTCGAAAAAGCCTCGGCAAATCTTGACCTTAGACTGGGCCTGTCTGCCACTCAATCTACTCCCAATATTAAAATCTTCCTCATAATCTCTCACTTCACGCATTCTGCTTATAAGCTAAAATTATGTTGCAGATAAAATGGAAAAAATAATTACACCAAACTTTTTTAATATTTCAGTCTAATAAATACATCAAGAAAACAACAATGAAACATAACTGAAAAAAAAATCACAATAATTGTTTGAGCATTTACAGAAAAACTATGCAAACGTTCACAAAAGTTAAGTTGAGAATAAATAAAATCGTACAAACTTACAACAGTTTCGTGGGAAAGCCTCCAATTCAAAAACGTATTAGATAAAGTTCAAGGAAAATTTTTTTGTTTCTGCTCTAGAATTAGATAATGCAACAGCTACGTAGATGGAGTGGATTATTGCTTGTAGTCATCGAAAAGGCAGCGAAAACGAACACTCGTGAGTATGATAGGTCGAAGCACTACATAATAATCATCACTGCGTGGACTCGTAGCTCAAGTGCTAGGGACTGGCCACACAAGCTGGTTGACTGTAGGATCAAATTGTCGAACAAGTTGCAATGTTTAAAAATCTACAAAAGCTAACATCGAAAATACAAACGATTGTGTCGCAGTGGACCGAGAAATAGGTCGAACTATTGCATGAGAATTTTGAATAAAATAGCAACGTCATCAAAATGTTTTCTTGGAGCACCATAAGCCCTGGGTATTTGCAACCTATATCAAGTGCCCCAAGTCAACTAGAGTCTGTTGCGACCA
This sequence comes from Trididemnum miniatum, assembly GCA_964006365.1. Lineage (NCBI taxonomy): Eukaryota > Metazoa > Chordata > Ascidiacea > Aplousobranchia > Didemnidae > Trididemnum > Trididemnum miniatum. The sequence continues at coordinate 3,694,115 of OZ023238.1, forward strand.
GCTCACGCAAATCGATTGCTAAATGATTAAGATCATCGTTACAACAAATTGATAAATATGCAATTTATGCATCCCATTTATGTACACTTTAACCAATCTAATAAAAGCAAACATTAATACAACTTTACCAAAAAAATTCACATCGTTCACCTCAATAAAAAAGATAAAGCACATGAACGTGAAACGTTTGCAAATTTCAAATATTGGTCAAATACTATCAATGATAAAAGGAGCGAAGTCAACTAAGTACAAAAATACCAAAATGTAGTTTATCATCTGGATCTTAATGTGTGGGTTCACTACCCGGCCAGGTCCGGCCATTAGCTTGCTATAACCAACTGAATCATATTTACTGCTATCATTCTGATTTTTACTAAACTTCAATAGATTAAGTTCGGCAAGATAAATTAATGACATCATTTTAAAATTTTAGATTTGTTAGGCGAGGCAGAGTAAACAGACAGTCTTTATTTCATAACTGCGCAGCAGGCCTGTCTACTGTATATTTTCGCGCATTAACTGCGTTTTGTGACGTCTTTTCTACGTCAGAGCGAACAGTATGGTCTAGCTTTGTGATGGCCACACTGCGATGAAAGAACTCAACAAACTTGTTTTCGATTGGATAATATAAACAATACAGCGAAAGTAGACAGTGAAAAAAAATTATACTGCATATTTACAAAACAAACTGTACAGAAAAATAACTCCTTACGCAATTGAATGCCTACTATAGGCAGTAAAAAAATTTACGAATGCAAAAATTCCGTAAAACAGCACACACAAATGTGTACAACAAATAGAAAAAACAGTGATAAACATCATAAAAAATGCAAGAGTGTCAAAAATTCAAAGGTTTCAAGTACCAAATTAGGAAAGAACAGACTTTTCTTTTTGACAGACTGTAATTGCCGCCACATTTTTCGACTCTTGTGGGTTATAATCAAAATTCGGTATGGTGTGAAGTCTCAGTCGGGAAAACGCTGACATGCTTTTTTCCATTTACAGGCTGTACACCAGATGTCGCGATTTTCCATCCCATACACTTTTCGGCATTTTTTTCCATCACCTCGAACTTTCCTGCAAATAATAAATATTCAGAGAATTATTTAACAAACCAATTCAAACCTCAAGCTCATGTAATTTTAATTGTTACAGAAATATTGAATCGGACGGCAGCAAATGATAGTTCCCAGTTCAATTCCTGCCTAGGTATCGATCAACTTCGTAAAAACTCACTTCTTTGTCATATAACAGCATCTTCATTCCTTCACTGTGCATTAGTGTGTAATACGATGATTAAACACAAACGTAATAATTGACGACGTTATATATAATTTTCACATTAATTTTCATTCACAAAGTTATTAAAAAAAAATCATCATCACGTTTAAGACCATGAAATCAGGTGCTGCATTTGAAAGACTGTCCACAAATAAACTTAAACATTGATGGGTAAAAAGTGCTTCACTGTTGTTTCATGGAATCAGATAAATTTTGACGAACACGAAAAACATAATAACGATACTAAAGATATTTACATATAACTAAACATCAATTACGGAAACAAAAATTATTTCGAAAGCACTAAATTAAAATCTTCTCGACAATGTGAAAAGAGAGACTTGACCAAATTCCTCGTAAAACTTCCGTAAACAACAATAAACATTTAACCTGGTAGAACCCACCTTCCGAGCGGAATAGGAGGAATTGATTGCGTAGTAACTGGAGAAGGTTTGATGTGAAAACCCGGTTGCAGTTTGCTGTTTTGTAAAGCTGACGGTTTGTGAATGAACTAAAGAATTTCGTCGAGTTAGTAACGTGGCTTGCCTTGATCATAAAATCTAACAATAATCACATCCAAAGAACCCCATTGTTGCTTCAGTGCTATGGTTACATCGAAAATTATAAATTAACAAACAAAACCACATGAGAATTGTTCCGCCGTTAAAGCCTGCCAAGGCGTCAATCCACTGTCTACGGAACGCTATACTCTAAAGCAGTGGTTCTTAACCAATGGGAAATTTCCCACTAGTGGTAAAGCAGTGGGAAATGGTAAAAATCGTGGGAAAATTGATAAAAGCAGTGGGAAATGTCTTTCCATCCGAATTAGTAAACAATTGGCAAACTTCTCCAAAGACAAAAAAATTTGTCACAAAAATGTAGTCTTTATTCAACAACCTGACCTACTGCCCTGGACATTGTTTTGTAACGATTATCAACAAAGGCATTGTTGTTTCCTTTTTCGAAACAGTTAGTAACCCATACCAAGAGTCATGAAACAACAACCTTGTAGATCAGAGTACAAGTGGTAATTGCATACCGGTACTGCAAGTAGCACATGTACATTGGATCTAAACGTTAAGTGAGAAAGGGAAAAAAGTGGTCCGCATGATTGTTGATCGAAAGTATGAATATAACGTGCCTAGGGTTGAAGGAAAGCGAATGGAACTAACTGTGCTGTATACCGGTAAGTCCGAAAAGGGAAAAAACATTGAACCATGTCAGGGCTGGTGCCACGGGGGAGGGCTTGGCTACCCCAATCAACAAGCTTACATTTTTGAAGACAACGCTTTTGTGCTTAATTTCAAACTTTGGCCCCCCTGATAAACGCTTGGCCCCCCTAAATCGACTGCTCTGCCGCCGGCTCTGAGCCATGTGGTCGTTGATGAAAAGAAATAATCAACCTGCTTAACAGTTACCCCATTTGCTAACGTTTTCTTCTGAGGAGTGTAACACAAAAAACTTAAAGGTGACTCTTTTATGTTACGCTATGCTAAAATTTGAAATACAGTACATTAAATTATGGACAATGTAGTGAAGGATTAGGCGATTTTGCACAAGTATAGAGTGAAAGCAGGTTGCATCGACTCGTTGGTGAACGACAAGGAAATTCAAAAGTCACATTAAAGTCGATAACTCAACATTCACACTGTTTTTACTTTGATGTATTTCAATGTAATACAGTAATTGCAGTTTGTTTGGGTGTTCTGTTAGTCTTTCAAAACTTATTGGCTATCTATAAAATGTCTCATGATAACAATGACTAAAATAGTCGGGTGGGAAATTCGATCGTAATGAAAGTATATGTTGGGAAACAGACCAAAAAAGGACAAGAACCGCTGCCTACAGTACTTGTTCATGATTGCTTTGACGTTTGAGGCTAGCACAGCATAGATTTGATGAACTATTGTTCAACCCGAACTGCGTTTCTGTTTTACTTTGTGCCTAGCGTTTGTTACGATAATAGCGTTTTAAAAAACTGTACGCACTGCTGTAAACGTGGGGAAACTTGAAGTAAATCTTTTTGACTAACAGGATAAAATTTTGACTCAGACAAGTTATTTGACCTGTTCGTCTTACTGCTATTGCAGTAGGCTTCAACTTTTGGTGAAGTTTTGATTGTCAGCTCAACTGAGCAAATTTGTAAGTTTTAATCTCCATTTGGATTCGACTGTATTTAATTTGCCTGTCAAAGGAGAATTATTGAAAACCGTCTGGAATCAAATTCGATGAATATAATATTAACGAAAAAATTTAACCACGTCAAGACGTGGTCAGACGCGTCTGTAAGAGCTCAGTGAGCCACGCAATTTCGAGTTCGCTACAACAATTACTAATCTAATGAACAATTCAACATCAAATTCACGGTAGGATTGTTCCACGATGATGCTTTGGGTTTGGAGACAAATGAGGAATATCCCTGACCAGCAGTGCGATGGGGAGAAGTATCTCGGGGTATGGTCAAGTTTCCTCCCTCATTCGTAGGAATAGAGATGGTGGGAATGTTGCGAGTGTGAGAAGAGGAAAATGTTGACGGTGTTTTGGATAGAGGCGACCGCGTCATCTAAAAATAACTCAACTTACAGCGCTGACGAGTTTATTCAGAGCGAAGCTAGCAAAATATTTCGATGTTGTTCGTAATTCTGACTTTACTGGGAAAATCTACTCTGCAAGAACAATAGCAATACCACTGATGGCACATTTGCATCAACGTATTCGTATTGAGAAAAAAAACTTACTTTTGTAACATACCGTGAAAAAAAAGAACTGTACAGAGAAAAAAAAACAAACTTACTTTTCTATAACGGGACGGGGAATACGACAGATTGGATACAGGAATCGGCGCTGAAGTGGGTAAGCGGTACGAAGCAGGCGCCGAACCAAAAGCGAGAGCAGAAGGACTTCCGCTGCGGAGAGGGGAAGATATGGCCGAGTCATCGTTGACCTGTTCATGAAAGACAAGATTACAATACACAACACTTGATTGATGATTACCCTGATGGGGTGAGACGAAGTTGTATAGTTTTCGATTTGTTAAACAATGATTATGACAATACCTTACCCTTACAATTGAATTTCTATTTTACTTGACACGCAAGCAGCTGGTCACCTTAGGTAATTTAAATGAAGTAGACGAAGTCCAGTGGCCACACTACTGCTACCATCAAGTTTAAAAATAGCACTTTCGAAAGTAAGAAAACTTCAAATTTTGCTTAAGGTTGGTGCACCATATTTTTCTGCATTTTTTGAACCAAGGGGAATGATCTTGAATTTTTTTTTGTGGAAAACAGAAAGTGAATTTAAGCGATTCACTTTATAAAACGTTTTCATCAGAAGAAACCTACCCTTGCTTAAAAGCACTCGTTTTTGCCGCCTGAAAAAGACGCCTAGGTTTATTTCGGTTCTAGCATTTACTGTACACGCAGCAACTTTGCATTAGCTTTAATAGATACAAACCTAAATTAATTACGACAGGAAACGTCATTTTTATTGTTACCTTATAATATGGCGCTGCTCTTCGAAAGTGGCGATTCATTTTACTGTCTATGTGACCTGGGGCAGATGAGCCCAAAATTTCTGGGTTGGACATGGGGTTGAATGAAGCATTAGCAAGTCGAAGAAGCAATTCATTTGGAAGACTTGTCGCGTAAGGACTTGGAAAAAGAGAGGTGGGATAGTAAAAGGGAATAGGTAATTGCGAGGGCATAGCATTGGGTGGGAAAGCCAAACTCTGGAATCCTGTGACCTGCGGTGTCGTCAATTTCAGTTCTATCTCTTCTTGCTTAATTCTCTCTCTTTGTTCCGCGGCAACTCGATTTCGCTCCTGCGCTTCTTTGGCAAGAAGAGTTTTCATACTTAAGTCTTGTGGTTCATCGGATATATCTTCTTGGTCGGAGTTGTGGGATGCATCAGATTTTGAAGCTGGAGTAGGAGTTTGGAGTAAGATAGTGTCATCTAGTATTTCAGGAGACTTAGTATGGTTTCTCCACCCCTCGGAGGTGTTGTCTTCTGCCTCCTGATTAGGAATTGCTCCACTCGATCGGCCTAGATTTGTTGATGGAAAAAACGGAGATGTTCTGCGGGAATCCTGGTTCCAACTGCCAACTCCGCTGCTGTCGTAACTTCGAGGACTACCGGCTTAACAAAAAAATTACATGTAAGCAAATAACAAAAGAGGTGTAAGCTCTTATGTTTCCAAATCATGACAAGGAAATGAAAGGTAAAACAGTTTGTTGAAAATTCAATCGAACTAATTCCATCATAAATGAAAATGCCTAAATAGGTCGAAACAGTGTTCACTATCTGCAGTTCTGTATACGTACTTGCGCATTTGCATTTGTGTGACCTTAGCGTTGACATTCACTGTGTTTTCTGGGCTGCATGCACAGGCACAGTGCATGCCTTGTCCCCCGCTTTTTCACGGCGAATGGGTTGGCCAGAGAGTTTTTTTTTCAGGTTTTGGTAACTGATAGAGTTACAAACCACAAGCAAAAAATTCTTTCTCAGGTATTTAATGTCTTCAGTAAATGTTGATCACACCAACTGCACGAAGGAGACCTGATAGGTCGAAACAGTGTTCACTGTCTGTAATTCCATCAAGTTGTTGATTAATAAACAGTAATCCAATTTTGCACGGGTAAACAAGATAAATTACCTTTGTAATGGTTGCTTATGACAGGGCTGTAAGACATGTGGCTTAAAACCATTGCAGCCATCATATCGCTCATTGTAGGTTCTTCGGAGTTTCTACGGATTCTTCTGAAAAAAGACAAAATATTCACAAAAGAAGAAATGCACACATGAAGACTGAGAACTGTTTATCATTATCGTCATTAAAGACAAAAATATTTTTAAAACTTAATGAATATAGGCGCTCGCACTGATGTTGGTAGACTTAAAGTAATGAGTCAGCTAACGAAATATGGATCTTGTGAACATGATATAATGCAAATGATTGAGCAAATTTTGACAATATCAAATTACTCTGTGGATTGCCGCCTGTCCTTGTCAAAAGTTATGATCATTACAAGCACGTTGTTTTCGTCCACTCTCAATTGTTCAGTAAAAACAGGCAACCATGCTGGTGGTTTGTCCGACTACGCATTTTTTTATTACTGTAACAAATTAGTCTCTGACCAGTGAATAGAAGAAAATATACCGCGATTAGAACGAGTCGACAGGGATGTTTACGACGTTTCGAAACCGCAAAATCACGATTTTTTTCGAATTCCGCAGAAACGAATGAAAACAGCTAATATTGACGTATTAGCCAGTCAAGTAAATATTTCAAAACAATTTAAGAAACGTACGTCACGATGACGAAAGTGCGAAACCTCCAGTGAGATGCAATACATTGTGACATGGATGCGCGTCATATTTTCCAGAATCGTAAGAAGCTTGGCGGTCAAATTGTTTTATTAAATAAGTTTTGTGGTTCAGCGAACTGTGATTAGAACTTCAAAAGTCGCGATTGAAAGCAAGTTTCGAATATGCGTTGTCATCGATGGTAAAAAGTACAACGAACTATTCGCAATGAATTCTAACAAGCAGTAATGGAGGAAATTGTTCCCAAAATTGTCAAAAATTTCTATTTCAACTTTCTTTTTTCTTCGACAATGTTTTAGTCGTAAACGTTGACCTTTTGAATATTCAAGATAGCAGCAAGGATTAAAAATAGTCAAATGGTTTGTATTGATCAAATAGTATCGTAATGCCGAGGCGCTGTATCAAAGCTCGATAAAGCCAAACAAATTTCGCCAATAAACACAAAAATTCATAACTGTATTAAAAGGTTAAAACCCGACAATCTGTTTTCGTCAGGGGTATTTTATTCAAATAGCTCTAACTTTTGAACACTTTCTTGACCAGCTGTCTGACCTGCAGTTTATAATTCATAATAACAACATATGAAAATAACGAAATTTATAAGCAACAATGAATAAAAACCAGCCATGATTTGACAGTTCACTCCTCAAAACTGTGCTTTGCATTTTTTAATACAGTGCAACTGCCATTTAGTTGTATCCTTAACGAAGATTATAAACCTGCAGCGAAGCCAAAACACGGGGGAGCTAGCCCACACTTTCACTTTTGCCACCCATGATCATGCATTGTAACATTCCTTCAACATCGTAAGGTCTGCATTCTGCAATCTCGTTCAATTTTTGTAAAATTAAATTCATTTCGTAATTATTTTCACGGGGATTTTACGTTATTTTATTGCAATATACCTTTATTCCTTTGGCGATTTTTGCAAAAATTTGCTTTTCAATAATCACATTCTCGTCTTGACACAAAATTGAGCACTAAAACTGCCTGCGTGATGTTAAGAATGAAGAAAAATAATCAGTCAAACTAACTAAGTGACAGGTGTGAGAAGAATAGAAGCATCCGGGACACTAGTATATTGTGATGTTAGTCATGAATAGGGATTGCAAAATTCATGGCGAGGGCAGCAGTGTTGTGCGTAGCTATTCGCCACAATAGCAATTCATGTGAAATTGCAAACGAAAATAGCAAAGTTTCTCCTCATATTCAAACATTTTTAATAACGTTTTTTCAAAGCATGCACCAATGGCCACAATAACCTCCAAGTTTAGTCTTAATCTTGTTGAACTGCATTCTCACATAATGATATCATGAAAATTTTAAATTTTTTGCCAACGAAATCCAACGTCACAGTTCCTCAACATGATGAGATGCACAAATGTGCGAAGTGTAGAGGAAACTTTTATTGGTGATGTTACTTCATACTTTCGTGATAAATAGCGTCGTCATGATAGAAGCGGATATTTATTTTTCTCGTGCATTCAAGTGATTTTCTACAATCTATAGTACACATATCATCAATGTCCAAGGTCACGAACGAAGTTTGTTCACAAAATAGGCTTTACTCTTTTTACCAGTTCCTTTTTGCACATCTTAAAATACAGTAGCTCAGAAATTGTTATTCGGCGGGAATTTTAACTTCAATGACGTCATTGTCGCTCAACACACGAACTGGCACGTTGGTTTGTTAACTTTCATTTCGACAACGAGGCAGTAAAAAAACGAATACCAGCGGCAAGTGTGCCGTAAAAAGCCTGTCAGAACCACGAGAGGAAATTTGCATTGGCCCAAAACTATTCTTTATACAATTTAAAAACTTTGCTTATCCCTGCAAGACATCAGCAACCAAAAATTAAACTAAGCGGAAAAGTTTTGATTTCCGCTTGGTAAAATATATTATTGCGAAATAACGATCAAACACGGGGTTGCTGAACATAACCGATTTAAGTTTGGCCTGCAATAAGCTTATTTTAAGCGCTTTAAGCTTGTAAGCCGTAGGGCGCCAAACGTTGTCTCTTCATTATCTTCGTTGCAGCATTCTCCTTACTCGCTTATGACGAGAAATAATAAAAAGAAAAATGATGGGGGTCAGGAGCGGATCTGGAAAATTATGGTTGGGGGAATGCACCCCCCAACCCCTGGATACTTCCCTGATGGAGCTTGCGTAAGATGTTCATGGTGTACCAGGCTTAAAGGTTGAGCTCGGCCCAAAGAAAAATTACGCGGTTTTCTCTTCGTAGAAAGAGGAGTAAGAGTTAGAAAACACAAACGGCAACATGAAGAGCCATTATTTTAAACAAACCACGCAGCGTCTTGCGAACACACGCACTCAACGTCACAAGTTCACGCCAACGCACTATGTAACTCGGTTTGTTAATCGTGAATCAAGACTTCAATGTTTAAAATGTCACTTAGTCACACATCAGCGAATACATTAGTTCCTCATTTAACATTTACGGTTCTGAAAGCAAAAATGAAGAGCTACAAAGTCTGCAAAAATAAAGAGGATGCCCGAAGCGCACATTGAGCTAATGTTAGTCTTATACTAATCAAGAACGATCGGACGCTGCTTGAATAAGACGAGCACTCAACCTTCACACTTACTGCTTGTGCCTAGCGCCAGACAAGGAAGCTCAACTACTATTGCATTTCTGAACTCTTTTTGAGTATGAATATGATACGAACGGGAACAAAACCTGAGTGCACCGACCAGTCCACCGAAACGACTGGTACAACCGCAAGCCTGCAACCGTTAAATGGTTTGATTCTCGGTCGAGTCATTGTAAACGGTGGCTGCAGATGTTGAGCCTGACGCAGCGCAAAATTATATCAGTTACTCCAACACACGACAATGTCCAAGGTTTTCTTTCAAGATTCTTTGTCAGCTTGAAAAAAGGAACGATTTTTGACATCATTCTCAAGGATATAAAATTCATCACACGTAGTAGACTGATCGCATTCATTTGTTTGACGACGTTCATTTATCAACAGATGTTGATAAATAAACAAAACCGCTTTCACGATGGTTATCTCTGCGCGGAAAATTCTTATGAAGCAAGTTGCGAATTTGGAAAATATTGATAGTTCCAAAGTGAGCATCGCTTTGCTGTAAATATTTATATCCTACATCAAGATAAAAAGTCAACTTGCAACATCAATCAAAATGTATGAATCGAAACAAAGGTAATAAGGAGCAGCAGTAGTCTCCACATGCTGATGTAGCGCTTTACAATACTAATAACATAGGCTTACAACAAAGTCCGATTCAGTTTATTACCTATCAAAAATCAAATCAAATCTTCATTATACTCGCCGTATTACGCCGAAGCGTGTAACGAGTTGCGGGGCCCATCTCCGCGGCTTAGCGCCTGGGCTACACAGCTACGAAGAAACGCCGCAACGGTGGCGAGTCGTTGGCGACACTGTGCCGATTTGACCGGCCCGGGAATCGAACCCAAGACCTCCCGCACCGAAAGCGTGCGCTTTGCAACTGAGCTAACGGCCTATACGTTTCAAAAAATAAAATATTAAACTTTTCGGAAGACGAGCATTTTGGGCAAGTGCAATTATAAATTGCTGATAAAAATAATTAATACCTGAAACACGTGCAACAGATAACTTATCAGACGCGTGAAATCTTAGTAAAAACTGAATAGCAGATTTAATTACAGCTAAGTCAGCATATTTTGTTGGAATAATCACAAAACTTGTAATTCTCTGGAAAACTTTGTGATGTCAAACTTCCGCAAAGACAATAAAATAATGTAGCAGAACCTTGGTTTAGTCTATTTTCATATAAAAAACGAAATTCCGAGTTCTTAAACTAATGACGTGGACGTCACATACGGATATAGCAATCTAATACAGGGGTGTCCAACCCGTGGCCCGCGGAAAGGTTTTGAGTGGCCCGCGGGACTTTTCCGAAATTACCAATACTATCAACTTAATTGCTACGTATTTATGGTGAGCTCACATTCCGAGAAATTGTCATTTAATGTTTACTCTCTAGTAAGTTAATTTTATTGCATCACAATGGAAATTGTTTTGCATCACATTTTCGATATTGTTACGTTCACATCCTTTCCACACAATCGTGTTCGTGCTTCAAAATTAGTCAGTAATAAACTAGGTTGGACCGGCCGTTAGCTTAACTGCTTAGCGCACACGCTATCGATGCGGGAGATCTAGGGTTCAAATCCTGGCTCGGTCAAATCGGTACAGTGTTGCCAACGGTTCGCCACCGCTACGACGTTTCTTCGGAGCTGTGTAGCCCAGGAGCTGAGCCGTGGAGATGGGTACGGCGATTCGTTTCACGCTTCGGCGTAATACCACGAGTATAACGAAGATTTGATTTGGTCGCGATCCGAATTTATACCATAGGCGCACGCAGGGGGAGCACGGTGCCATGCCCTCCTCTCTTTGGCTCTGTAAGAAGGTGCTAAAACCTAACTTTCAGTCTATAATTTCTCAAACTGATAATGGTTGCAGCCTCCTTTCACTTATTTTGGCCATGCTTCTGCTTTTAGACATACCGTAAGCTTCGAAAATTTTTTTGTATTGTTACGAGTAACTGCACTCACTGCATGCCCTTTTTCGTTAAAAAAGTGTGCTAAAATGAGTGTTTTTTTATGTGAAAACCGACCACCTTTGCCTGCTTCGCCCCCACGTCCTTGGTTGGGCCCCCACCTTTGCCAAATCCTGGGTGCGCCTCTGTCTGAGACGTGAAAATCTCGAATTTTTTGGTCGGAAACCGACTTAGTCGAGAAGAAAATTGTTCGATCTTGCCGAATATTGCCAAGCTTGTTAGAAAAAAACAGTGCAAACTTGACATTGAAATGTCGACGCGTAGCAAAAACTTTGTTGAATTTACTGTTGGTACGTTTATTGTTCTTATAATTGTAAAAATACATATTTCTAAGATTAGAGTTTTAGTAGCGTCTTAGCAGTAAACACTCCGGTGGCCCGCGCAATCATTCGTAAATTGCATGTGGCCCTTTGGCCAAAAAGGTTGGACACCCCTGGTCTAATACATAAAAACTTTTATCGTCAGCGATTCAGAGAAACAAAACTTCAATGCAAAATAAAAGTTTTTCCTTAGGCCAAGTTAAAGTAGAGAGACAAGTAGTGGAATATCGGCATCATCAGTAGAGCATCGGTATCTTCTATCACAAACAAAAAAAATTTCACGAAGGTTGCAGCTAAACCAAGCTTTACCTGTGCATGACACTGCGTCACGTGGTAACACTTACCACGAGGGTTAAAACAGCGGACACCGAAAATAATGTACTTAGAAATTCGCATTGTCGCAACTTTAACTTAAAATCTGCCCATTCAAAGTCGATGTAACGTCAGTGAGAGCGTGAATAGATTTTTATAGCACGCACCAACTTCAATAAAAATTCAATCTAATTTTAACTTACAAAAAAACTCAAAACGAATAAAAATCATAAAAACTAAATCAGCACTAAGTTTAAATTGTCATACCGAAAAATTCCGAGATGACTTGACTTCAACTGAGCGCAAAGTTCTTCCATTAAAAGCTTAGAAATCAGTGGCAGGAAATGGTAGAATTTTGTTGCACGTTGCAATAACTGAGGCAGTTCGTTAAAACCTTCAATTAGCTGGGTTATTCAATTCGAAGCACACGAACACAGCCTTTTCACGCCTTCGGCAGTAAGAGAGAAATTCCATCGCCAATTGTCAATTTACAAAATATAAATGAATTAATGCAGTCGCAACTGAAATGCTTTTCTCAAGAAAGATGGAAAATTACAAGCAGAATGTACGATAAAAAACTTATGCGTCAGCATTGCAAGTTCGATACTTGATTACGGATGGCATGTAAAAAAAAATTAAAAAGAGGAAATAGATTAAGTGCACTGTAAAAAGTTAACGAAAAATAATTGGACATTGGTCCAGAAAGCAATCTACTTGATTTGATGACACATTACGAAATCAAATTGAAAATTTTGATGACTAATTACCATACTCTTAGATTCAAATCGGCCAAGTCACGTACGAAGGAAATGATTTGATTACTCGAGTTATGGAATAATTTTGGGATCAGAACTTTATGTACATTTCTATTAAAAGTAACAGGCATCTGTATAACTAACAAAGGTGTCTAGTCCGTTTTTAGTGACGCAATATCAACGGGATATGCAGTTATAAAACAATAGAAGCGCGCCATCGTTTCAATGAGATGACCGGTTAGTTAGGTATTATGCATGCATGCCATTACTTTGGATAGAATTACACCGCATTTATAATTGTGACGTCATTTTATACCCGCAACGACAAATAATTGCGCGTGACGTCACATTCATCAAACGTAACTTCCATACCGATATTTCCTGTCAACCTCTTCTGATGATGAATTGAGTAATGATCAGAGATTTAAAGTTCCGGCGATTTTCGTGTTTTTTGTCAGTAATCGTTTTTTTTTTATCTTTGAATTCATTCTATCAGTTTAATCAATTAATCCCTACGTACTCGACTTTCACCACAGAGCCACCAATATTTGCTAGAGCAACACTAATCCAGGCCCTTGCCCATTTTTTAAAAGCCAAAATCTCTCTGCATCGAAATTAAAATTTTTCTAAATGTAATTAAGTAATACTGTGAGTTTGTAATACAAAAAATCTTCGAACAGTGGACATGCAAACAAAACCAAGTAAGGGCAGGGAGTACACCTCAATATTTAATCTCGACCCAGTAATTGAAAAAAGATCTACTACTCCAAAGGCGTAATCGATAGATCTGAGCCATTTAGGTCACAAATTTTATTGAGTTTATTGAGCAGGATAGTAAAATCCAGGAGTATCTAGATACCAAATAACGAATCGAGGTGAGATGCAAGGCAGGAGCAGAGAAGCGGAAAGAAACATGATTCTTAGCGTCAAGCAGCCTCCCGTAACAGTCACGTACGCTTATGCGCGAAAAAGCTACCCCAGGTTTTCGTGGATGCTCCCAATACTAAAAGCAGAATCGCTGAAACAAAAAACCCCGCTCGTGACGTATGCACCGCACTTCTAAAAGTGATTTCGTCACGAAGTTTCAACGTCATCAACATCATTCCCAAGACAAAAACGTGTGAACATCGTACTAATGCAGAATGTAATCAAGTACTTTTCACCAAAACATAACAAACCGGGTGCAACGCAACGTCGACGAATGTAATGCCAAAACTACACGCACAAAGCAATGTACCGCTGAAATTAGAAAGATACTTACTGCACAAGTAAAATCATGTTTTGTTTGTGATTTTCTCACATGAATTGTCGCCCTAATGATGTTTTCAAATGACATAAACTTAAAACTGCTCTAAATCACATCCGCAAGCTCGTGGTTGTAAAAACGCTTTAAACATTACTGCTGCGAGTCCTGATCGACTCTCATCAATGCAGACAAACCAACGAAGTAATACGAACATGGTATTTGTAGTTTTTATTACAAAATCGATTTAAATCAATTCACACTAGTAATTACCTTAAAACGTTAACAGTAGACCACTTCTGTCATCTTTTTAGATTTAAAACTTTATTTACAACTTACAGTAATTGTTACAGAAATTACCTCGAACCGTTAGGAACTTCAATGCTCGCTGACACGTGTCTGTCTTTTTTGATGTGATTTACATCCATTCTTATTTCTTGTGAATTTTCACTACTTTCTATTTTGATATTTCGTATGCTGTAAATTTGAATTCGATGTAAGACAAAAACCTCTTAATTCGTATAATCATTTTTAAACAATGAGCGAAGATGTTTAATCATAGCAAAGAGATTGCGAAATCTTACGATTGACGTTCAGGTTGATGACGTATTTATGACGAAAAGTAACGTGAATATTTTAAAAACAGCTAAAAAGCAAATGTTTCCCAAATCAAAAACAGAACTTGCCTGCTATTTTTCTCTTGCTTGTTGCAGCCGATGTGTTTACTAGTTTTTTGTGAATCCGGACTAAAAATCTATAAAAATAACAAATTTGAAAACAGCGGGAAATTCTTTCAAAAAACTGCCAAATCGATACTACAATTCTATCTCTTAACATTTGTGACCTATAGTATATACCAGGGTGGTCCAAACCCGGGCCCGCGGGCCACTTGTGGCCCGCGGCAGCATTTTCTATGGCCAGCGGAAAATTTTGCCAAAAATTCTGGAGAAACTGCGAGAAAATCCCAGTGAAAAATGATAACATCTAAGCCACAGACTTACAACGTACAATCAATCACATTTACTATTGGTAAGAAATGCTTTGAACTTATTTTGACTCAACGGCGTTGAGTCAAAATAAGTCAACGCCAGCAAACGTGAAGCAGTTTAAATTAAAACTACCGGTACTCGAAAAACAATTTATGACGTTACAACAACAATTGTAAAGTCTAAGGAGGAAAAATAAAGCCGCTGTAAATCTCAAAACTGGACGTTTCGACAACATAAATTCAGCTGTCATCATCAGCAGTGTATACAAGGCAGTACAAAACACAGTTTTGTACTGCCTACTACAAAACACAGTTTCGTACTACAAAACACAGTTTTGTACTGCCTTGCATACACTGCTGATGATGACAGCTGAATTTATGTTGTCGAAACGTCCAGTTTTGAGATTTACAGCGGCTTTATTTTTCCTCCTTAAGCTATTTTCGTCCCATATTTATTGTATTCCGAAGTAAATTGTAAAGTCATATTTCCAGTTTTAAGGGAGTTTTTAATGTTATCGATGTTTGGGAGCACCTACATCTGGGAAAGTACTTTTTCGGTAATCAAGAGACTGAAGTCTAATGCAAGGAACAGGTTGGCAGATGAAACATTGGATGCCCGCTTGCGACTGACAACCACTGAAGTTGATGTTGACATAGAACGATTAATCAAGGATGCGTGAACAATAAACATCCAATGACTTTAAATTGTTTGGCTGTTGTTTAAAGTTGTCCTAAAACTATTAAATAGAATAGATTCTACAAACTTAGCATAGAATCTATGCTATAGCGTCTGTTTATTATTTGTTCGCACTGATGTAGCTGTATGTGGCCCGCGAATTATGTGCAAAAAATAATCTGGCCCGCGACGCTGTCAACCTTGGACCACCCTGGTATATACCAAGTTCAATTCGCACTTACGTTTCGTTGTTGCATTTAGTCAACGGTTTTAAAGAGGTTAATGCATGTATCACAGCCATTTCATCTCCGGTCGGGTCATTGAAGAATTATCTATGTGTTGCATGCGTGGTATCATTATATCATACCGTACTGCTCGAGCATTTTAGGGTTTGAAGTCATATTGTAATGTGTCGATTGCTCCCAAAACCCACTTTGTCCCATATTTTCACTTTGCAGAGTTGCAGTTTTTCGACAAGATGCACAATATATAATTATAACAGCCTAGCAGAATTTGACAAGCCGTAACTAAAAAAAAACTCTTTCAACGCAATTTGGAGTCTGGATTTGATGAATATAGCGCGTAGCGTGGTTTCTCTTGAAAGCTGATGACGAGAAAAAAATCAAAACTTTGATCGAGTACATAGTAGTTAAACTGCTATGCAGAGTGGCCAGAGATATGAACCAAAAATTATTATTCATGATGAGCACAAAGCACCAACTTACTTTTCCAAAGCTGTTCAGGTAAAGATCAGACAATGCCTCCATGTTTTCACAAGCAGATGATGGTAAACATTGGAATAGTTAATGTTTGCAAACAAACTGACAAAATATCACAAGCTAGGAAATAATTACAAAATGTATTAATAAAACACTGACTGCAGATAAAAAAATTAAACGGCTCACATTTAATTAATCTAAAATTTTGTGGTGATCAAGTTTTTCAAGATGGTCACTTTTTACTAAGCTGATATCTAGATATGCAACCATGCTTCTGCTGTTACTTTTTTTGACCTTCCACTCTCCTCTTACATGTTACAACGTTTATCGTTTCGTTGCTTCTCTTTTCTCGTGCTCTACAATTATACTGTATTATATTATCTTTGTATATTATTCTTGTGTTGACGGTACGGAAATAACAGACGCTAACTAACTAACTATATCGTCACTTCACTTATTACGTCAATGCTTCAACAACTTGTACACTGAATCTAAAAAATAGCTAATAGATATCAAGAACATTTTTGTTCTCAGACACGACACGAACATCCACCCTGCAATAATAAAGCTATGCAAAATATTTACCCTACTCGCGAGACCTCATTCGTATAAAACATCTCAAAATCTTCAAATGTTATCTGATATCAGGGCTCACGTGATAACAACATCGTATGCTTGCCTAAGCAGGTCTTCATAAAGTCGGAAATTGTCACTCAAAAAGCTTTTACCCAAGAGTATTTACTTTTTTATTTGAAGATTCTACGCAGTTGCCTCTTTTCTTGCCGGTTTAGTCACATAGGAAATACAGCGAATGATGACAACGCAAAACAACGGATGTACTTTTTAGTTGCTCCGTCAGTGCACGTGACATGTCGTCACTCTTAACGCTTACGTAAACATGCGTCACAACATTCTATATCGAGATTAGTGTTCTTAAAAACCTAACAAGAAATTAAGCTAGTATACAGTTGCGACAATGTATCACTAATGCTGTTCTGGTTTACTGAATATAAGCGTTATTTCGTTAAAATCGGCCTATTCTCACCTCAAAGAGGAACTGATTGCTTACAGAACTCTTACTAGCTCAACTATAAATAGTTTGGTGTTCTGACTACAGCTATTGCTTTAATAAGTGGATAAAAGTTTGAAAGCTTTCATGACCTTTTATTACCGAATTAATTTCTCGGTGATGTCCCGGGGGTCGATCACCACGAAAAAATAAGCTGTGAAAGCGTAACGTGTAGTTAGACCGAAATCAGCAAGGGCTAGTTGAAGCTATCTCAAGCCATTTTTAGCCACTTTAAAATTCGTTATCACTTTCAGCTTATTCTAATGAAGATACATTTCACGTTTTTTGCCTCATGAATTAAAAACATGGACCGAGTTCAAGAGGGGGACGGGGGGGACATATCCCCCCACTTTTTGAAGTGGGGGGGACATAATATCTTTTGTCCCCCCCACTTTTTGTTGCCAAAATACATGGCATTTATCGACATACATTATACAATCACACGTATAACATGTCACACCGTCACTAGAAGCGTAAAAAATTTCCAAAGCAAAGCTTGGCCAACAAGCCGCTTCGTATGTATTGATGTCACTGACACGGCGAAGGTCTTGGTCTAAGACCATTTTTTTCAGGTCTTGGTCTTCGCCAATTGCGGTCTTGGGTCTTTCATGGTGTAAAGACCGGAAGGTCTTGAGAAGATCAAATGGTCTTGAAACCGCAGTTAAAATTTTAACGATCCTCCCAGCTTGAAAAAGTTTTCTACATACGCTACAGCGTGCATAAAGATCAAAAGGACGATAGCTGATCAAGGACGAACAATTGATAGAGAGTGATCACTGAAAGTTAACATAATTGTTAAAGTCCGGTGCTCTATCTATTGTGTTAACTTTCAGTCTCTATCAATTGTGTTATCTTTTTTTCAGCGAGCCTGCAATTAACGAAATGTGTTATATTCATATGTATAGCATTTTCTTTTGATATTCGTTGTTTTTTGTTAAATACTGTAATTCAGTGACGTAGCGAGAAATTTTAAAGGGGGGGGGGGTCATAATATCCACGTTTTTTTCAAGCGTATTTTTTTTCGGTTGAACAAATTTGAAGCTGATTGAGAAACAAGAAATGCTCTAGGGGGATCCTGGGGCATGCTCCCCCGGAAAAATTTTGAAAATTTACATGCTGCAATGGCTATTTTCGTGCTTTTTGAATAATTCTCAGGCAAATTTTGTTTAAACTTTTTGACCCTAATTCTGAGCGCTTAGCCAAATACGTTGCATGTTGTTCGTACATTTTCGATTATGCATGCTATTGAAGAGGTTCAAAAATATGGAAAAATTGCATACATTAAAAACACTTTTGAAAATAGCTGGTGGGACGATGCATACCCCTCATCCTCCTCCTGGATCCGAACCTGGTCATACGCTACAGAAACCATCAAAAGAGTATGGCATATTTCAGTCACTTAAATGGCACCATTAGTTTTGTTTCTTTTTACTAAAAGGCAGAGTCAAAAGGGGGGGGGCATGGCACAATGCCCCCTAAATATGCTCCTGCTGTAATTTATGTTCATCTAAGTATACTGGTGCTTCAATTTTTCTGTGCTTTGAAAGTGGCCGTAAAAGCAAATTTGATTTCGTAGTTTATTGATCCTATACCTTGTGGTCGTTATAAAGAGCATATATATATATATTCATCTCACTTTTACCTCATCGGCTTTTCTTTTTTCGGAAATATTGTATTTTTAGGGGTCCTACTAAACACCGCAAAGGACGACAAAGGACCTCAAATTGATGTACTAAACACCGCAAAGTACGACTAAGGACCCTAACCCTAATGTAACCCTGACCCTAGCCCTAACCTAACCCTAATTTAAAGTCCTTTGTCGTTCTTCGTTATGGTATGATTCCAAGTCCTTTGTTATTGTTTGCGATGTTTAGTAGATCAATTTAAGGTCCTTTGTCGTTCTTTGCGGTGTTTCAGTCCTTTGCGGTGTTTAGTAGGATTGTATTTTTTGTTTTTACTCATCTTTTTGATTTGGTTTGCCAAATTGACACAAAAGCACAACAGTGATTGTCATGTCACTCGAGGTAAAGTTGCTGACGCGTCTTCTAGCTGAGGCGAATAAAACGCGAGTAGCGTCACAATCGCTGTTGCCTGTTGTGCTTTTAAAGGTTCATGTGCATCATGTGGCAAATGAAATCGAAAAGATGAGGTAAAAATCGGATGGACATGTCTTTTTCATAACAAACTCAAGATGTAGGATCAATAAACTCACAAAATGTAAAATTGTTTTTGCAGGCATTTAAACTTTGGACAACATAATCAACGTTGGCGTTCTATAGTATCGGTAGTATTCAAGTGACATACTTCTGTCAAGAGCATGTACGATATAGCCAATCAATCAATCAATTTTCTGGACCTGCTTATCCTTGGGAGGTCGCGGGGGCAGCAGCTCCAGTTGGATCTTCCAAGCATCTCGATCCTCTGCAACAAAGGACAGATGCTCTGCTGGGATGCCAAGGCGAGACCAACTAAGATCTTCTGCGTAATCTCGCCATCGAGTTCTGGGATAGCCTATAGGCCTTCGACCAATCGGTGTTGAACAGAGCAGTTTTTTGGCTGTTCTTTCCTGGGACATTCGTGTCACATGTCCATACCAACGCAGTTGCGATCTTTCTCATCGGAGAAGCAGCGATTCGATGCTTAGAGATTCACGAATATCTGCACTTTTAACCTCGTCCAAGAAGGTCATACCGCTATCTTCGCAAGAATCCCATTTCGGCTACTTGAACTCGAGACCTCACTTTCTCATTCATGATCCAACACTAATGGCCATAAGTCAGAATAGGAACGTAGACCGATCTGAAAATGGATAGCTTTGCCTTGGTGCAAAGCTCCCGTTTCAGTACCACAGATCGGTGGAGCTGGCGCATTACTGCACTTGCTTTTCCGATGCGGATATCCAATTCGCTATTTTGTCTGCCGTCACTTGTGAATGAGATGCCGCGGTACTTGAATTTCTCTGACTGTTTTAGTGGTACTCCATCAATTTGGAGAGAGCACTGCTTTGGTTGTCTGGACAGGCACATGGTTTCTGTTTTTATCGTACTGATTTTCATTCCGGCAACAGAGCATGCATCCGAAAACTTGTCAAGAGCTTGCTGGAGACGATTTTGGGTAGAGTCGAGTAGCACAAGATCATCTGCAAATAACAGACGTTGTACAGTGCATTCACCGATCTTTACTCCGCCACAAGACTCACTTTTCTTGACTATTCTATCCATATAAAGAAGGAACAGAATAGGTGAAAGAGAGCAGCCCTGCCGTAGTCCCACACTTACTCTGAAAGGTTTCGTCGTTGCGCTGTTAACGCGAACACAGACCTCGGAATGCATGTACAGCGACTTAATGGCAGTTAGTTACTGGCCATCACTACCATATTGCAACAGCACCGCCAAAAGCTTGTCTCTAGTAATGCGATCATATGCTTTTTCACGATCAACAAAACATGCATTGACCTCTTTCGCATATTCCCACGACTTCTCAAAGATTTGCTGCAAGGCAAAGATCTGATCCATTGTGCTTCGGCCAGGACGAAAGCCACACTGAGCATCAGTTAGTTTAGGCTCGACTATTTCACGGCATTTCTTTTCAAGGCATTTGGCATAGACCTTACGCGGGATACTGATGAGAGATATGCCCCTATAATTGGTGCTTTTCTCTTGTCTCCTTTCTTGTGGATAGGTAATGTCACACTAGTTTGCCATTGCTTTGGTGCTTGCCCAGTACTACACGCCACCTTACAAACACGAGTCAGCCAACGAACACCATATATGTTCATTGCTTTTAACATTTCAGGTCTGATATCATCCTGACCAGGTGCTTTTCCAGTTTTCAATGATTTGATAACTGCATTCACATCTGCTTCGGTTATCTGAATATCTTCCCCAACCTGTTCCTCGTGAATTTGTATCGGTGTAGCATCAACTGGGTTTAAAAGATCACTAAAATAGTCTCTTCACCGATTTAAAATAACATCTTGATCTATCGATGTAGCCTATCACACAAAATCTGTACCCCTACTTTTTAAAACCAAAGTCGGTCCATGCTTATGAAATACACCAAATTAAGAAATGTTACAGTAGCAGCATAACCTACTAATAAGAGCAAAACAATTTTCCACAAAACTTAATTAGGCGGTTGCATCTAATTAAGTAATTTCAGCTTTCTCTATAGAGCACCAGACCAGTTCGGCTACTTGCTAAATATCGCGTTTCATGACAAGTAATCTTTAAAAAATGATTGGCTAAGCAAATGATATCAGACGTCATTATCATGCGCTACAGCACACATCACAACACACAACCTTTTCCACTTCTACTGTACTTTCCTCGCTGCGTCAAGTAGCTGGCAATGGCGCAATTATTGCTGTCTAGTAACGTCGGTCGCTTGTTCTTCTATGACGTAGGGTGTAGTAGGGCGAAATCACGCGGCACACACACGTCATAACAAACAGCCAACTTACGCCCTTGATACGCCTTTTCAGCGCAAGTTTCAATACATAAACACATCAGAACAGACTTCATGACAGGGAAAGAAAATCTGCTATTTTATTTACGATGAAAATATTTCAGCGAATTAACTCTGCGGCATTTGTTTATTAAACATGATTCAGATAACAATAATGCAGTCCAAAAGTCCATATTTTCACTTTTGATACAGACAGCACATTTTACAGAATCATTGAAAGCAAGCCAAAAATATCACTTTTAATCAATTGAATATTCAGTGAATTGTAACAGAAAGATTTATGCTAATTTTGTAGCAGAGGATTTTTCATCCTCCGTCACAAGAAAGCATGCTAGTTTCTGAAAAGAGTCACTTTTCAACCAACGTTTGCGACAATCTCGCATTGTCAGCAGAACCTTAACAACCATGCTATCTCTACCTTCCTACACTCAAGAGATTTTTGATTTTGCTGAAAACACTACGAAATATTTAATGCTTACCTGGTATTTGGTGTAAAAATCAAAGCTTGATAACTCTATGCTGTTATTCTTGCTAACGCCCATAGAAGGGGCATAACAAGCAAAAATTTCAAGGGGGGATTACAATTGGCCAAAAACTTCAGAAAGATTATCTGTTTGGGTCAGGGCGTTAAGCATGCACTAAGTACACTTTACGTTGGATTTCGTAATACCTTGTTCTTTGTAAGCATGGAACCCATGGCCGTTGATAGCCAAGCTCGGGCCCGTCACTAAAATTAAATATGCCCCCCCCCGCAAAGTGAGAAAAAGAATGGTCTGCCAAAATGATAACAAAGGGTGATTCGCCAGAAGAGGCGCTTTGTTATATTTATATCGAAATCGATTAACAACATCGATTGCCGTAGCAGCAAAAGCACTGGTGCGTACTAGCAATAGCATTGTTAGCTTCTGATGTATCAGTAATGGTAGTTGCCGGTGCATTTATGGTTTCTGTATCATACAAAGATGAAGTGGTGCCAGCAACACTACTAGTGCCAGCAGTAAGAGTGTTGCTTGAAGTGGTACCAGTATTCGATTTAGTCCCGTTCAAGTTCAAGTCAATTTATTCACCAAAAACGCAGCAAAAAGACGACGTTCAGGTAAGTGATAGCGAAAGACACAGAAGTCACCAAAGTCAGCTACACTTTGAACATTAGATTGTGCGTGATTAGCGGCAGATACAAGACGTGTTCGATAGGAAATTTAAGAGCAAAAAATACTATTAAAGTAAAGATTTGATTGTTGACACGGTTACTCTCAAACAAAATTATTGCTGTAAAATTAATATAACCAGCGACAGACCAGCATATTGCAATAGCCTTTTGATAAACATTGAACTAGTTCTGAAAAAGTTTGGTCATAAGCACGTAAGACCTTCGCGAAAAAAGACAAAATACAAGGGCCAAAAGGGACTTTAGTATGTTGCAGCCAACATTACATTAGGGCACAGCAAAAAAAACAAAAAAAAAACACGATTTATTGAAATTACGTGGCAATAGAGTAACACTCTTAAACACATGGGTTGAAGTGAATTTGATTCACCCAAAACATAGTGTAGCTAAAATTACATTAGGTTGTTTATTCAAGAAGCGTATTTTTTCAAGGCATCCATTTTAAAGTCTTTTGTAACGTAAAAAATGAAGTTTGTTTTTGTTCTACTGGTAATTTACTCCATATTTCTAAAGCTTTATGTTCTGTCATTTTTTTCTTCCATTCAGTACGAGAATAAGTGTGAAAAAAATCTTTTTTACTTTTTTGACGTGTATAATGATGATGAATAGAATCCAAACTAGTAAAGTAACTGTAAAAAATAATTTGGCAGCAAATTGTTACTGAATCTAAATAAAAATTTGGCATACTCCATATCAATCATGTTATCTAATTTTAAAACTCCAAACTCAAAATATAAAGCATTTACAGAAAAGCGACTTGGGCGGAATAAAGTAGCTCGTAAAAAACGGTTTTGAAGGGTTTTAATTTTATAAAGTAGGTGATTTGATGCTCTTCCCCAATTTATTAATGAATAATGCAAGACCGAATGAAACATACTGTAATAAATTAGTTTTAGAGTAGAGAGAGGAACGTAATGCCTGAGTTTAAAAATCATGCCACAAGCTCTAGAGAGTTTTACGCTGATTTGCTCTGTATGTGGTTGCCATGTGAGCTTGTTGTCTAAAATAACTCCAAGATGTTTGACGCTATTAGTTAGAGGAATATTATTATGGTTAACTATCACTTCAAAATTTGTTGAATTTTGCATCGCATTGCCGATCATCATGAAGTTGCTTTTTTGTAATTTAAAATTAATTTGTTTTGCTTCAACCATTTATCGACTTTATTTATTTCCTGAGACACCTCTTGTTGAAGAAATTGAATGTTGTGATGGCTCATATGTAAATTGGTATCGTCGGCGAATAACGTAGTTTTAAATTACATTAGGCGAATAGGCTCAGTGGTGTGCTTAACGGATTCAAGTCGTATGTAGTTACTGTTATACAGTTTTGAACTGTAAAAAAAACAGTAATTTTTAATCTTTTTCGTGTCTTGAGTGTTTATTATTGACACAAGTAAATTAATTAAAATGTAGGCTGAAGTTTCATGTATATATCTTGTTAACGTAAAGCATAAGAATGTTCTATTGCAGATAAATTTAAACCTGCATAGATTACAACTTTAGGTTAAGCTGTTATGCATTGAACTCCAAAAAAGTTTTTTTAGTTTTTCTTTTCTTTTTTTAAATGTCATGTATTGCAATAAGCAGTATTGATTTTCTTTCTAAATTTGCAGATGCTTACTAAAGTGGGCTGTATAGAAGTGGAGACAATTATGTTGTTCACTGTTGTAAAAGTACTGCATAAAATGTGTTGTTATACTGTCAATGATTAAAGCTGGGTGTAATACCATACATTA